>JAPDPK010000011.1:9775000-10375000 GCA_031772115.1 Heritiera littoralis
ATTTTCGGTGATTCCATTTTCACCATTCTTAAAAACATGAATATTTTAAATTCAAACTTCCATTTATTCATGTTTTATGAAAAATACTTCATTTCTCGATTTTCGTGTTTGAAAATGGTTTCTCTTGAAATCAAATCATTTATTATGATTTTTGGTAATTTTCGGTAAATTTTCGGCAGTATATCGGTTGCCGATTGGCTAGCCTCCTGCACGGAAAATACAGTTTAATCTTTTCAACCGGTATTTCACCACAATTTCAAACCGATAAGTCACCACAAATTGCAACCAATCATTATCAATTGCATTTATAAAATTTAAATGCATAATTTAAAACATATGGCCGAATATCCTTACAGGCGGCACATGTCTCCCTTACCTGTCTCGGGTCGGCGACCGCCTCGTTTGTCGCGCCCATGTTCACCTCGCCCAATTTTATCGGCTCGGTCATCGAGGGAATTTTTTGGAACTTAAATTTTAAAAATTAGAATTTTTTTCATAATTTATTCAAATTAATTACTCGGAAATAATTCTCGAATTTCTTACTGAATTTCTCGGATTTTCTGAGTTTCCCAAAATTTTTCGTAATTTTCGAATTCTCGAAAATTTTTCGAATTCCCGGAATTCCTTTTCTCTTTCTCTTTCTTCTTTTCTTCTTCCTTCTTTCTTTTTCTCTTTCCTTTTCTTTTCTTTTTCTTTTTCCTTTTTCTTTTCTTTTTCTTTTTCTTTTCCCAGCCGAACCGGTCACCTCCCCTCACCGCCGGTTCTTCTCCGGCGACAGGTTCTCCAGCAGTTCGGCATCCCTCCTCCGCCATTCTCTGCCTCACCGGTGGCCTCCTACCTTTTCCTCTTCCTCCGACGAAGCTTCGGTGGCAGTGGCGGTGGCCAATTCCGCCGACACCGCCACTTTTCTATTTTTCCCCTTTTCTCGGCTTCCACCAGATTTTCCTTCTCCCTTTCTGTTTTCCTTCCATCGGTCACCAGCTTCTCCTCTCTCTCTGTCGACGCCGTTTCACCCTTTCCTTTTCTCCCTCGTCAACGGTGGCAGCTTCGCCGCCGTCGGCCCCTCTGGGAGGATCGGTTTTCCCCCGATTCCTTCTCTTCTGTTTTCTTTCCTCTTTTGTTTTTTATTTTACTTTCTATTTTTTTATCTATACTATATAATATATGTTACATTATTAGACAATATATATTGTATTTACAATATATATCTATTCAAACTTTAATATAAATTAATATTTACATTTTTATTCTTATATGTATATATATTTATATATACATACTTATATACATAAGTACTATTTAAATTAATCAAATAGTATATATATATACATATATACATACCATTGTATTTTTTTTAATGTATATATATATATATACACACTATATAGTATTTAAGTACCTATGTATTTGTATAAAATATATTTATATAATATATAATTATATAAACATATTTCCTATTTTCTTTTCTCATTTTCCTATTTAATTTGGATTTCCATTTATCCAAATTAAATTTCCTCCTTTCTTTATTTTCCGAATTTCCAATTTAACTTCCTTCATTCGAATTTCCCGATTTATCACTTCCTCAATTCTCGGGATTTTCACCAATATCCCGTTCTCAAAATTTTATTTCTTTCCACTCATCTATTTTCTCCAATATTTATTTCCAATATTTATAATTTTCAATAATTGAAAAATTTACGGTTATCACAAGTGTACTCTAACAATGATATTTTGGCTTGTCACATCGTATGAATAGTGAATAATTAAAATATATCAAAATTTGTTTGTCAGAAAAAATGATAACATTAGAACATGTCAACCTAAAACCTTCATTGAAATCTTCAATGACAACATTAAAACATGCTCAAGAATGATATAATAAATTTTAAAAAAAATTATAACAAGCACCAAATTTGTTCATAATAAAACATAATAAGCTATCAATTATAATTCATAATTAAATAGTACGTAGATCAATAAAATAACTTATTTTGTCCAACACAAACTTATTCTATCAAGATAAAAAAAAACACTAATATTTCATCTTGATAAAAATAATTTATTTCAACAAATTAAAACTTATTTAGCAAAAATATTCTCAATGTCTTCAATGGCTTGAGGAACCAAAAACCAACTTTTCAACTACTTCCTTTCTTTTCTCCCATGGGCATCCAAGTACTGCTTTTACTTTCTCAGGATTATCGAAAAAGTAAAGGTATGCATTAATGATTAATTGTGAGTCAATTCCTATCTTCTCCAAAAGATTCCAAATTTCATTCTCTGACATTGGAACAGCACGACTGTTGATCTTTTCATACGTAGCATTTCCAGCAGTAAGTGCTTTAGCAACCATTTCAAACCCCTCACGAATAAGTTCACTGTCTTTGTCATCTTTTGATTTTTTAGCTTTTTTATTCGTTGAACTACTCGGAATATCGATAGGAGTTCTAGTAGGAGCCCTAGGGGACGTCATGATATCAATGTACTCATCACCCAAAGCATCAAAATTCTCTAATGTTGCCTCATTCTGAGAGATCAAATTATCAATATCATCAATATTCTCTTTTAGCTCCTCATTTATCCCAGAAGACTGTTTTTGTTTTCTCATTTCTGTTGCAGTCTCAGCATGCTCTCCAGTGGCTCGATCATTTCCATAAAGAACCACCATCTTATCATAATTTGGAATGGGTTTAGTCATCCACTCCTGGGCCTGAGGATGTGCCTAAAAAATTTATAGGTAATGTATTGTAAGAAAATAAATATTAAAATAACAGTTAAATTTATAAGTTTTAAAATATAGTTTTACTAAAATTTACCTCAATCAATCTCTGCCAAACTTCAGGTTCAGCACCCATAACTTGGTAACTAGATTCCAAGAAAATCCACTCATGCCTTGCTTGAATAAGTCATAACATTTTGAGAAAGTGGTTTTTATAGTCTTCCAACGATTTTTCACTTTTTCCTTTTCTATGTCTCTCCCACATTTTTCTTTTAGCTCAATGACTATATTATCATAGGATGTGTAGTGAAAGTTTCATTTACCCTGTTTCCCAAATTGTGTTGATGTAAAAATGCATCAATAACAGCATCATCCATCATTGGTGTCCATGTCAAAACATCATCCTTATTTGTGTCTTTGTTACTTTCATTAGTAGTAACCACTTTTTTCTTTCTCGGCATAGTTAAATTTACATTTTCAAATGAAATATGCAAAAAATTAAAATAAAAATAACATATATAATCATTGAAAATAAGTACTTTAGTTGTTCAAATGAAATAACAATATTTAGATAATCAAAGAACTTCATAAAGTCTCTCTAATAAAACAAATATAAATTCACAAAAACCTACAAACATTGATAACCATTAATTTCTATAATCTATCCATATAGCATTAGCTATAGAATCTATTATTTGTTCTCTTCGAGCAGCATCTTCATTATCATTTCTAGGAGCACAATACTCTTGTTCAACAGGTCCAACATTTAGTTCACGATCAACCTCATCAATAAGAGAATCATCAGGATCTACAGTCATTGGGTAATTATGTAGAATACAACATGCTAAAATTATTACTTTTTGGGTTCAAATTCCACATGTTGGTATATTTGCGCTTGCTATAATAGGAAATCTTTTTTTGAAAACACCAAAGGCTCTCTCAATTGCATTACGCAAAGATGCATGCCTAAGATTGAATAATTCTTGAGAATTTCTTGGTGGATTATTTGAATATTCTTTTAAATGGTAGCGCACTCCTCTATATGGTGCAATCAATCCGCTTCTCAACATAATTCCAGCATCAACAAGATAATATTTACTATTCAAAATTATAACCACATCACTATTTTGAAGTTTATAAGTAATTAAATCAAATACAATATATTATAGTCATTACCTTTTGGAATAATAAGCTTATCTTCCCTTGATAGCGCATTTTTAATAATTCTTGAGTCAGATGCAGTACCTTCCCATCCAGGTAATATATAATTGAATTTTAAATCAAATGAACATGCTGCCAAAACATTTTGTGTTGGGTATTCTTTTCTGCCACGATATTTCGGAGCATCTGCATTTGAAACCTTGACTCTAATATGTGTTCCATCAATAGCTCCTACACAATTTTGATATTGATTTTATCTATTAATATTTATCTGAATATTAACAAACTTTTGATTAAATTAAAGTAACTAACATTTCCTACCTTAAAGTAAGGGTAGAATCTATTGCTTTCAAGTATCTCGGCTGGAATACATGAGCCATTTGGTTGTTTAAGGAATCTCTCCTCCAACTCTAGTATAGCTCTTAAAACACGATGTAAATGACGACTAGTTGTTTCTCCTGAACGTCTAAACCAAAATTGTATTTTTCTATTTTTTGCATGATGTGACAATATATAAAGCGTTTTAGCAACTTGCTCTTCCACACTGACTCGTCTTGTTGGTTCTAGACCACCATATCTTTTTAGCATTGCACATAAATCAAGAAAAGCTTTAGGTCCCATTCTTACAATATTTCGACTTCTCTTAGTACTAATAAATTGATTCATTATTTCATCTCTAACCCTATGTCTTTCTAGGCTCATACAATGATCAATAACTTCTCTTCGTGGTCGTTTTTGTCGCATATACCAGTAAACAGCTAAACACAAAATGTAGACAACTGCCTTTCGACGATTTTCTCTCCAAAAATACTCAACCATTGTCTCTTTTCTTTCTTTATCCATCTATGATAAATGATTAATAATATTAATAAAAATTAAATGTAAAATTAATTAGACAAATATAATACTTGGAAATCTCAACAATTTGACTACTAATCATTATAGCCAAATGAGAGTTTTCTTCAAACATGAGCAAAAGGCTAAAATAACTCACCAAACTGAGTGGAAGTAAAAAGAAAGGTTTGACAAGAAATGTTTAGGTTTAAAATAACTCTATCCTAATATAACTTTTAGGATAAGTAATATTTTAATAAATCAATGTCGAAATTAATAATATATTCATATATAAATATTATTTTTCCCACATGTCAGATAATTTTTATATCCGATAATTTTTGTATTCGTAATATATTTATTTTGCATGAGACATGTAAAATATAAAAATTATCGTACTATAATTATATGTCAAATACCAAATTAATTTTTTTTTATTTTTGTCAAATCATGTACAGATTTTTATCACAACTTTAACCTGAGTCGTTTCTGAGTTTTTTTTTTCTTGATTTTTTAATTATTAGATCTAATTCATTTATTAATTTTTTAAGATAAAAAATAAAGGAAAAAAAATATAACAAAGGAGAATTAGTGAATTGCTATCAGCAAGACCAGGCCCATTTTTGAAAGGCTAGAACCTGGGCATATTTTGGCTTTTACTTTGGAGCTAAAATGAAGCTGTTTCTGAAATTGAATGAAACTACATATTAATGTTCTTTATTTTCAAGGCTAACTCTTAAATGGTCGTCTCTATAATTTCCTAGCCAATGCTATGTATGTAGACTAGTTTGGTCTTAGTTTCATAGCAAGTTCTTGGAACATTCTGTCGCAATCAGGTTGCTTGTTCAATGCCTCAAGGTAAGAAACTAAGAAGTTATCTTAAACCAGATGTAGTTATCATAGAGAACAACCTTAAAGTGAACCCTCCCATCATCTTGGATTCCTGCCTCAAAATATTCAAGACATGCCTGTATTTTATTGTAGAGATTCATGTCTAATTTACAAAATATCATTCATTTTGATTTGTAAGTTTTATGTTTTTGTTTTATAAAAAACAAGTAAAATAGATAATACTTGATAAATTGAGTGTAAATTTTTACATTTTCGTAAGAAGTTCGGACCAGCATTTATCATTTATTATCTGTAGATCGATGCTTCTTAAGCTTTATTAAATTTGATAATTTGTGTATAAAATCTGTACTCGTATTGTGTAAAATACAAAAAATTTGTGTTTATACATCAAACGTAAAATTTATTTGTAGCTTATCCATATTCATGTATAATTTTTATCAATTTTTAATATGTATCACCTTTGTGTAATTTATATGGTATCTAGTATTGCCGAATCTTCATGCTAAATTACTGGCTTTGTAGAATTCTAGGTATGAACTTAACATATTTTAAGACGAATAAAAGGTTGTTCATATGTCTTGTAATTCAAGCAAGCGAGTTGACTAGGAAAGCAAATTCTAATACTTCTAGTAGGAAATTCATTTGCCTTTAATTTGCGTTTGATTTAAGAAAACAACTTCATTCTTTTGTAAAAGGCTACGGTTTCAACAAAAATATAACAAAAAAAGAAAAAAAAACTCACTGGAACCATGGCAAAAAAAGAACTCACGGTTTCTAGGTAATTTCAAGAAAACATAACAAAAAAAAACTATTGGAACCATGGCAGCCTTTGTAAAGGATAATAGCCTATGTACTAGGGCTTAAAAAACATCAACGAAACAGACCTATTATAGCTATGCACTACAGCTCGATTTGACTAAACAAAACATCATAAATTGCATGCAAATAGTAAATAAAAAAAACAACACAAAGAAGACAAAATATATAATCACGTAGAGGTAAAAGTTTCATTGATAGAGATCAAACCTGATGATGATAAGAACAATCTTCTTTTTCTTTGTAGGCAGGCAGTTCGCAACAGTCTCTTCTTTTTCTTTGAAAATAATATGTTCAACTAGGTTAAACAATAAAGATATAAAAAAATTAAAATTGATATTTTACATGATAAAATTTTTTTTACGTTTCCTTTCCTCTTTGTTTACCCCAATTTGGGGTATTGAAAAACTGAGTAAGTCAAAAGAAAGTAAGGGATGTTCACTTTTCCTCCCTTTCCTTTCCCTAGATTAATTTTTTTTTCCAAACAAAGGAAAGGTTTTCAACCTCCCCTTGTTTTCCTTTCCTTTCCCTACCTCTAATCCAAACATAGTGTAAACTTCACTCTGTCACTCACCCTCACACACTCACAGTTCACAAATCACAAAATTCCTTTCACTTTCACTCGCTCAGTCCCAACTAAAACCGACATCATTGCCTCATTCACTCCACTCCTTCCCTGTTATACAAATCAAGAAGCTAGCACTTGCAAACCGACAACCGACATAGGCTACTATTGCTCCGACAACGGACAACGCCTCAAGCGACCCGCGATGCCACGGCCATGCACCAGTCGCCCACCAGTCCGCTGCTGACTGTCCAATCCAAACCCAGTCGTCGACACCCTTACAGACTACAAAGGCCCTCGCCCCTCATAAATCTAAATCTACTCCAAAGGTTAAAAGTTTTGAACTTAGGTATTTGCTTTCTTACAGACTAAAAGTTTTGTAAGTTTTGAACTTATAGACTAAAAGTTTTGACTTGATGTTGAAATTTTTGTTAATTGTTGTTGCTGATTCGGTGATCTGGTGATTTGGTGAAGTTAGGTTTTGTTTTGATTATGAGAAATTAGGATTTTTAGAGTTTCGATTTCTACCTCTTTCCTTTGCTGAGGATTTTTTTTTCATACTCAATGTTGAACAGAACGGAGGATAGCGGCAATAACGGTTTTGTTACGGCAATAGCGGCCGTTACTAACGTGAATTTCTTTCTCCCGTGCTTTTTGTAAAATAGTAGTGGGGGCCACCACCGTTACCGCGACATAGCGGCCACTATTCCGAGATGCAGCCGCTATTTGAAACCCTGGCAATTTGTACTTTGTATCTGCTTAATTGTTGTTTTAGTAATCATTCAAATCAATAAAGAAGGAAATTTAAGAATATCATGATTCTTGTGAGTCATTTTGCATGCCATTTGTGCCAATCATGTTTATGTGGACAAAAGAAATAGATTATGTATCTAACATTTATACTTGAATTAAAGCAAAACAGAAGCTTAACGTTTTTGAATCATTTACTTATTTAACTCATGATGTCTTCTCAAACTAGAACATTTTACGTTCATCGTGTATATTCAAGTTGCATAATCTTTGTTACAAACTGGTGCCTTCATTTTTTAAGGTTTGATTTGGATCTAGAATTGTTACTACATGCATTTAATACATACATACATATACATATATATATATATATATCTCTGTGTGTGTGTGTGTGTGTGTGTATTTCCCTTTCCAGAGTTGCAACATCTTTGGCCTTACCTTAGTTCTTTCAATCTTACAAGGACGGCTTCCATACTCTCACCATGCTTTGACTTTAAGCTAATGTTACATTTCTGGTGAGAACATGAGAATTTTATGATCAAAATTTGAAATCCAATTTTCTTTAGTTCATATGAATGGATTTTTCTTTTATTTTCTATAGTATCTATGAATTGCTTGGTGGTAGTGTTGTTATCTTCTACCTTCCTAGTTTTGTTTCCTTCAGCCCGTTTATTCGTTGTTAGTATTATTTTGGTTTTACCTTTGGCTGTGTTATCATCTTGGTCCTATAGGATTATCTTTTATCCATTAATAAATTATTGGCTAATTTGTATGGTGACAAAAGTCATTCTAAGGTATCATGAATTCTTTGGCACAATTACACGTTAGACAACTGAAGCCATCATACAACAATTTCTTGGCAAATTACTGTTTTTAATAACATATATGTTAGGAGAATCAGGATCTTACATTGCACAAGTTTTATGATAGTGAAGAATTAAAATTACTCTTTATTGCTTGCAGGTTCCGAAAGACCCACTTCTAAAACAGTCAATGTTAATGATTTTAGATCATGTTTGGTGCATTGAATGAGTATAGGATAATATAATATAAAATTATGGATAAAATAAGATTAGATTATATCATTCTATCTTATTAAGAATAAGATAAGATAATTTTTTACGTCTTTCATAATATTTGCTATGTATAAAATTAAAAGTAATATAAAATGACTTTTTTTAGTACTCTTTTTAAAGTAATATAATTTAAATTTATAATTTTTTGACAAATATAAATAAAAAATTAAAAAAAATTAAATATTATTTATAATATTATAATTAATAGTCAAATTTATTTAGTTGATTTTTTAATGAAAAAATACTTTTAAAAATTTATATTACGTTTTCAAAAAAAAATTATTTTGTTAAAAAATGAATTTTCATAAAAAAATTCATTGTACTTTCACTTTTTTTCTTTCTTTCCTTTTTGTTTTTATTTTTTTACATGATTTAAATTTAAAATAATTTTTTTATTGTAAATTAAATATATTTATTTTTAGAAAATTGAGTTTTTCTAGGAAATAAGTTTATTTTTTAAATTACATTAATTTTTTCAAAATACATTTCTTAAATATTTTTCTTTATTTTGATGGTTTATTTATCTTTTTTTTTTTCAATTAGAAGGAAATATAAAAAAAAGAACAAATACGAGTTAAAATATGCTTTTAAGTGAGTACCTTAGTACCATCAGTTCCACCTAAACCTGCTCATGGGTCGGGCTGGGCTAGGTTCGAGCCGGGCCCATGATAGGTAATAATAAGATTTTTACACGCCCAAGCCCGATCCGGCTCAAAATTCGGACCTGATTTTTTTGTCCAAGCCCGTTTTCATTTTTACACTACAAGCTTGAGCCCGGCCCTATCCGAAAATAATTTTTTATATTTATTTATTTTTTATTATTTTATACCTTTTAAAATTTAATTTAATTTGTCAAAATTTGTATATTAATTTCCATATTAAATATTTATAATCATGTTTATTATTCAATAGTATTTTATATACATATAATTATATTATATTTAGTAAAAATATATAAAAATTTAATTAATATTAAAAAAATAAAAAAATTAATAATTCGAGCCAAGCCCGAGCTTTGAACGTCAAATCGGAGGCCCGGCCCGTTTTTTAAACAGGCCTAAAAATTTTGCCCAAGCCCGTTTTTTTATCAAATATTTTTGTCCAAACCCGACCAAATTTTAAACGGGCTTGGGCGGGTAGCCCGGCCCTTAAGCAAGTTTAGTTCCACCGCCTTTATCTCCAAGGTCATGTTTTTATTAAAAAACCATTACACCATCCTACATATGAGTTGCAATTTGTACTTTTTTTGTGTATACCACAGGTATTCTCATTCGTTTTAACGGTATGAGACTAATCTTGTTTGGGGTTTAGTCACAGTTAAGGCTCTTCACCCCTCCCCAAAGATGTGTTTAGTGGGAGTCGAACCCAAGAGCTCTTCCCACAAACTCAGCCTGCGTTGCCAATTGAGCCACAACCTTTGGGTGTTGCAATTTGTACTTTGTACGTGCTTAATTGTTGTTTGAGCTATCATATATGGAAACTTGCTTATTTTAGTAATCATTCAAATCAATAAAGAAGGAAGTTTAAGAATACCATTATTCTTGCGAGTCATTTTGCATGCCATTTATGCCAATCATGTCTATGTGGACAAGAGAAATAGATTATGTATCTAACATTTATACTCACTACAAGAAATTGTACTTTCAGTGACGGAATTTTTGAGACAGAAATTTTCGTCACAAGTACTTGCGGATTTGCAACGGATTAGTGACGGAACAAAAAAAGTTTTAGTGATAAATTTAGCTATGGATTTTTTACGGAAAAACCGTTGCAAATTTGCAACAGAATAAATTCCGTCACAAATTTCGAAGCTAAAGAGGAGCGTGTAAACAGTATTTATCCCGCCAAATTTTCAACAGATTTTGAGACGAAATTTTCGTTGCAAAATCCGATTCTAAAATTTTGAGACGAAATTTACGACAGAAAATTCCGTCTCAAAATATCTCAAGAAATAAAAAAAAGAATATAAGGCTTTGAGACGGAATTTTCCGTGGCAAATTCCGTCTCTAAAGTTAGAAATGGAATTTTGCAACGAAAAATTCCGTCTCAAATTAACTCAGCAAAATAAAAAAAAGAAAGTTAGGGTTTTGAGAGGAAATTTTTCGTCTCAAAATCCGTCTCTAAATATTTGAGACGGAAAATTCCGTCTCAAATTAACTTAACAAAACAAAAAAAAGATATATGGGTTTTGAGACGGAATTTTCCATCTCAAAATCCGTCTCTAATCTCAAATGTCATATATCTTTTTTTCTATTTTGTTGAGTTAATTTGAGACGGAATTTTCCGTCTCAAAATCAGTCTCTAAATATCTGAGATGGATTTTGAGACGAAAAATTCCGTCTCAAATTAACTTAACAAAACAAAAAAAAGATATATGGGTTTTGAGACGAAATTTTCCGTCTCAAAATCCGTCTCTAATCTCAAATGTCATCTATCTTTTTTTCTATTTTGTTGAGTTAATTTGAGACGGAATTTTTCGTCTCAAAATCCGTCTCTAAATATTTGAGATGGATTTTGAGACGGAAAATTCCGTCTCAAATTAACTTAACAAAACAAAAAAAAAAGATATATGAGTTTTGAGACGAAATTTTCCGTCTCAAAATCCGTCTCTAATCTCAAAACTTATATATCTTTTTTTTTTCTATTTTGTTGAGTTAATTTGAGACGAAAATTCCGTCTCAAATTAACTTAACAAAACAAAAAAAAGATATATGGGTTTTGAGACGGAATTTTCTGTCTCAAAATCCGTCTCTAATCTCAAATGTCATATATCTTTTTTTCTATTTTGTTGAGTTAATTTGAGACTGAATTTTCCGTCTCAAAACTCATATATCTTTTTTTTGTTTTGTTAAGTTAATTTGAGACGGAATTTTCCGTCTCAAAATCCGTCTCAAATATTAGAGACGGATTTTGAGACGGAATGACGGATTTTGAGACGGAAAATTCTGTCTCAAAACGCTAACATTCTTTTTTTATTTGGCTGAGTTAATTTGAGACAGAATTTTCCGTCTCAAATATTAGAATATATAAATTAATATTGTAAATTATATTATAAAATATAATATCATAATTTTTTTTCGTTTAATGTTGTATAATAATTTTTAGAATATATAAATTATAAATAATATCATTTTAATATAAAAAAATTGTAATATTGTTATCTTCTAAATGAAATAATATTATATAATTGATATTAAAAATATATTATAATTTTGGGACGGATTTTGCTACCATAAATCCGTCTCAAAATTTTTCTTCAATTCCCGCACATCACTGTAGTTTACCGCCCCAACCATTTTCTTCACTTTCTTCGATTCCTATTAGCAATGAAAGAAAAAAAAACAAAACCAAGCATAGTATCCCTCACCCAATCGGCCTCCCTCACCAACCCAGCCATTTTCTTCAATTCCCGTTAGCTTAGAAAAAAAAAACCAAGCAGAATCCCTCACCCAATCAGCCTCCCTCACCGACCCAGCCAATTTCTTCAATTCCCGTTAGCTTAGAAAAAAAAAAACAAAACCAAGCAGAATCCCTCACCCAATCGGCCTCCCTCACCGCCCCAGCCATTTTCAATCCCGTTAGCTTAGAAAAACAAAAACAAAACCAATTCGGTTTTCCATGCATTGGGTCGACTTAGGGTTGGCTCAAAGGAATCCTACGAACTCGCTGTTCAGGGCATTCTGTTCTGATTCCAGTGATAGGTTCGGGTCGGGTTCCGGGTCCCAACCAGTGATTGAGATAGAGTTGAAGGGAGCCGAGTCCGAGTCCAATGGGTCTGACTTGAAAGCATCTTCGACGATCGTGGCGACTAACCCTAGGCCAGACGATTATTTGACAGTAAGTTTCGAAAATTCTGAATCTTTTTTTGCCGTGGGAGTTTGTTTTGTTTCTGAAGAGGACAAGAGAGGACAGATAAATGCTTTTATTTTTTATTTTCCTTTTTATGATATTTGATGCTATTTAAAATTATTAAAGTTGCTTAATGTTTATTTGATTTCCATGGTGCTGGTTAATAAAGTTGGTTCTTTTCATGACATTTCTGGTTAAACTCTTTTATTGGACATAAACAAAACATGTACTGAGGGTATTTGTCAAATATAGTTAAACAAATTGTAAAGTTTTTTACTTGAGGGCATTTGTCGAAATTCTGAATTGCATTTTCATATAAAGCTCTATATTTGTTCACTCTCACATTTTTTTAAAGAATTCTTTATCTTATTCCTTTGGAGGTTTTGGTGTTACCTTTGCTGCATAGACCTCTTTTCCCAGGATTCTACATGCCAATTTATGTCAAGGTATAGCGTGCTGCCCAATTATAAGGAATATGAAATTCTTCCCATGTATTTTTATGGTAGTGATAGTTTAACTACATTGTTGAACTCTAAGGTTTTTGACAGAGTTACAGTTTATACTATTTAAGTTGGTATATATATGCATTAACTGTTTAATGATGTAAATTAGTTGTAAAGTTGAACTCTTGTTGGAGTAATTTTTATCATTTTGATTATGGATCTTATCTGGACTAAGTATCTGTGGCATTGTTGACTTAATATGACTTGAACCTTGAAGTATAACCATTTCATAGATTAGATTTTTTAGCTGAAACCGTGATTTTATAACACAAGAAAAATGTTCACACTATGCTATATATTCTAGTACTGAAATGTAGTGATAATATCCTGTTGAGTTTGTATATGCAATTATATCAGATTTTAACTCAAGAAAAATCTGGGTAGTGCACCAGCTGCTGTCCTGCAGCCATTTAGCTAAGATAAGCATTTTTTTTAAATGAAAATTTCCCATGTTCTCTATAATTTAGCTAAGAATTGCGTGAAACCCATTTAAGGATGGACCAGAGGTCATGGGGAAAATTAGTTGTTTGAAGGTCTGAATTAATTTTTAGGTTACTATCTTGGTGGGTTTGTTTTCTCTCTATTCTGAACTATTTTGGAGTCTCATTAAGATAATATCTTCTCTCTCTGTTTTTTTCCTGTTCGAGTTACTGTCTTGGTGGGTGTGTTTATGATTTTATTCCAATTTTAAGGTTAGTCATTTTATATTTGGGGTTAGATGTGAATTGGTTTTTTGTTTTTGTGTTAAGTAAATTTGAGTCTTTGCATTTGAGGTTTGAAGTAATTTTGAGGTGTACTTGAAGCTCATGTGTAGTTGCAAGTATGTGTAGTTGCAAGTCAAGTATGTGGTTTGTGTATTCCAGCTACCAAAATGTGTTCAGATTATTGGATATTTACGCCAAATAATAGTGATGAGAAAGTGAAATGTCATCGTAACTTTGCTAAGTTTGTCAATTTCCATCTCCACCCCTTTTATCATTGGGGTTCACTTAAGAACTTAGAATATATGCAATATTTACTTTAGAAACATTATTATTTCTGAGTATTATTTGGATTATCTGATTATCACGTATATCAAATTTGAATCATTTTGAAATATCATGATAACAACATTTTAAAATTACGTATTATGTTTTTCTATTGTACTCTTTAACATTATATATTTATTCTTATTTTAACTTTTTTCCTACGTTAACATTTTTAACATAGTTAATTGTGATTTTAAAAAAATACCTATTTTTGATTAATTACTTCCCTCTTTCCATTTTGTTGTGATTATTGTTAACCACTGACTATCATGATTTAATTTTTTAAAGGATGGTTTTTAGTTTTGATTAAATATGAACAAATTGGACAGTTCATTTACATTTCTTTATTTCAGAAGTTTGATGGTTTGTATCTTCTTTGGATATTCCATTTATAAACCCATTTTCTTTTATTATACTTAAAGATAATACATTTATTTAGAATATAAGATAAAAGCATACATGTTTATCAATTGCTTGGAGTGGTGAGGTTTAAATTATTCCGGTCTTACTATACTTTATAACTGAGAAATCATTTCAAATTACTTCTTAAATCTTCTATTTAGTAGCCCTTCTAAGTGGGCTTTTCTGTTTTTTTTTTCTTTGCAGGTTGTGTTTACACCAACTCATCTTTCCATAATCATGTAATTGTAATATGCTTCTGGAGGAGAACTTTTTGAAGTAATATGCTATGCTGATTGATTCAATAAGTCTAAGATATATTTTATAAGCATTTTCTAATTTTCAAATGTTGTCTTTTATTGAATTGTATTCTGTTTCATTTCCATTTTCTATTGCTTTACTGCATCAAGAAAGGTTTTTCTTTCAGCAATTGGTACTAGAAGTGAGGTGTTGGATCTTCCGCTTTAATAAATTAGTCATTTTAACTTTTTGTCTTTTTAGTCTACTGTGCTATTATTGTAATTTATTTGTTGATGCAAAAAAACATGTTTGCATCATTAATATGAATGATACCTATTCTTGCTCAAAGAATTTGCTACCTATTGCTTTCTCCTCATTTTTCTTGACCATGTTTGTTAGGCTCATCTCTCTTACACATTTATAAAAATACTTTATCATAAGTTTTACTATGCACTAAGTATTTTGGGGTCTAGAATAGGCCTAAGCTATTCCCTTCATTCTGACTCTTTCATTTGAACTTTTATAAACACCAAATGGTTGCTGAATGAGTTTGCTATTACTGTTGTGACCATCAACGCTCATTGGTCCTTGAATTCGACATGCCATGAACATTGGCTCCAATGCAAATCCTGATTCTCTTAAAACTTTTATGAAAGAATTTAATCTTGCTCAATAATCTATGGTTTGTGATTTTGATACGTGAAAGAACTTTCTTAGAATGTACCAGATATGGACAATTCCATAGCCTTTGTTCATTGTCATTTTTCATGATATGCAAATGATACAATATTGAACGATGACAGAACTTCACAAGGAACAAAAATTGAGGACATTGTAGTTGTGTTGATTTTCTACCTGGAAAATTACTGAAAGTTTGGTGCAATGACATTCTTTTCAAATGTGATGTTATAGCTTGAACCACTTATGTTTCCTATTATGGTCTGCCTTTGATGGTTTAGATCTTTTAACTTTGAACAAAAACTGTTTTCATTCAGTGCCTCTGAAATACATTTCTTCTCTTTTGTGGTCAATTTCTTTATGCTTGCATGCATTTCTCAAATTGCTGAGATCTCAGATATCAAATGATGTCTTTTGTAATTTTTTTTCTTTTAGCTTACCAATCTTTCAAAGTTGAGCGACTTTTTCTATCGACCCTTATAAAAGAGTACATTGGTCTTTTTAGAATTAAGTTTATGGCTTATTTTTGTACAAACAAATGTCAGAAACAGTGTTATTGATCTATTTTTATTAAAATTCAATTGACAGTGATTGAACTCATAATTTATTGTTGTGGATTCGGAATTTTGAATGCATGTGATCTTTTAAGCTGTTTTTGTTTTGAAGATTTTCTTTGGTTATTTTCCTCCCCCTAAGTTCTAAGAACTCGAAGAGATTATTTGCCTTCCTGTTATTGTCTTCTCTTTGCTCTTTGTAATTTTGGTATTCGAATGAGGTAATCTCGCACAACGGGTGGGTATTTTCTAGTATATATTAATTGATTATGTATGTATATGGGTAGAATATATATTAATTGTATGAATTTTTGTTAAATCGTGTTTAACAAAACAATTTATTTTGTTATAGGTGTTCGATCACTTTTTGAAGCAAAAACCATCTTCATGAAGCGCTATGATGTTATATGACTTCATGCTTTTGTATTTCAATATAGTATATATTTTCGAATTGAATATAATGTTTATGGATGTTGGTATATATTTTGTGGATGTTAGATGTATATTTAAGGTTTTTGTTTAATTATGTATACATTAAATGTATATCTTTTTGTTAAACTATATTTATTGTAAATTAATTGGATTCAATTTTAGGTGTACTTGGAAATTAGATTTTAGCTTATAAAATTAATTGTTTTTTTAATGAAATTCAACAATTTAAATAGCTATGAAATAATAATTAAAATGTTGATTTTTTTGTCACAGTTTTTTGACGGAATTTGTGACAGAATTCTGTCATAAAATATAATTTTAATTTTTATATTGTTTTAATAATATATTTTTTGTGACAAAAAATTGGAATTACAAACGGAATTTTTAGTTACAAATTTCGTTGAAACTTATTTTGAAACGGATTTTTTTACCAAAATTCTGTCACAAATTGTAGAATTTGATTTTTTTTATTTTGAATAAATTAATTCTTTGTGACAAAAAATAGTTTTAGAAATGGAATTTCTATCACAATTTGTGACGAAAATTGTATCAGAATTTTCGTCACAAAAATTTGCAACGGAAAAATTAGCTGCAAAATCCAATGCAAAAAAGTGTAGAAAAAGCAAATTTTTTTTTGTTTCATTACAGTTTTTCTGACGGAAAAAAATAGATTTAGAAACGGATTTTAGTCTCAAATATCCGTCTCAAATTTGCAACGGAAAAAATGTTTTTGTGATGAATAGACTTTTAGCCACCTCAAATTTAGAAACGGAAATTGAAAATTTGTGATGAAAATTCGGTCACAAATTCCGTCTCTAATGCTTTATTTTTTTTGTAGTGACTGGAATTAAAGTAAAACAGAATCCTAATGTTTTTGAATCATTTACTTACTTCACTTATGATGTCTTTTCGAACTTGAACATTTTACTTTCACCGTGTATATTCAAGCTGCATAATCTCTGTTACAAACTGGTGCCTTCATTTTTTAAGGTTTGATTTAGATCTAAAATTGTCGCTACATGCATTTAATATATACATATATATATGGATTATATATGATTAGAGGTGGCAAATGGGCGGGTCGAATAGGGTTTAGGTTGGATCATTTTGGATCGAATTATTTTGGGTTAAGAAAAAATCGGATCATTTCGGGTTTGAATATGGTCAGGTTTGGGTCAAGGAAAAATCGATCTATTTCAGGTTTGGGTCATTTCGGGTTCGGATAAGGTCGGGTTTGAGTCATTGACTTTTTTAGTCAATTCAGGTTGGTCGAATTTGGATTCGGATCGATTAGACAGATTTATTGCATTAAGCTTTGGTCATCTTGATGTGATTTATCTGGTATGAAAATCAACTGAAACCATATTTCTAAGAATTACAAAACTCATGAAAATAAAATTTTCTTCTTACATGACCTATAGTACAATTGGGATTGAAATAATCAAAATATTTAATAATCTGTATGATAGTTTTTTTTATAATATATTTACCAATATTCATAAATTATTACATTTTTTTCATTTTATTTTTATTATTTACAATAATTAATAACTTTTGAATCAAAGTGATTTAATAATCCCTACTAAATATCATAAAACAGTACTATATATCTCTTTAATTTATTTTGATTTTTTATAAAATAATTGGAGACATTAGTATAGATGATATAGCTTCTGTATTCTATTATAGATTAGCCATTAAATAATTATACATTAGATTCAAATGAATGCAATATAAAAGTGAATATTTAAATTTAACTAGATTAAAAAAATATATAACACTCATATTATTGAAAATATTATATTTTTACTATATTAAAATACTTTAATATTTAATTTTAACATTTAAATATTTATTGATAATATTAAATTTAAATTTGAATCTTTTCAGGTTTGGGTAAATTTGGATTCGGGTTAATTTGGGTTCGGATCAATGTAAATTCGAATAAATTTAGATTCGGGTCAATTTGGATTCGGATCAATTCGGGTTTGGGTTAATCTAAATTCGGATGAATTTGGGTTCAGATCAATTCGGGTTCGGATCCGGTCAGGTTTGGATCAATGTAAATTTGGATAAATTTGGTTTCAGATCAATTCGGATTCAGATCAGGTTGGATATGGGTTGTTGACTTTTTTATCAAATCGGATCGGTCGGATTTGGATTCGGGTTAATTGGACGGATTTTTCGCGTCGGGTTAACTTTTGCCACCTCCATATATGATGCATTGACAGTGTATAGTTTTTATACACTGTTAATGCATCAGGGGTTAACACCTCATTAATATATAAATTAAGAAGATATCAAGCCCTTAAAAATAAAAACAAATAAATATTTTTAATTTGCTCATACGAGCTTATCAAACCTTAAAAAAAATGAAGGCACCAGTTTGTAACAAAGATTATGCAACTTGAATATTGTGAAGACTGCAAATTTCTGTAGCAAGATAATTAATAAATAGAAGACATTAAATAAGCTAGTATTGAAATGTAGTTTGTAATTCTTATTATTTCAAATAATGAAAGCAAAAATTTTAATTTGGAGTATTAAGCAATAAATGATTAATGCATGTATAATTTAAAAATTTTATAAATAAGTTAGAAATATATATATATATATATATATATTAATCCAATAGAGGAAATAAATGGATATCTTGTACATTAAGGGTACAAATATACTAAATTAAATGTGATATACATAAGTATATATAAATATATATAATATATATATATATATAGGGAGAGATAGAACAAATAAGAAAAATATACATTAAATATAATATATATATATATATGCAAATATATGTAGAAAAATATATATTGGTTGTGTAAATATATTTATAAATTATATAAATATAGATACTAAAGATTAGAATAAAACTAAAATAAAATAATTTGAATTTTATAAATTAAATTAAATATACACTTAGTGGAGTTTGATGGGACTTTCTCCCACCAAACCTCACTTTGATGCAGACCATCATGATCATCATCATCATTTGTGGCTTAACAAAAAGCCATGGAAAGAAAAATGAAAATAAAAGGAGAGAGGAAGATTGAGTGAGCTGCAAGAAAAGAGAATCGAGAGCGTGTAGAAGGCAGAGAATGATGGAAAGCAAGAAAGGAAAAGAAATAGGAAAGAGAAGAAGAGCTCACGTGAAGAGCAGAAAAATCGCTGCTGAAGAAGTTGTTTTGGAGCTGCAATTTTGTGGGATTCTAAAGGGTTGAAATGAAGGCAGAACCAAGGCTGGAATCAGCCTTGAACAACTACATTTAAAGGGCCTGAAGCAATGTTAACGAGGGTTGAGCTGAGGACTGAAAATAAAAGAAGAAAATGGCTTGAAACAGGGGGCATTATCTTGGGTTGCAGGGCGGAAAAAAAAAGTGAGGATGCAGTGAGGATTTTGGCAAGCAAAGGAGGAGGTAGAAGCTTAAACCGAAAGAAAGAAAGGGTGAAGTGTAGCATGGATTTTTTTACTAATACGGTGAAAAAAAAAGGAAACTGACACTACAACAATTAATATTTTTAGTGACGATTTTATTGTGACCATGAGTAATTTTATCACAAATACTAGGTGTATAGTGACAAAATTTTGGTGTGACACTATTGTTTTAAGTAATTGTGACATATTGTTTTTTGGTCATTATTATAGTAGTAATTGTGACAGTTTCAATATTTTCACAATTAAATCGTCACTATTATAATAGTAATTGTGACGATTTAAGATTTGTCATTAAAGACTCGTCACTAATAAAATACACAAATTGGCGCCAATTGATTTTTGGCGAGAATTTATATACTAGTGACGAAATATAAAGTGGTCATTATTTTTTATCTTTATTGCGACGAAAAATTTATTCGTCACTAAATAATTTATTTTTTGTTGCGAAAATTTGATCACAATTGAACATAACAAATTAATGTCGACTACATATCGTCACAATAATAAATTTACAATTGTGACAAATCAAAATCGTAACTATTGTAAAAATTAATGACTTCAACTACTTATTCACCATTTACATTGACCAATTTAATAAATTATTTTTTATTACAATAATAATTTGTATATCAGTAATTTTGTTTTTTTTATTGGATAACAATTGTGAATGATTTTTTAACAAAAATAATTCATACTACTAATATTGAAAATTCATCAACAATAATATCCATTATTGGATATTACTTAAGAAGAAAAAGCAAATTAATCTAATTCCCAAATGTAGATATCTCCTTATTGAAACCAATTACACTTTTAAGAAACATCGTAAACTCGCTATTGAAGGGAAAAATACTGAGACAATTTCTTATGAGATTGATAATGAGATGTCATAACTGCAAACTAATAGCATCATTTAAACACATTAACACAATAGACATCTCAAACACTCCTAAAATTCAGTATATTCATACTTTTCTTAATTAAACAATACTTTCTACTCATGTAAAAGTTCAATATCCTTATATGCCTTCAAAATTTTAATTGTTACAAAGAGTTCAAGCTGCTTCTCTATGACTGACGATTTCATAACCTTTATGTAAAAGTAGTTGAAATTCATATCTCGCATGTATTTTCAAATGAATTCTAAATTAATCATCAATGAGTAAGCAAGCAAAAAGCTGAAATATGATACTGGAGTTTTACAAAGCATACGTACCTTTGACATAATATTAAAAAATATACAATAAATTAAAATTTATAATAAACAAAAATCTTGTACCATAACAATAAACAAAAGTGTCAAACTAACCTTCAAAAATCTAATTCTAAATAATCTATTCTCACTCATCATCATCATCTTCTATCTCCTCTTCATTTATTGAGTTTATCTCATCATCATCATCAATAGAAATAAAGTCATCATAATCAAACTCGTCAACATCCTCAGCACCCAACATATCAAGATTTAATGGACTTCTTTCAACATTTGTACTAACTAATTCATTATGTCTATCTAAAGGTACAACATCATCATCATCATCCTCATCATTCACATTAGGGTCATGGAATCTGAAACCTAATTAAGAACCTTTAGCTCCTTGAAATTCACACAACGAGAAATATTGGAAGAATAACCATCTGGAACTTTTAGATCAATTAAGAACTGTAAAAATGCTCGTTTTTCTTCTGTTGACATTGTATAACATGCAGGGCGAAACACATACCTGCCATCACTTGTGAGGGTAGCATGAAGTTCAGGCCGTATACCCATGCACTCTAAATCAAAACGAGCATTGATATTATCTTTTGTTTTACCCTCAATGTTTAGTAAAGTCCCAAGCACGTTGTCACAAACATTTTTCTTAATGTGCATGACATCTAGATTATGTCGTAATTTGAGTGTTTTCCAATATGGCAATTCAAAAAAAAAATACTCTTTTTCTTCCAATTACCAAGCAATAGAACCTCTCTTGAAGTTTTACCAAATGTCACCTGTTTTAGAAAAAAAATGTACGAAAAATGTTAAAAAAATAAATAGCTAAGAATATAATAATATGTCAAAAACAAACAATTAAAGAGTTAAAGAAATCCACCTGAGAAAATTGCTTATATTGTTCAACCACATCATACCCTGATAATTGTTTTGGAGCACATCTTTTTTTCTTTTGTACCATCAAAGGACTTAGCATTGTTTCTCCATAGATGATTGAGTGGTAAGAAACGACGGTGAGATAGATAACATGTTTTACGTCCATTTGGAAGCCTATGAGATAATGTGTCCATATTGCAAACAGGACATGCTAATTTACCTTTGGTGCTCCATCCTGATAAATTAGCATAAGCAGGAAAATCATTTATGGTCCATAAAACAACTGCATGTAACTGAAAATTACTCTGTGACAATGCATCATAAGTCTCTACACCTTTTTCCCATAATGGTTCTAAAAACACATCAATATCATTTCCAGGAGCTTTAGGACCAGGAATGAGAAGTGACATCATAAAATAAGGATCCTTCATGCACATCCACGGTGGTAAATTATAAGGAATCAATACAACTGGCCATAAACTATAAGAAGTGCTCATATTCCCAAATGGGTTGAAACCATCACTTGCTAGGCCAAGTTTAATATTATGTGGATCTGCTGCAAAAAAAGGATGCAATGAGTCAAAGCTTATCCAAGCCAGAGAATCTGCTGGATGTCCCATAGATCCATCATTGCAAGGTTTTTCCTTGTGATACCTCATTTCTTTAGCAATCTTTGATGACATGTACAACCTTTGCAAACGTGGAGTTAATGGGAAATATCGTAAAATTTTTTGCGCAATCAATTTCCTTCTACCATTCTCATCATTCATATTCCCATCTTTTCCATCCTTCTTCCATCTAGATTCACCACAAGTTGGACAAGATTGAGCATCCTCATATTTCTTTCTAAAAAGAATGCAATCATTTACACAAGCATCTATCTTCACATATTTAAGCCCCAAGTCTTGAACAATTTTCTTACTTTCAGAGAATGAATGAGGAACTTTATTACCTTTAGGAAATGCTCTTGTTAGGATTTTAAATAGAGCATCAATGGCTTTTGCACTAATACCATAGAGACACTTCAAATTCAATACCTGAACAACAAATGAAAGCTTGGAAAAATGCTCACAACCAGGATATAGTTGTTGTTCTACTTCTCGTAATAATTTATAGAACTTAGCAGCTTCTTTATTTGGAGCAGTAGAACTAACTTTGATAGATTCATTAACTTCCTCGACAAAAACATTAGGACTATTTCTTCTAAGCTCGCCATCACCCATTTCAACATCAAACTGTTGAGCAAAATTTGCAGTAGCACATCCAAAATCATACACCATATCATTCATTCCATCATCATCATTTTCCTCACTCTCATCAACAATCTCATTATCGCTTTCTTCATCAAAATTGTACAAACGCTCTCCATGATGAAACCAATGCTTATAATCTTTGTTTATCCCATGTATGATCAAATGTTCATAAATAGATTCTCGTGTCCTGAATAAGTTGTTGTTGCACTTTTTACATGGACAACGAACTGCTCTTCCTTCGTCAATATTTTAAAACGCAAATTCAAGAAATTCATTAACTCCTTTCTCATATTGAGGCAGTCGTCTATCAGAAATATCCATCTAACTTTTGTTAGCCATACCTAAACCATTAAAGAAGCCAAAGATGTGAGAGCAAAGCCAAAAAAATTTTCCATCAGGAAAACCATTAAAGTAAAAAAAAAACATTAAAGAAGTACCAGACAAAATTACTCATGGTCACAATAAAATTGTCACTAAAAACATTAATTGCTGTAGTGACAACATGAAAGTTTACAATTACAACAGCCTAAAACAATATACTTTAGTGACGTAGAAATGCATCAGTATTAGTAAACAAATATATATACATATATAAAATACTAAATCATGAACCTAATTCAGTGAGATACATTAATTAGGAACAAAAAAAGAACCTAAAAGAACAAAAATCAGTATCAAAATAAATTTCCTGCATTAGAATTGTTGAAATAAGATGCACTACTTAAATATTTTGTCTTTAATTTGTGCAAATATGAAAAATTAGGTTCTTTCATAGATAAAAACACTAAGAAGTTACATTGCAAATGAAATTTCAAGAATCTTAATCTATTTAATATCAATATTGGACTGTCCTTTTTTTTTTTTGCTTAAGACAATCAGCTTTAACTGATAGACATTCTAAGTAATCAATTTAATTAACTAAATAAGAGACAAAAAAAGAGAATTAAAAGCAAATGAGAAACTTCAAAAGAAAGCAAAAAAAAAAGGAATAAACATTGCCCAAATGTAAGTTTCGTTCACACTTCAAGATGGAATCTATAAGTTGAGCCTATAAATTAAGATAAAAAATGTGAACTTTTGCTTAATTGGCTGAACTGATGGGCGGTGAAAATTTGATTAATTAATGGTTTTTGTGGTTACATTTTTCATGTTTTAGTTCTTATATTTTCTTATGATTTATTGCTGGGAAGACTCCGCGGGGTGGTCTTCTAAGTTAAGCTATATTTGAAAAATGTAAACTCTTTGGTCAGTATTGTGAACTAATGGCGTAGTGTTTGGCTGCTGAGAAAGAGTGGGACAATAAAGGACTTTATGTATTGTTTTCATTGAAGCCTGTATGCTCTATTGCTAGATGCTTTAAGTAGGATATTGGTTCCTAAAAAATGTAAAACCAATTAAGAATAAATCACACAAAGAAAGGTTATTATAATCCAATCTAACTTCAATTAAATTAAGTAAACATGAATACTAACCAAAACTCATTTTGATTTTGGGAGCAAGGTAACTAGTATGCATGCTAAAAAACATCATTGTGTAGCTTTGTTATACTCTTCATTGCAATTTTACCGTTTAAAAAAATCAAAATAAAGATGAGCCTATTAATCAAACAAAACAAAGAAAAATACTTCAATATGTAAATTTACAAAGATTTGAAAATAAATCAAGAAACTATACAATCAATATACTAAAAAATTAGAATAAAACAACTATTAAAAACCAAAAATAAAAAAAAGTAAAAAAATAAATAAATGAAGAAACAAAAGATACCTCAAATTTAAATGAGCAATTATCACTGCAGTCAAAACAAACAGAGAAGCTATAAATAACAAAAGTGAAAATAAATACACCCGATATATATATACACCCTAAAACAAAGACTAATCCTTAGTGTAAAGAAAAAAACGACTAATCCTTAGAAGGATTTAATTGCAATTAAATATCTGATGCAATTCCTTTTTTTTAAAGAAAAAATTAATGCAATTGGCAGCTAGTTTTACATGTGTGTATGTTCAAATCTGGAAAAATTTCTGTCAAAAAACAAAAATACCAAACTCACATGAAACACTTTCATCCAAAAAGGAACACTTAGACAACCAAAAAACATGTAAAATATAGAAAAATTTTTGTCAAGAAAACAAAACTACCATTATCCACCAAAATGACGCATTTTCAACCCTAAAAGGACACACACAAAAAGCAAAATTGCAAAATAAAAACAGAGAGAATGACTTTTTCCAAAATCTTAGTTTTAGAAAATTGTAGGAGGCTTTAAGCAACCAATCTGACTAGAAAGAAGAACAAAGGAGGAAAATATCAGGTAGCAAACTCAATCTCAGGTAGCAAGGTCCCTTGCAGAAACCAAACAAGTACCAGACTTCAACGTGTCAAACACCATCCTTTTAACCATACATAAGACATCCCATAGAATAGCCACAACTTACTTCTCACCCCAAAAAACACATTCCAAACGCACATACCCAACACCTTAACAAGGGATTAAACCCTAAATTCTGAATCTAAAAGAAGATTAAAACCTAAATTCTAAAATTCTAACAAAGTAAGAATACATAAGCAAAAATTTTAATTACAGACCATTATAAATGTCATGCCAATACGAATTTGACCATAAGCACGTACAATCTCATACTAACCTTGATTAGCTGCTTGATGAAAAACCTTATCAAATCCAAAATCTCTCTAACTCAATATGATTGAACCACAATCAAGCAATAGGTTTACTCCAAGTGAACTTGCCTTACTAAAACTTTAGGTTTTTACTAAATTAGAAGATGTATGGGGCTCATGGGTTAGGAAGAGGTCAATCAAGGTGTAGGTTGCTTGGATTATTGTTTTTATTTTGTGTCCATAACGTAGGCCCATTGTAATTTTTTTAAATTTACATTTAGATTTATTAAATTACAATTTTGTTTTCTAATACTAATTCAAGGCATTTTTTAAGTAGTAAATTGGAGTTTATATGAAAATAACAAATTATTTCATGAAAAGGATACTAACATTTGTAACAAGTAAAAGAAAATACTAAAAAAATTGGGTCACAACAGGTTGGATGCAGTTGGTACAGTTGGTAAATCATACATTCCCTTTAGAGATGAGGAAATAAACGAACTAGTAATATAAAAAACATATTATATATCAGGTAATTGCTTATGCTAGGGAAACTAACTAAAAAAATCCCTATAATAAAAATTATTTTAGGCGGTAAATTGACCACCCAAAATTCAATAGGCGGAACCTTATTTTTAGATAGACTCTAAATATAAAAGGAAACAAAAAATCAAAATAAAATAAATCAACCAAACCTAATATTCTATTCTGTTCTCAAAGTATCAAGAAGCATATTCTATTCTGTTCTCAAAGTATCAAGGAGCGCCGCTCTCCAACTTTACAGAGGTAATTTTTTTGGTTAAAATTTTGGTTCAGTACGAATACTAGATAATTTGTTATGAAATCCTAATATATGATTTGCTTGTATTTTGACATTTTACATTGCAAAACCTCACACGATTGAAGTAAAATATTTTTCAATTACATATTTATTTCAAGCTTAATTAAAAAAATTACCTGCAAGGAGAGAATGCTCAAGCTTACGATACAGGGCATCGTAGATTGTTGGCTTCTGGGTTTAGATTGAGTCATTTCTTGTTTTTCTTCGAATTTTGGGAGGCATTTTACGTTTATTGGATGGGTAACCGAGCAGGTAAAATGGGTTGTTTATGGCCCTTCCCATTAGATGAAATAGGAGAAAATAAGGTGGTCTTCTGTCGGGACAAGATCAACCGCTCTTTCTTCCTTCACGTTCTTCTGCCTACTTCTTCCTATCTGTAGGCTTCTCCTCTTACCCGGATTGACGGTTCTTGTTGGCTTAGCTTGCTTTATTGTTTGAAAGGAATGGCTTTACCCTTTCCAAGATTTGGGCATTTTTGTTTTTCTTAGGCATTTCCGTTAACACACACATGCCCTGTACTCTCTCCTCTTAATTGTTAGAAACAAATGGTAAAAGAATTAAATAGTAAAGAATTTAGTGGCTGGTGACCCAATCGAGGTGAAAAGAATTTAAAATATTAAATTATGCAATTATTTGTATTGAATTCCCATTACGTGGTATGAATGATGTATATTGTATATTTTTTTTGCCAGAAACGTATGTTGTATTGCCAATGGTATATGATTTGTTTTCAACATTTGTTTTATTTTTTATTTTTTATTTTTTATGGTTTTTTTAATTTTTAAGCTTTAAATAAATAAATTCACTTTTAATGATTTTTTATATCATTTAGCATTATTTGATTTTGAATATGATTTTGCATTTTAATTGATATTTTAAATAGTTTCAGGTATAAAATGGTAAATATTTTACGACGCAAGTCTTTAGTAAATTCAAGAGATATGCAACAAAATCCACCTCATATTCAAGATGAGTCTCAATCTGTTGATGTGCCTAATCAACGATCGAATGCTTTACTTGAAAATTCAAATGAGGAGATAAATACAAATGGACAAGTTATTGTTTCTACAGGTGATGTCATTTCGAAAAATATATTTAGTAGTGCTTTAATTAGGTGAGTGAAAAATGAATGCATATGTTATTATTTGATTTTTAATTATATTTTTTTAATAGGGAATGTAACTTCTAAAAAAAGAGGACGGGGACCAACTAAAAATACAAAGCTCGCCAAAAAGAAGGCTAAAGGTAAAACACTTGATATCCAATTTCCTCCTCCGTACCATAAGGTATGTGGCAAGCACGCTAGTCTTTTCTAGGCAGAAGTAACAAATTGCATTCGGCAATATGCACCTCTTCGAGTCACTAGCTGAAAAAAAATTCCTTCAAATGATATCAAAATAATGTGGATCTTCTTAAAGGTATGATTACATATATATTTAAGTTTTTTCATGAATATAAAATTTAATATGATAAATAAATGGTTAGTTTTTGTGATCTTATTTTCAGTATCATATTATTCTAATATTTTTATTTCTTTTTAGGACAAGTTCAATTTTACAGATGATGTACATCCTTATGTGACGAAACAAGTACAAGCACAATATAAGAATCGGCAATATCATTTGCACCAGAGCTATCTCAAGAGCAAAAATTGTCCAAATGATGTGGACTCGGATGATTGGCAGTGGTTAATTGCCAATAAATGGTCCACAAATGAATTTAAGGTAATTTGCTTATTCAATAAATTTAATTATTTTTTTTAGTTATGTTACATAAAAATATATACTTTTTTTTAATGATAATTTAGGTTCAAAGTGAACAAAACACAACTAATAGGGAAAAACAGCAAATAGGATCCATTGTTGGCACAAAGTCAATTGTTCAAAAGGCATTTGAGATGGTAAATTCAATTTTAATATATTATTAAAAAAGTTAATTCTATTTTTTAAAAAATGACTTTTTAATTATATGTTTTATCCTTTGGTTATTTATTTTTATTTCAGAAAGATAAAGATTCTGAAGAATGGCCAAATGCTGTGAAAGTTTGGAAGGCAACACGGATGAGATCCAATGGAACTTGGTCTGTCCCAAATGGAGAAGAAATAATGGTATAGAAATTTTTTAAAATTTTGTTTTTCATTTGATATTCATTTAATTTTAAAAAATTAATAATATTTTAACTATGTAGAACAAGCTTCAAGAAGAGGGTGAGAAAAATCAAGAGAAAATCTCATCTGCACCTATACCACTAGTGGAGCATTTTTCGCTTGTTTTGGGAACAAAGTCAAATTACTTACGTGGAATAGGTGTTGGAAGGATAACATCTAGCTCTCAAGAAAAAAGTCGCATTATTGCAGAAGCTGAGGCTGCAAGGAAACGTGCAGAGGAAGAGGTTGAAAGGCTTATTGAAATCACAAAAAAACAAGAGGAGACCAACACACAACTTCAAAAGGATATGGAAGCTCAACGTGAAGAACTTGTGGCTCAAAGGAAGGCTATTGAAAAGCAGAACCTGGAATTGAAAAAAGTGAAGGATATATTTGATCGTTTAGCAGGTGAAGGGCCAATTTTAAATTTGTTGTCTAATGGATCTTCATCAAATTCAATAAGCAACAATGTAAGTGTCCTAGATAAATAATTAATGTTAGTTCTAGTATTATAATAACAAGATATAATATGTTTATATTATTTATTGACTTTATATTTTTGTTTGTTTTGTAGGAAAATAATGAAGGGTGAACTTTTATTAAGACCATTTATGGACTGCTAGCTTGAATTTCCACTTGGATAATTTTATATTTAGACTTGGACAACTTTTATCTTTGAAGTAATTATTTATATTTTGATGGAAATGTATTAGTACATTGATAATTGTTTTTGGATGTTATGTTGGAATTTTAGAAATTAAGAACATATTATATATTTTCGTTTGTTATTTACTTTTAAATTATTATTATTATTATTATTATTATTATTATTATTATTATTATTATTATTATTATTCAAAAAAATAAATGAAGTGACCATTTTTGGTGTCACTATTATCATATTCAATTTTGAAATAGTTTTTTAGTGACTATATTTTGTAACTAAAATTGTCAACTAACTGTGACAATGTTATTATATAGTCACTAATGATTTTTCTTTGTATAAATTGATAAATATTTATTGTGACAATAACTAATTTATTAGTGACAATAGTTATTGTAAGAAATTCTTTTAATATTTGTGACAAAATTTATGAGTCACTATGTTGGTGAATACTAGTGACGAAATAATCGAAACTATAAAAAATAGCACTAGTGACAATAATTTTTGTAACTATTGTAAATACATTTAGAGACGATATTGTCGTCACAAGAAAAGTAATTAACAGTGACGGTTTTCTTTGTCACTATTTTAATTTTTTTTGTGTCGAAACATTTGTCACGATAGACTTGAGCTATTGTGACAATATGTTTTGTCACAAATACCAATATTTTTAATGACAAAAAATTTGTCACAAAAGAAATATGTTATTGTGACGAAATACTAAAAATTGTCACTAAAGAAACAGTGAGGCCGTTTTTTGTGACGACAGGTGACGAATTGAATTTTATCACTAAAAATAATTAGTGACAAAATTTTAAGCTTTTAGGGACCAAATTTTTCTCCACAAAAAACCATATTTCTTGTAGTGTGAAGGAGAAATTGCCGAACTGTTGCAGTAAGGGACGATTATGAGAGCCTGCTTCGGTTGTAGTTTCAGGTTTTTGGATGGTGTACAAAGGCTGGTTTGGGGTAGTTTTTTTGCTGTTTGGAGTATAGGTTTTAAGGACTATGAAAGCGCGACTACAAGAGGCTATTGAAGAGGGCTCCGAGCAAGGTTTAAACAGGGGTAAAAGGAAGCTGGAAAGGAGACGTTGTTGTAGATGACTTGAAAACAGAGGGCTTAAGATGGCATTTTGGGTGCAACTTCAAGGCTGAAGAAGAGGGTAGTTCTCTTGGGTTTCATGGAGTGAAATGGAGGAAGTCAGTAGCTGAAACAGTGAAGATCAAAGGCTGAACAAAATTGAAGCAGGAAACGTGCATTTGCTATTGCGGAATCAAGAAATGTCATGAGTGAAGGAAAATGGGGTTAAGGTTCGGTCAACATGGATTTAAAGGGTAGGGATGTGTCAATTAATTTGATTTAAATTTTAGAAGAGGTAATTGAGTAAGCTAAGTGTGATTATGGTATCGGATTGTAAGAGATCTTCAAAGGAGGAAGATTTGAGATTTTTATATATTTTTGGATTCAAAGGTAAGCAATATACAGAAAATGTTGTTAATTGTTATATATATGAAATTTTGTGAAGATTAATAATATCATAATTGGAATTGTGGATTTGAGAATATTTTAATAAGAAATAGGTAAGCAATTTGTATGGGGTGAGTTGGAATTACTTTTATCTTGTAGCATGATTAAACTTTATTATTAAAGAATAAGGTGATTGGATTGTTATGATGATAAATTGCGATTGTTGAAAAAAAAAAATGTTTTAAAGGAATGATATGTAATGCTGCATATAATTGTGGCTAGCATACTAATATTTGATTGATAAATTATGAAAACGGGCGATTGTGATAGCACAATGAGTTAAAACTGATAAAGTTGTCAAAATAGATCGGGTCGGCCCTGACGGGTCAAGCCATGAATGGATCGGGTCAAAAAGCCTTTTTTGTTAAATGGGCCTGAAAATGTAAGCCCATATCTGATCCTAAGGGCTAACGGACTTAAATGGGTTAGCCCATATAAGAAATTTAAAAAATTAAAATTTATATTAAAATCACATTTTTTAGTAAATAAACAAAATAAAATTTGAAATAAATATTAAACAAACATCAAATAAATTCATAAGTCTTTAACATCATTTTAACATTATATATTAATAATTTAACAAGCATAATATAAAATTGTTTTAACAAACCTAGATACTGAAAAACATGTCTCAATGATATTAAAAATAAAAAACATGACAAATAGATTTATGTCAATCCATCTCCTCCATAGTGGCAATCACATTCAATCAATTTTTTTTCAACTTCGCCATCTACAAACATAAATAAAGAACAATAAAAGAACTCACAACAATTAAACCTATGAATTGATAAAAAATTGTCAACTAATTAATAACATTACCTTCAAAACTAAGAATCTAATTTCGGGTGCAAATGAGAGTTTTCATGTTCTCATGATCTAAAGAACTTCAATTCTTATTTAAAACATGAGAATCAATACTAAAAGAACTCTTCGATGCCACCGTTGTTGTTAGAATGCTCAACATATCACAAGCTATACTTGCAAGTTCTGGAAATCTTCGCTTATGATCTTTCCACTATTGCAACACATTTAAATCTTCAACCATGTGGCCCATAATCTTTAGCTCTTCCAAATAAAGATCGAATTGAGTTTTTGGTTCTTCCACTAATTAATAGTTTCAAATCTTTTGAAGCCTATATCATTGGATATTTCAAAATAAATTAATCGTCATTACAAAAGAGAATTTAAAATAAAATATATACTTAAAAAACAAAAATGAACTTATATCACTCAAAGCAAATGTACTCTTCCCCTTCCAACTAGCATGTGTAAGAGGTTGTGAGTCATTAGGTTGGCTTGAAGTAATTTAGTAATACTAAATATAATTAATTTTAAATATTTTACTTTGATTAAAATTTTAAACATATAAATAATTAAAATAAAAATAAAATTTAATATAATTAAAAATATTAAAAAAATTTAACAGACCGGCCCATTTAAGCCTGAACTAAATCCATTTAGGCTCAGACTAAATCCATTTAAGCCCGAGCCTAAATGGACTGAGCTAAAAAGCCTTCTTTCTTAATTAGGCTACAAAAAAGAGATACAATCCTTGAATAAATCGGCCAGGCTTTGTCGGGCCAGCCCAACAAGCCTTAGCCCATTTTGACAGTGCTAAAAACTAATAATATTAAGGTTATTGTAAGTAATACACTTGAAGGTTAGTTTGGAAGTTTGTTATCTTATAATGTAAATAACCTTTATAAATAAAGATTAATATTGTCATGCTTGGAATTGTTGGTTTGATGATATTTAAATCAATAATGAGATGATTTGATAGTAGTTGCAATTTTAGCACTCGATAGGAAATAGACTGAATTTCTACTGTATTGAAATTTTGAAAGATTTCTAGGACTTATGAATATTATGAAAACATAATTTTGGGAATTAAAATTTCTTTAATGATTTTCTGTGGTTTAGGAGTGAGTTGGAGTTTGGGTGGTATTAAGCTAGCTACCAAATTTTGATTTTCTAGATTGATTCAGATAAGCTGCATTGCGACTATTAGGTAAGGGATATATATAAGGAACGTAGGAGATATTGGAATGATTTTAAAATCAACTGCATTGAGTTTTATAAACTATGTTTGCTTTGCAGGATGTTTTAGAAAATTTATACTGTTATGCTACCGAATTTTTGCAAAAATATTAATTACTGCAGTTTAAGCTCGGAATGTAAGAAATGTTTTAAGAATAGAACTTTCTTAAGGAATTCAATTTTGGAAATATTAAGTTACATGATTTTGGAATATTCATGAATTTTTAACTTGAATTTTTTTTTTATGAAAATTACCAAAATTTAGTATTCTAGAAATATTTATGAAAAGTTACGAAATTTTCAGATTTTTGGAATACCTTGTATTTTAATTGATTTTGGAACCTCTATGAGTTTTGAAAATACTATTTTCGAATTTGGATTTATGAAACTCTTCAATAGCATGGATTTTCTAAGGAATTCAGTTTTTGTAGAAAGCTGATTTAATTGCATGATTTTAAAGATTTATGATTTTTCTATTTTAATTTTTGTTTTATGAATTTATTACAAATCATGGCACTAAAACCTATTTTCCTTATATATATTTTAGAAATTACTAAGTTTTTGAATATTTGGAATATAATTCTAATTTGATGCGATAATTTGCTTTATGAACTCTTATGAATATCTGTATGATTTGACTTATTAATTTGAACTCTGAACTACGAAACCTTATGTTTTGAGACACTGGCTAACCGACATCTTGCAGTATATGGACTGCTGTATATTTTGGATCCAACAGTAGTTGGTTGTAGTGTGACCTTTGAGGCCTACAGTATCTGGTTATAGTGTACCCTTCGAGGCTTATAATATCTGGCTATAGTGTGACCTTTAGGGCCTATAGTATCTGGCTGTAGTGTGATCTTTAGTGCCTATAGTATTTGTATCTGATATCTGTATTTTGCGCACTATGTTGCTGTGCGATTTGATCCAACTTGTAGCGGTCACAAATGACACCTGATCAGTGTTTACTGTAGACCACTTGGACTATGGCCATATGTATATCTGTTATTATCCTTATGGGATATCTTTGTTGCTTGATGTATACAAAGTTATTGCCATGTCTCCATTTTTTTGTTATTTTCTGATTTCTGAACATCTGATAGTTGAACTTTGAAATCTGAAAATGATTTGATACGGATTTATATGATTTGATTTGAGTTATGATATAATTTCTAAATTTAACTGATTTACAATATCTGCACAGTATGGCTTTATTAACTGAATTTTTGTTTTACTGATTTGATTAACCTTTGATTTTCAGAATACATGAATTCCTTCTTTGACGAATTTCTCAAACTTCTCAATGGCTTAGGTGTTTGGAAAAGGGGACAAGTGAGGTGCTTTAAAGCATCCTTCCTAACTTATCCCTAAACCCCTAATGAGCTGTAGAGGAAATTCTTTCGATTCTCTGTTTTAGAAATATTCCTTACGTTTTAGTACTTGTTAATCGTTTTCAGATACTCACATATAGTTTACAACATCTATCTCTTTATGTGTATTTCTTACTAGGCTTTATAAGCTTTCCCCCTCTTCCCCCTTCCAAATTATTTGCAATAGGCGATTCTGTATGAGGGTTCTGACATGTCTTTCAAGGTTTTTGTACTGCCCTCAAAGGTATATGATGTACAGTTACTCATGTTGTATTTAGACTTGTCTTTCAGTACTTTTATAGTAAGTGTTTGTGATTAAAGAAAATACACAATATGATTATAGTTTGTAATGAAGCATGCAGTGTTGATGGATATCAAATTGTGTTAAGTAATATAACTTAAAAATGTGACTGCATGCTTAGAAAATTTGAACTGGGACCACAATGATTAAAGGATATTGATTTAGCTAATGTAAATTTAGCTTAAGAATAAATCTGAGACACTAAGCACAGCCCAACCAACTATAAGAAGAAGGAAAAAGTGAGTCTAAATTTCGGTAAATCGGGACTTTACAAATATACACGGTGAAAGTAAAATGCTCAAGTTCGAAAAGACATCATGAGTGAAGTAAGTAAATGATTCAAAAATGTTAGTATTCTATTTTGCTTTAATTCAAGTATAAATGTTAGATACAGAATCTATTTCTTTTGTCCACATAGACATGATTGGCACAAATGGCATGCAAGTTAACTCACAAGAATCATGGTATTCTTAAATTTCCTTCTTTATTGATTTGAATGATTACTAAAATAAGCAAGCTTCCATATATGATAGCTCTAACAACAACTAAGCACATACAAAGTACAAATTGCAACTCATATATAGGATTGCGTAATGGTTTTTTAATCAAACATGACCTTAGAGATAAAGGCGATGGAACTCATGATACTAAGATACTCACTTAAAAGCATATTTTATTCGTTTTATATAGAGGTGGCAAATAGGCGAGTAGGATTGGGTTTGGGTTGGGTTATTTTGGATCGAATCATTTTGGGTTCGAATAAGGTCGGGTTTTGATCAAGAAAAAATCGATTTATTTCAGATTCGGATCATTTCGGGTTCGGATAAGGTTGGGTTCAGATCAATTTGGGTTTAGATTAATTCGGGTTTGGATTATATTGGGTTTGGGTGGTTGACTTTTTAGTCAATTCGAGTTAGTCAGATTTGGATTCGGGTCGATTGAACATGTTTAGTGAGTTAAGCCTTAGTCATCTCGATGTGATTTATCTGGTATGAAAATCAACTGAAACCATATTTCAAAGAATTACAAAATTCATGAAAATAAAATTTTCTTCTTACATGACCTATAGTACAATTGAGATTAAAATAATCAAAATATTTAATAATCTGTATGATAGTTTTCTTTATAATATATTTACCAATATTTATAAATTAATTACATTTTTTCCATTTTATTTTTATTATCTATAATAATTAATAACTTTATGAATCAAAGTGATTTAATAATTCCTACTAAATATCATAAAACAGTATTATATATCTTTTTAATTTATCTCGATTTTTTTATAGAATAATTGGAGACATTAAGTGTATGTGATATATCTTATGTACTCTATTATAGATTAGCCATTAAATAATTATACATTAGGTTCAAATGAATATAATATAAAAGTGAATATTTAAGTTTAACTTGATTTAAAAAATATAAAACACTCATATTCTTGAAAAAAATTATATTTTTATTATATTAAAATACTTTGATAACTAATTTTAACATTTAAATATTTATTAATAATATTAAATTTAAATTTGAATCTTTTCAGGTTTTGGTCAATTTGGATTCGGGTCAATTTGGATTCGGATCAATTTGGATTCAGGTCAATTTGGGTTTGGATCAGGTTAGGTTTGGGTTAATTTAAATTCAGATGAATTTAGTTTTGGATCAATTCGGGTTCGAATCAGGTTAAGTTTAGATCAATGTGAATTCAGATAAATTTGGTTTCGGATCAATTCGGATTCGGATCGGATTGTATTTGGGTTGTTGACTTTTTTAGTCAAATCGAATCGGTTAGGTTTGGATTCAAGTTAATTGGACAAATTTTTCGAGTCAGATAAACTTTTGCAACCTCTAGTTTTACATATAAAAACTTTTCTTTGATTTAAAAAATCAAAGAAAACTTTCTACCTATTTGTATTATCAGGAAGACACGGCTAAATTATCGCTTAAAATAATCCGTTTTACCTTGGAGTTGGGCAACTATCTCACCCCAATTGGGCTTTTGTTGAGAGTACATCCCGTTGGGCTAGGCTTTTTTTTTTTATGTACAGATAAGCTCAGAATATTTTTTATAAATATAGTTGCCGCCTCTTGATCTCTATAAAAGTGAGTTGCTTGGTGCTTGCGCCCTTTGTTCTCTATAGAGGTGGTTGTGGGCCGGTTCAGACCGGTTCCGGCCCATACAATAATGGAACCGGTCTAAATCATTTTAATTTAAGTCATAAAATATCATTTTAATTTAAGTTCCTAAAATTAAATCATTACTTAATTAATTTATTCCCATAACTTTTGAATACTTAATATAACTTATACTCGTCTAAGTTATATTTGTTTACTAATCGGTGTCGAAAATCACGACTATCACAGTATTTGTCTCTTTTTATGTATTTCTTATTGGGCTTTACAAGCTTACCCCCTCTTCTCCCTTCCAGATTACTTGCAGTAGGCGATTCTATGCAAGGGGTTTCTAATACGTCTTTTGAGATTTATGTACCACCCTTGAAAGTATATAATGCATAGTTATTCATTTTGTATTCAAACTTGTACTACAGTACTTATATAGTATGAGGATGCAACTAAAGCAAGCATATATTACGTTTATAATTTATAATTGATGCATGCAAATTGATGGATATAAGTTTCATTAAGTAATATAACTTAAATGCTATTGCATGCTTAATTAGAATGTTCTGAACTGGGTCCAAAATTATTAATGGATATTATTTTAGCTAATATAAATTTAGCTTTCTAATGAATTAGAGACAGTACGTACAGCCCAACCAAATAAATGACAAAAGAAAATTTTGATTTGAAATTTTGGTAGAAAGGACATTACATTAAATCACAAATTTTTATGTGAAACAAATAAATAAAATAAAAAATACTTTTGCTAATTAAAATGAAAACATGAAATAAATATAAAAATTGCATAATATAAATAAATGTTAAATAATATAATCTTCTTTATAATTTTGTGAATTATTGAAGAGTAAAGTGAAAATGTAAAAAATTCACTAAATATATATTATTTAAATTATTACTTCATGAAAAATTTTGATTTATAGTTTCATCTAAGTTCATATTTGCTTCTCACATAAGTTAAAATTTTTTAGAATAAGTGCCAAACACTTCAGTTCAACTTCTATAGTAGATAAACTCTTCCATAAACTCAACTTTATTTAAGTTTGCATGGTGTGAAGAATGAAAAGAGGTAAGAATATAGAAAAATTGTTAATCCAATTATTAAGTTACAAAGAAAAAAATGATGGTAAAACATAATAATTGGATTATCAAATCTCCCATCAGGAGGTAAAGCCTTTATTTTTACTTTGTTGCTTTGAGTTTTTTATTCTAATTTCCTAATGATTTTATTAGGGCATTTCACTCTTGAAATGCATTAATTGGATGGTAAAATACTATATAGCCTGCAGTAGCCTCTACGATACTTGGCTCTTCAAGAAGCATGGCCTTTTAAGGAAAAAAGAAATAGACGCAACTGCATGAGTAAAACACTTCCCAAATATATTATACTATTTACTAATACATGCATAACTCACAAACCTTTTTCGAAAAGCTAAAAAATCATTGGGCCACTTCCTAGTTGTATTATCAGGAAGACACGGCTAATCCTATTTGTATTATCAGGAAGACACGGGTAAATTATCGCTGCCGCCTCTTGATCTCTATAAAAGTGAGTGATTGCGCCTCTTGCTCTCTACGAAAGAAAGGAAAACAGTCGAAAAAGTAGCAGCCTTATTTTTCAAGAACCAACCTTAGTTTTCAAGAAAAAAAAAATGCTTGCTGGAATGGTTTTTGATCCCTCAGACGAGGAGATAGTTTCCTACTATCTCCCGAAATTGATTCAGGGGGGAGGCATGGGTGAATGGCAGCATTTGATTGAGTTTTATGATATATATTCCACAAAACCTAGCCTGTTATTTGATATCAACAGTGGAAAGGGCCTGCCGTTTATCAAAAGCAACCAACGATTCTTCTTCAGCCACCGACAGAAGATTTCCCAGAAAAATGCAAATGGAAAACGACCCAGAAGGGTTGTTGAAAGTTTAGGAGATGGAAACGGTAGCGGTGGATATTGGAAGTCTTCAACGGGTGAGAAGCCGATTGTTGATGAACGCCAAGAAGATATTGTTTTGGGATATGTTAACACCCTTAACTTTCTTGAGTTCAAGAATGAGAAAAAAAGTCGTGGGGATGCCACAAAAACTAGTTGGATCATGCGTGAGTACCGTTTGCCAGGAGAAAGGTTTCAAGAATGGGTTATATGCAAGATTAAAGACCTCTCTCGTTCAGGGCATGATGAATATGAAAGCGTTTGGCTGAACGAGTTCGTTGGAAAACTAACGTCGCCTCAATGCCAATCAAACGATCAAGATCAGCATCAGAAGAAACTGCTGGAATGGCGGTCTCAAGCATCAACCTTTGTTGATCCTTCGATGGATAACAATGGTGTGGATGGAAGCAGCTGCTTGCACTTGCAGCAATCAGAAACAACATTTGTGGGAGAATCAGGTCAGTTTGGTTTTAATGTCGGTTCTGGTTTTGGACTAGAATGGCGGTCTCAGTCATCCACCGTGGTTGATCCTTCGATGGATAACAATGGCGTGGATGGAAGCAACTGCTTGCCCTTGCAGCAATCAGAAACAACTTTTGTGGGAGAATCAGGTCAATTTGGTTTTAATGTCGATACTGGTTTTGGACTAGAATGTCGGTTTCACGCATCCACCTTGGTTGATCCTTCCACGGATAACAATATTATGGATGTAAGCAGCTGCTTGCAGCGATTAGGAACAACTTTTATGGGAGACTCAGGTCAATTTGGTACCAATGTCAGTTCTGGTTTAGGACTAGAATGTCGGTCACAGGCATCCACATTGGTTGATTCTTCTATGGATAACAATATATTGGATGGAAGCAGCTGCTGGCAGCAATCTGGAACAGCTTTTGGGAGAGAAACATGTCAATTTGGTATTAATGTCGGTTCTGGTTTTGGACTAGAATGTCGGTCTCAGGCATCCACCTTGGTTAATCCTTCGATGGGTAACAATAATGTGGATAGAAGCAGCTGCTTGCCCTTGCAGCAATCAGAATCAACTTTTGTTGGAGATTCAGGCCAAATTGATTGTCATGTCGGTTCTGGTTTTGGACACCTAGAGTCCAATGCTTTGGCAAGTAATGGTGTGGGGGAAACTATGTCAAACGATGATGAGGACCCTTTCGATGAGGTGGATCAGCTACTGGGGATTGGCAATAGCAAAAACAATGAACTAAGTAAGTTATTGGATGAACTTGCCACTGATGCTGGTGCTGATGAGGACGAGGACCCTTTCATGGAGGTGGAGCAGCTCTTGGGGATTAGCAATAGTAAAAACAATGAAATAAGCAAGTGTTCGGCTAAGCTTTCCACTGATGAGTTGCTGGGCATGTTGAATTTCGACCATCTTCCTGCTTTGGAAGACTTCCCTGTCAAGTGAAGTTTCTTTGGTTTTGTTTGTTTGTTTGTTATTTTTTATCTGGAAGTTGGTTAATATTTTTATTTGTAAAGACTAACTTTGAAATCAGGTATATATATTTTTGAAATTATATAACCTGCATGGTATTTGGTTGTTTCGGTATGGTTTTCTTAATTATCTGGAATTTGGTTAATATTTTTATTTGTAATGATTAACTTTGAAATCAGCTCTTCCTATATGAATATATATTTGAAATTATATAACCTGGTTTAGAAGCCAAGTTCAAAGAGGCAGCGTCTGCATGTGTGGCTCTTTCCAATTATAGAAGGAATCCGAGAGAGGTGTCAGCTGCAGCAGCAGCACACTCAAATTTGATGCGATTGAAGAATTGAAAGATTCTAAGTCCCTCAAAACCACTGTCGTACCTTTTTAACACATACTCAGATTCTTCCCAAAATCTTACCAACTAAAATAAAATGTCATGTGATGCACTCTGTAAAGTCTTGTAAGAGGGCATTGAATAACCCAAGCAACTTAAGCTTGGTTTCATGTTACATAACATGCTTTGTTTTTGTATATGTTGTTATTACGTTAAGCAGGTTAGACATTTTGTCTATACAGATTTAGTACCTAATCAACTTAGAATAGAAATTATCATTGCCACATTTTAAGTTTGTTATGAGATACAATTTTGTTTGGTTTTAGTTTGTCCTGTAATTCTAGAACTGGTGGAACTTACAAATTTTGAGTTCAAGAACACTTTTAAGTTTTACTTATGTGTACAGGATTTATTATGGTTCGGTGGCTATATATTTGGTGGTAGGATAAAAAGAGAAAAGCCAGCCTCAGAAAGCAGATTTAAGGGACTAGTTACTTGAGTCGGTAATTATGGAAGGAAAGGCAATGAGGGTTTGCATTGCATTGGGGTAAGCAAGGTTAAGATTTGATGAAAAAAAAAAAAAAAAAAAAAAAAAAAAAAAAAAAAAAAAAAAAAAAATGGTAGCTAGAATAATCTCATGCATATCTTTTGAATACTTAATTAGCAGAAAATACAAGGATAATTTACATTGTAAAGACCCCAAATTTCTCATATTCGATAATAGTTACAGAATGTAGGAATTTAAAAGAAAATATTAATTTTTAAAATATTTAAATAAAGGGTCTGTTTGATAAAATTTAGAGACGTACTTGGTGAGGATCCTAACAAGACTTTTTTTATCTAAATTGAAGTGAGACCCTAGAATGATAATATTAGAGGATGAAGTTAGTATAATTTTAAATACAAAATAAGTATATCATAAATATATTACGTGAGTAGAAATAACTTTTAAGTTGAAAAAAAAATGAGGTAATTGTTAATATTTGTTAATTATGGAATTCAAGCAAATAATGAATAAAGATAGATTGTGAAATTAAAAATTAAAAAAATACAATTTAATTTGAAAAAAGAGAATATAATCTAATAGTAATTATATTTTGAACACTTAATAAGAAAGTGAATTAGCTATTGAAATTAACGAAATATATATATTAAAAATATAAATAAAAAATCAAAAAAATAAATAAGTAAAATAATAATAATAAAATATCGCAGCAAGCTTCTCGTGGAAGCTTGCTGCACTCACAAACAAATTAAAAAAAAAAAAGAAAATATCGCAGCAAGCTTCTCGTGGAAGCTTGCTGCACTCACAAACAAATTAAAAAAAAAAAAAAGAAAATATCGCAGCAAGCTTCTCGTGGAAGCTTGCTGCAGATTCATCTAGAGTAGAAAAAAGAAAAGAAACAAAGAGAGGAAAAGAAGGGAATTTAATTAACTATCTAGGTGGCCTAATTTAATTGGATTACATGTTAATAAAAGAAGACCAAAATTCTGTCTTCTTCAGCAGCCACAAACCGACTTACTCCCTGTTATTTTCTGCCCTGAACCGACCTTGCTGCAGCTTCCATTTTCTTTTCGGTTTCAAGCTTTACTCTCTTTTTCTTCCACCGAAATCACCCTTTGTTATTACTAAAACCCATAGCTCTCTTCAGCAACTTAATTTCCCACTAAAAGAGTTGATTAAGACGGAAAAAAAATGGACAGAGAGCAACGTTGGAGCACTGGTTTGGAAGGTTGTACAGTGCGGTCTTGAAAGGAGGTGAGTAAAGAGATGAACCTAATCAATGTTACTCATTGTTTATGATTGTATTAGGCTGGTAGGATATATCTATGGCTGTGGTTGAAACAGAAATAAGAGCAGAAATAAAAAAATGGGTTTCGGTTGTGGAACTTAACTAGGAGGAATATGATGATTTTGTTATATGTTGGATGTTCTATGGCTGTATATGATGAATGGAATGTAACTATAAGGCTGGAAAAATTGCAAAATCATGATTTGAATCTTAAAGGAAGCATTCGGTTAAGGTGGTGATTTTCGGAACAGGGGAAAATGGCGTGAATGGTGGCTGCCATTCACGGTATTGGTTGCACGATGGTGCTGCCATTTTGGGTGAATTGAAATTGTTTGAAGAAAATCCTAAGTGATGTAAGAGTAATTGCTAGGCAAGGAAATTGAGAAAAAGGAAGAATAGAAAACCATAAAGGAAGACCCACTTGAAGCAGCCGGCCATAACCTGTTGAAAGAAAAAAAAAATCTTTAGTGAACTGCCGACCATACTGTTGGGAAGGCAAGATTGTGCTATTTTCTTAGTATAAAATGGATATAAGATAAATATGTTAAGAAGATAGAAAATAATCCTTGAATTAAATTGAGAAGAGAATAAATGGAAAACCATGAGAATGGGATTATATGGAATTTGACCAAGTCAAATATAGGGTGATTAATTGTTAAGTTACATGGTTGATGATTAAAAGAATACTTATAAAGGTTAACAAGATTATTAGTGAAATTAAATTTGGAAAGGAACACAAAAGAAATTTAATTGTAGTCATATGTTAATAATTAATAGGAGATAAAATAAAATAGATGTGGAAAGGAATAAAATAAAAGTAAAATTTAATATAAGCAAACATGGAATTAATACTAATAGTGAACAAAGATTAATTGTAAATTTTGAATTGGAAAATGACAAGTATAATACAAAATGAATATTTGACTATGAGAGGAACTAATATAGGAAAAGATTAAAATGAGGATGAAACATGAATAAATATAAATCATCAAATAAGAATTGAATATGATTAATATTGAACAAAAGAAACAATATTAGCTAAGGCATTATACATGTAACGCCTTCAGAAGTTGAAATTTTCGGGCTAATTTTTTTTTTACTTACTATGTTTGTTACTCGTTCAGTGTAGCTAAAACCTAATAAGTGGATTATTACTTGTTTATTTGTTCAAGACTAATTGTCTACTTGTTTATTTGTTTAAGACTAATTGTCTAAGGTCCCCTTCAATTGCCTCGTAACATGTGTCAAAATCAAAATTGAAAAACTCTGTCCCTTTATATATACTTATTGTCCAACCACACTCTGTAACACAACCATAACCCAACCTATGACACAATAATCATCTCAAGAAACCATCCAGAGTATCACATTTTCATCAAATATACTATCGAGATACTATTCATTACAAAGCGCAATTATATATAATTCTCGATGCAGTCCTAGTACTTACATCCCAATCTATATACACTGTGTATATTGAAAAGAATCTTATCGTCTGGAATATAAACAAAAGTAATGAAAAGTTATACCTCAATATAGAAAGCAGTAACTTAGCAGCATATAAGTCGAGCTCTTAGTGCAGTACTCTCGCACTCGATCCTATTTGAAGTAACCTGTGTGGTAAATGAGGGGGGGTGAGCTAAAGCCTAGTAAGAAAAACATACGCTAAGTGATGTTAGGCTCTTACTATGCTTAATGCATATTTATGCGTAAACAAATGAGCAAAACTTATGTTTCAAAGTGTTTTATTGAAAATAGTGCAAAGTCAATATATCATTGTTTATAAGCTATAAAACGCTATATCAAGTAATTTTCAAACATATTAGTATTCACGCATTCACAAAATCGAGATACAGTAGAAATAGAAATGATATATTCGTTCATCTTTGTAACAATATCGTGATATACATTTAAAAACATTTTCATAAGACGGGCATATATTTATGAGATTTAGTAACGTAACCGGGATCTTTGGAAATATAACCAAAAAACTTTCCATGAAAGCATCCACTATAGCTAGCAGTGGTCAAAGTCCCATACCAGGGCTCTATCCATGATCATGAATCATCCCAATACCAGTGATCATCTAATAGCTATGTACAAGTCACTACTAGTTGTCGGACAATATACGTAATTACTGTTACCCATTTACCGCACAGGCGGGATCCATGACGCAATTACGTATACGGTGCCTCAATGCCACACAAGCTCAATAATTGCCACACAAGCTCATTAAATGCCACACAGGCATAATAAAAGCCACACAGGCGAGTGCCACACAGGCATTACACAGCATCACATGTCTCATGAGTCAAAACTCGTGTAAAAATAGCATTTACAATATGAGTTGAGTACTAAAAGCATGAATCGTTTTAAATACTTATAGTTTTGAAAATCTCATCATACAAACTCATGCTTAAAAACCATTATCTTGAAAACAAGTAACGATGCTTAATATGCATCTAAATTAATACCAAGAAATTCGTTTAAACAATTTCTAACAAAATTTCGACATTATGACGGCATAGGCAGAACACTACCCAGCATCACAATCCACAACCAAATAACCTGCAAAAACTCCAACAAGTAGTGTATTTATTCACCAATCCAACGCAATTTAAATCTCAAACAATTTTGCACTTTAAGCTCAAGCGAATAGATTTTGAAATTTAACCAAGAATGCATTTAAATCAGTAAGTATTAATTAACTTTAATTTAGACATACATAAACATAACGGACTAACAAACATTTAACGTATATTCTCTTACCTTGTTATGCCAAACTTAATGTTTAGCAATACCGTTCTTGCGCACTTTTAGCCAATCGTTAAATTTTTAGCTCCTTGAAAGTTTCCCCCTACAATTCCAATTTATCAAATCCTATTTAATATTCATTCCTATTATATCTTCAACTATATTCCACCTATCATTTTCTTACCTTTGAAAGTCTTCAATTCAAACTCTTCGCTGATGTTACTCAAGGCTGCGATTAAACCTACACCATACGCACTTCCAAATTAACACCTATCTCACTTATTATAACTTATCACCAAAACAAAACAATTTCTTATTAAATTCAGTACATTTATATGAATGTAAATATATATATATATATATGTACAACAATACACGTACACATCCTATTCTTAACTCTCTTTCAATGTTTTTATTATTTAAAATACCTTGGAAATCCTGCCTTTTTCTTCTGAAATTCTTTTTCCTTTGTAACATCCCAAAACCACTATACGACAGAATATTCACTTGTAAACTACACTTATTTACCGGTTGGGCTGTCTGTGGTGCTTAACAACTTTTACTACATTATGAATTAATAAAGTATCTTCCTTAAATGAGTATATACATTCCCTTCCTAGTTAAAGTAGTACTGTACAACTTTGCTGAATATATAAAAGAATATAACATACCTTCGATATCAAATCTCTGGAAGGTAAGTCTCTTAGTTCAAATCAGTTATCTGTGGAGTGGAAAATAAGGAGTGAGCGACAATGTGCTCAGTAAAGAAGGTGTATGCTGCTTTAAAAAATATAAAAGCTAAAATCTCAAAACCATTTAATCATCCTAACGATCACACTCATTAGGAAATAATAAACACAGTTAACATAACAACAGGATTCACCAGATCATTTCATAAATCTTTTAATTGAGACTAGGCAATAATTCAAATCATGCAAAGAACACAAGTCATCCGCTTTTGGGGTGCACCCGTAGGCCATCGCCCCTCACGGCTATCTCATCTAGATGTATGGCCATAATCTATAGGTGGTCCTCGGGTCCACTTGCCAAGTGACCTCGAGACCGCTGAAGACTTGGCAGGTCCATCAGCCCTGTGACGCCCCAGGGTGCACTCGCTGGTCTATTTGACCCGAGCCATCGCCCTAGTTAGGTCACGCAAAGTACATGAGTAATAATGCATGAACTCATGGCCTAATGTCTCAAAATCAAGTTATTATTTCCTTAAAATGATTTAGTTTCCAAAAGGGTTTATAACTAGTAAAACAACCCTCCATTTTCAACATTTTCTATGAAAGAACGGCACGTTGGGAGCCGGTTCGCCCACGGCTAGTTCGCCCAGGGTCAGCTCGCCCATTAGCCAATTCGCCCAAGGGACTACTCGCCCGGGAATCGATTCGCCCAAGGGACTACTCGCCCGAGAGTCGATTCGCCCAAGGGACTACTCGCCCGAAAATTTGATATTTTCTATTTTCAAAATAATTAAAATACTTCATTTTTCATTTACGAAATTACATTTTAAAACCGTTCGCCAGAGCCTACTCGCCTTTATCAGTTCGCCCTGACTACTCGACAAGACGGCGAATAATAGTCGTCCGCCTCATAGTTTTCAAAACAGAAGTACGGCTGGCTGAAAACAGTTCGCCCGCCTTTTACTTTAAAACAAGGGTCGTCCGCCCAAACACTTTAAAAAGGGTTCGCCCGACTATGGCTTACCGGACTTCTCTTTAAAACAAAGGCACTCGCCCAGATCTCAAAGAAAGAGCTCGCCATTGGCTCGCCCGAGTTTCTGTCCAATACAAAACTACTCGCCCGCCTTAGTGAGTTCGACCAACCAAAGAACTTATGGCGGCTCCTAGCTCGCTCGAAAACAAAACAATTTATCAAACGATGCATGTCAGAAAATAAAACAAATTTCGATATTTTCTTAACGTTTTTACTCCACAGGACATGCATTTGCCTCACATACAACTTCCTTACCTCGTCTGATACAGCTTAGCTTCTCGCACGCCTTGCTCAATTCCCGTCTGCAAAGCATTTATTCACATTATTAATATTTTCCAACAAGGATTTATATTTATCCTAAAAATATGGCACTTTTGGCGAACTCAGTTCGCCATTCGCCCATCATAGCTCGCTGTCCATTAGCGGCTTATTCGTGCGAGTTCGCCCTTGTAATGGAATACGTTGGCGACTTCTTTTTCTCCAACTCGCCCTACTGGCGATCATCAACTTTACATGGGCGACTTCTTATCGCCATTCTCGCCTATTGGCGATCATTTGTTCTCGCCCGCCGGACCACATACTGGCGGACTCATATAAACATTTTCCTAACCTCGTCCCATCCTTTGGGCGAGTACTCACCCATTTTTACTAGCAACTTTCTACTCGCCCGTCGTGTTTCCTTACTCATTCTGGGTTATTTTTTTCATCTATTTTCTTATATTGTTCAACAATATTCAACTACAACCAGGCTATGTCTATAATTAAATATCAAGAGAACTATAAAAGCTATGAAACTCACCTTTACTGAGCTGCTCTTCCAACAACAGGATGCTTTCTTGCCTTTCTTAGCTTTTCTTCTCTTGTTCCTTAGCTCTTCAACGGGGAGGAAAGGTTTAACTGATAAAAGGATAAAACTCTATGACTATGAAAGGAACGGAAGAACAAGGTGATCTTTGTAGCAAACAGAATGGGCGAGAAGGATTCTGGAGAGAATGGAGTTTTCATTTCAATCCACTTCTTCCTCTTAAAGCCTCTTATATAGCCGTTCCGTTTCACTTAAGTTCAACACCTGTTTCCTTATCCTGTTTTCCTCATCATTTCATGTATTAAATTCTGTGGAAAAACTGCAGCTAGTGGACTACGGTAAGAAGAAAATTCCCTGCAATGTGTTGAAAATTTTGTTTCTTTTTCCTCTTCTTCTCCTAGTCCACGCCTCTGCCAGTCACTCTTATTGGCTTGCTCCTCTTGCTATTAAATGCTAAATCTCCTTTGTCAAATAAAGCAACCGGCGAGAAGTCCTCAGCGCCCCTTTCCTGGACTTTTCTATTTCCTTTTCTGCACTTTCTCTTCGCCCTGTCTCCTCCAGCCAACGTTGATTGGCTAACTCCCCATCCTTTTCCTTGTTTTGTCTTCTAGCCCTTAATTCTTTTGTCCTTCTTCTTCTTTTCTCCACGCCAATGTTAGTCATATTGCATAATTTTATCTCATATCAATTAATGCTTTCACACCTTTTATCCAAATTAATTCCAACAATTTCTTGTTACTCTTTAATATTTGTTTCTCTTTCTTTATACACTACACTATAAATCATCTCTTAGATTGAAAAGTGAAACTCACATTTGATTAAATTTCACAAAATTTTTATTTCCACTATCAATAATGTACACATATGGCATACAGTATAATAAAATTCAGATTTTACATCCTTGATATCTTTTTCTCACTAGAATCACCACATCAAATAGCATTTATCATACTTTAACAAACATAGATACATAAAAACCCTTATATCATATATATTAAGTTTAAACTAGAACATAGAATCTTGCCCTTTCATTTTAGTCATAATTTGGAAATCTTCCTCTTCAATATTTTCCTACAAACAACTATCAAATCCATACTTAATATCACTCCCAGTACATCCTGGCATCAATATATTCATTTAAATATTTTACTTAACTACATTAAATTGGCTTTATTCTTAATCTCTAAGAATGCTGAACCCCTTTACTAAGTCTTCTCACTATTCTTTCAACAATGCTACATCATAATTCACCTCAACATCAACTTATTTATTTCACAAATTAAGGTCAATTTAAAAGCTTACCTATTCCTTCTTGGTTTGCCCTACCTCCCGCCTTCAGTGTTCAGTTAGTTTTTGTTGCATTCCTTAAACACATTATAACCTATCTTGTTCCATTCAAATTTTGGTGACAATCAAACTTGCACACCTTGCCCTCTTAGCATTTTCTTGAATTTTCTTCCTCACTTAAGCCTCTAAACTTAGTCCAACACAAAGGCCATGCTTCAGCCTTAGAACCGCTTGTTCCAGCCACCACAATGCCCTGTTTTGGGGCCTCTGTTACAGCCCCTTTCAAGTACCAATGAGACCTCAAAACTCCTTACTTTTACAGCCATTTTAGCCTCTAAAATCCTCAGCAACCAGCCCTTGACAGCAACCTTCATCTACCTGTTTGTGAGACCCGATTTTATAGCACTGTACACCATATTTGTAAATAATTGATAATGGAAATAAATTATTTAGTAGAATTATTTAGTGGAGTTAAATAAATATTGAATATGAATTTCCACTCTCAAATAGGAATTATTGGATTTATAAATTATAATATGGTGTATAAAAGTGGAAATGAATATTAAAGAATAAATTGAAAGTATTGAACAAAGGAAGAAAACAAATTAGAAAATTTGAGAATGAAAGTGATATTTTCATGGCATAAAATACCAATAAATGTATTTATAAGAGAGGAAGAAAATTTATTTTGACCATGGGATTGAACTTGATTTGAGGGAGTATATAAAAGAGATGAGAAAAGAACAGATCAAACTGTGCAACAATGTGCTGCTGTGTGTTACACGGTTTGATATTGTTTTGATTATGCCATTTTGGTTATATTGATAAAGACGGAATTATCAAGTGGACATATAGTGAATTTTCTTAGTTAAAATATACATCAAAAGTGGCAAAACAAATCAAGGAAAGTGCAGCAAAGAATTGTGGACAGCACGCCATTCTCGTTTCTGCTATGTGCGTCAGCTGGAAGTTTTGGATGGGTTTTTTTTACTATGAAATTATTAAATAAAATGCATAGAAGAGACACTTAGAGGAAGAGGAATTAATGAATTAACAGGTGACTAAATTTTATTGGTTAAAGTCTACTAAAAAAAAAGTCAAAAACGTGCAGGAAAAATTGTTGCACCGCCACTCTTTTACTGCAGTTTTCTTCCTCTTGTTTTAATGCTCAATAAAGAAAAGAAATGATGGAAGGGTGTTAGTTAACTATGTGGCAATTTCCAATAGGATGAAGTGTTGACAAAATGAGATAAAAGATGGCTTTCTTCAGATTTTCACAGGCAGAACCGACTTCTTTTCCCCTGCTTCCCGATTTTTCCTTGCTGCCATTTTGTTACATGATTTTCTGTTTTTTTCTCCAAGAAATCCTCACGTGTATCATGCTAAATCACAGGTTCTTTTCACTTAATCACTCCAGCTTCTTCATAAAACCTATTCCCCACCATAAGATCACGTTAAACCCAGGATTGGAGGGCTGAAATGGAAGTGATCAGCGATGGGTTTAAACATGTACAGCTCGGTTGAACGAAGAAGGTGAGGATTGATGATGTTTCATATGCTTCTAGCTTTGGTTTTTCGTTTAATTATGCATGGAAAATATATCTACAGCCTTAGTTGAATGAAAATTTATTTGTAGAGGAGGAAGTGATGTTCGGCAGTAAAGAAGAAAAGAAAAAAAATACATGTATGTGAGATGAAAATGAAAGCTTGATATCGGATAAAGATAGTTATAATTATAAATTAGCTAAATTAATTGGTTAGAGCTACTAGATAGGTTCGGTTATGGAAGAAGGGTGAGGATTTTCTTGCAAACATGCAGTGGCGTGAATATGGGTGTATGTTGGTTTACCATGGGCAGTAACGATGGTGATGATGTTTTATGATGTGGAACATGTTTAATGTAAATCCTAAATAACACAAAAGACATGTATAAATTAGATTAAGGAGAGAATGATTAAATGTGAGGAAAAGTCAATGGGAGAGCTATGGCATGGCTGAATAATGGGACTATTGTGCAAACAAAAAATGAATGTAAAACAAGGAAGGTGGCGTGAAGAATGGTACTAGCCGACCAAGTTGTGAGCTGAAATTTGGTAATTAAAATTTATGCATTAAAGGTGCTTTCTAAAAATCACTAGAATTTGGAAAATCAATAAGAATGGCTATGGATACCATTCGGCCATGGGGCTTTGTGCAGCCCCGGGTAGTGCATTTTATAAATTGAATATGTAAAATGACAGTAGAAAATTAGGTGAAGAAGACCGGGGAAATTGGATTCAAAAGTGGAATTAAAATGAGAAAGCTAAGGTTTAGTATCAATATAAAATATACCGGTTGTTCATGTACTGTATCTTTAGTAGTTGCATTTTATGAATATTAGCGGCTTAAAATTCGAAAGAATAATATTAATAATTACTTTGCAGCCCGAGTTGATGGATTTCAGTTAGCGTAACCGGGAAGCTCAACTTCGTAATACAGGTAAGGGAGACATGTGCTGCCTGTAAGGATATTCGGCCACATGTTTTAAATTATGCATTTAAATTATAAATGCAATTTATAATGATTGGTTTTGAAATTTTGGTGATTTATCGGTTTTAAATTGTGGTGAAATAATGGTTGAGAAATATAAACTGTATATTCGTGCTGGAGGCTAGCCAAATCGACAGCCGTTATACTATCGAAAAAGTATCGAAAAATTATTGAAATTTACCGAAAATCACCGAAAACCATAATAAATGATTTGATTTCAGGTGAAACGATTTTCAAGTACGAAAATCGAGAAATCAAGTGAATTTTATAAAACATGAATATAGTGATATTTAATTTTAAAATATTCATGTTTTCGAGAATGGTGAAAAGGAAATCACCGAAAATTTACCCGGAAGGTGATATTTTACGTGAAACGAGATGAAAATGAAAAAGAGACTGAAGTGAATATTTTTATAAATATTCTTAAATATTCACTTGATTTAATATAAAATCTTTATGGTTTCAATTATGAAAAGAAATAATTATGTAAATCCCATAAAGGTTAAGAAATGATGAAAAACTATGATTTTGAGATTAGAGGTCTCTATACGTGTTTTAGAGGAAAACATGGTGACGGAATTATTGAAAATTGGAAAATAAATAAATTATTTTTCCATAAATTATAAAAATATTTGAATTGAATTCCGATGATTTTAAAAACCATGTTTTCGATGGATAGCACGGAAAGGCGTGCATACATGTGTCACGGTGAAAAAGACACTGTCATGAGATTTGTTTTACAGTGTGACTATTTTATAACTGTTTTCACCGTATGAGGAATAAGACATATATTTACACTTTATACATAAAAATTTGATAAATGTGATTTAAATTATAAATTTCATAAAAGTGATGATTTATACTTATGAGCCTTATGGATAATTGTGAAATGTTTTTACACTATTGTGTTTAAAATCCATAAAGGCTATGGTATGGTTTACACTGTTTTGAGACTTTAGGCCCTGAGTTCATGCAGTATTATTCATATAATTGCGTGACCCTCCTAGGGCGGAGGCTCAGGTCAATGGACCAATGGGTGCACCTCAGGGCGTCACAAGGCTGATGGACCCGCCAAGTCATCAGCGATCTCGAGGTCACTTGGCAAGTGGACCCGAGGACCACCTATAGATTATGGCCATAGATCTAGCCGAGATAGCCGTGAGGGGCGATGGCCTACGGGTGCACCCCAAAAGCGGACGACTTGTGTTCCTGGGGGAACGATGAGAGCATGATTTACGTGTAGGGTGATGCCTAGTCTCACACACTGATTACTGTTTATTGAAAGGATTTACGGAATCCTATTTACTGTACTGTATTATTTACTATACTGATCACTGGTTACTGTTTATTGATGAAAAACCGTACCAAAATACTGTGTTTACAGAATTGTATTGTGCACTGAAATGGTAGCCATTGATTACTGTTTTACTAAACTGAAAGCTACCATTTACTGTTTACTGAACGGAAAGCTACCGTATACTATTTACTGAATTGGTAGCTACTGTTTACTGTTACTGACTGAACCGTATCGAGATACTGTTTTACTGAATACTGAATATATTGTTTTACTGAACTGTACGATACGATAACTGATTTGAAAAGACAAATAGATGTTTATTCTAAAAGAATAACATAAGAATTATTTCTAAGATAGAAATAATCAAAGAAGTGTTTATCCAATGATTGGATATTTACAAATCACTGTACTGTCACGTGTTTTAAAGGATACTGAAGTGAAAAGAAATAAGTGGTTTACTCTGTGGGGAAAAACGAAAGTTATATCGTTTTAAGAAAAATGGATTTAATACTCTCTACAGTTGCTTCTAGATTCCGAAAGAAGTCAGGTATTTAAAAATACCTGCCTTACTCTATCTGGATCCCTAGCCGACTGTGGTATCCTTCCTACATGTGAGCCTAGAGCCAGCTAGGAAGATTTTAAAGAAAATAAAAAAAAATATTTTCAGCATATAGATAGCTGAATATCAAGTGTGACATATAACTCTCTTACTGAGCCGTGGTTTGCTCACCCCTTAATTTTAAACATTTCAGGTTTTAAAGATTGTGAGATCAATTGATTGTGGATCACGGCTGTACACAAAGGACAATGTGACAGACCGACTGATTTATATGAGGTACGATCATTTATTTTCTGTATTTAGACATGTTTGCAGTACTACTTATCTGATTAACTAAAATAGGGGATGTGTATAATATAAACAATGTTATGTAAATTTGTTTAACAATTAGTAAAAGTAAAGTATCACAGACAGCCCAACCGGATGAATTGTGTAAAATAAAGTGAAAAATGTGGTAACGGGTCGTTACACTGTTCAAGTCATGTTTTTGGTGCTAAGTTCAGCCCCCCAAAAAGTCACCACAATCGATCCCTAAAACACCACTGATTCCAGTCGAATCTGGTCTCCCTTGTCGACCACTATTTCACCTTGCTTTAGTGCCAAAGAACCTAACTCAGCCCCCTGGTTTGGCCCCCTTTTCGTCCTCTGTCTCTAGCCGTGTTTGACGTTGATTTCTTCTTCCATTCTCCAACTCGTTTTGGCCTTGATTTTAGCCTTTCAAAATGCCATCAATTGCAGCCCCTTACAGATCCGTTTAGCAGCACTTTGCTGCTCCTCACGTAAGCTCTCTTCCTCTCCCAATTTTATTTCCTTTGCCAACCCCCTTGCTGTAGGTTCTTTTCCTTTCTTTCTTCTCTTCAGTTCACTCATTTCTCATTTCTTTCTCGGTTCTGCTTTGATTCCAGCCTGTTTCATATCTAATTTCTCCCTTTTCCACCCACTGCTGGTTTCTCTTCCTCTCCCGATAGTCCTTCACTTTGCTTCTACTTCCATTTCCTTCAGACGTCCCCTGCTTTTGTTTTCTTTCTTTCTCAAACTCTTTTCTTTTCGGGTGTGTCTAACAACACCCTATCAAGAACTGGACACACCCTAAGTTAATAGTTTTTTTTTCCAAAATTAACCATTTGTAAAATTACAATTCTACCCTAACCTATCTCAGCACACCCTAGCCATAATTCATCTTCTCTCCTGTTCAACATTCTCAAACCAAACAAAACCCACTCAAAAATTGAAGTCATGGAGTATTTTGATGATGATACAAGCAAGGAATCATTCATGGATGAAGATTTAGTAGAAATGTATCATAATGCTGAAGAGGTACGTTATTATACTTGAAAACGTTGTAATTTTTTCATTTTTTGGAAAAAAATACTGGAATTCGACACTCCCAGTAGTAAATTGCTAAGAGACTAACAATTTCGCGACAGCATCTTGCTGAGACCACTTATGTTGTCTCGGCAATACCTACCGAGATCCCTTATGTGGTCTCGGTAGGTGCTGCCGAGACCACTTATGTGGTCTCAGTAAGTGGTCTTGACAGGATGATACCGAGACCACTTATGTGGTCTTGGCAGCCAAGACCACTAATGTGGTCTGCCGGACCACATTAGTGATCTCGGTAGCATCCTGTCGAGACCATGGTTTCTTGGTTGCCGAGACTATGTTCTCGACTGCCGAGACCACATATATACTCTTGAGACCATGTCCAAGGAGTTTTTTTATTTAATAATAGTTTGTTAACTGATAAGTAAAAAAACTAATAATTTGTTGAATATTTATGGGATAACAGAAGATTAATAGTTTATCAGCATTCGTGGAGTCTTCTCAATTTGATTGCACTGAGTCATTTACTACGGACAAGGTTTTTTCTAGTCGAGAAGAGTTAATAACATGGGCAAGGGAGATGGGCAGAAATGTAGGATTCGTAGTTGTGATTAGAGGATTTGAACCAATAATTTGTTCAAGAAAGCCTAGATTACGGCTCTGTTGTGAATGAAGTGGAAGATTTAGAGAGTTGAAAAAGAACAAAGCTTAATGCACTGATAAACCAACTTATAAGGGTGTTGGAACAAAGAAATGTGCCTGCCCATTCGAGCTACTAGGTGTGAAATTAGAAAAGGATGATGAGTGGCAAGTTCAAGTAGTAAATGTGATGCATAATCATGCACCTGCGAGACATTTTGAGGGTCATCCATTTGCTGCAAGATTGTCAGTTAAGGAGAAGGAAGTTGTAGCTAATATGACCAAGAACATGGTCAAACCACGAAATATTCTCATGACATTGAAAAACAAGAATAAGAAGAATGCAAGTGTTATGAAGACCATTTATAATGCATGACATGCTTACAAATTGATTGAGAAAGCTTGTAGGTCACAAATGCAACAACTAAGGAAAATGTTGAACGAGTGTAGATACATTGAGTGGCATCAGAGTGATGAGTCAACGGATGTTGTGAAAGAATTGTTTTGGGCACATACTACCTCGGTAGACTTGTTGCATGCTTTCCCACATGTGTTGATTATGGATTGTACATATAAAACAAATAGATATCGGATGCCACTCCTCGAGATCGTTGGTGTCACATCAACGAATTTGACTTTTTCGGTTGCATTTGTGTACATGGAGGTGGAGCGTCAAGAGAATTACATGTGGGCATTGCAAATGTTAAAAAAGTTTAATGGTAGGTGTTGCATCACCATCTGTTATTGTCACAGATCGAGAATTGGCATTGATGAATGCAGTTCAAGCAGTATTTCCCTCCGCAAGCAACTTGTTATGTAGATGGTACATAGCGAAGAATGTGCTTGCGAACTGCAAAAAGTTATTTGAGCGCAAGGAGAGGTGGGATGCATTCATGGCATCATGGAGTCTTCTTACATTCTCAATGACAGAAGAAGAGTACGATAGGCATTTAAGCTCAATGTACTTGGATTACTATAGTTATCCAAAAGCATTGCAATATATGAAGGAGACTTGGTTGGATAATTATAAGGAGCGATTTGTTACGGCTTAGACAGATAGAGTAATGCATTTCGGCAATGTAACAACTAATAGGTATGTTTGTTGTCAGCCTTTAAGTTTATGTTCATTTTCCTCAGTAATTTTTGAATTGATAAGTAATATATGTCCTAATTTCTATTGTAGAGCGGAGAGTGCGCATGCAAGGTTGAAACGACATCTTGTATCGTCGCAAGGTGATTTTGAATCATCTTGGAACATGATCAACTCCTTGATTGAGCTGTAACATATAAACATAAAGGCTTCATTTGAGGCAAGCCTTACTGTTGTTGAACATAACTTCAGGCCATCTTTATTTAAGGAGTTACGAGGGTTGGTGTCGAGGTCGGCTTTGCATATGATATTGATAGAGGTTGAGAGAGTAAAGAATGGATATATTGATATTCACACTTGTGGCTATGTAATGAGATTGACACATAGGTTGCCATGTGCGCATGAAATTGCTGAATATACACAGTTTGGACGACCAGTAGCCTTATCTGCTGTTCATCCACATTGGTCGAAATTAGATTTGACGAAGTCCACATATGATGACATGCAACAGTTGACATTGGATGCTGAGTGGGAGATAATTGTGAAACGGTTCGATGCATGTAATATTGATGGAAAACTAGCCTTGAAAAAAAAGTTGAGAGAACTAGGTGATATGGCAACAACATTCCTTGTTCCTCCAATTGAAAAGGCTCAGACAAAGGGTTGTACTCGAGCATCGAAGATGGACACATCAACTCGACGGGAACCTTCTTATTTTGAGATTGTCGAGTCTGGTCATGACAGTACCATTTCACCCATAACAGTAAGTTCAGTGAAATTGGCGAAGAAAAGGCAAAAGTTACCTGTATATCGTAAAGGCGTCAAGATTCGATATATGGATTCTTTTCCCATCGAGATTTGTCCATTCATTCACGATGTTGTGGATGTCGAGTCTGATGGACATTGCAGATTTAGAGCTATAGCAGGGTTGTTGGGTATGACTGCAGATGCATGGCCACAAGTGCAAAGAGATTTGATGGATGAGTTAAATAGACACAGAGATAAATATATATATGTATATCTCTATGGATCTCAGGAGCATGTTGATGAATTGATGCAATTGTTGGTGTGTTTCAACACGGTGGCGTATAAGGATAATTGGATAACCTTACCATACATGGGTCATTTGATATCCTCACGGTATGACGTTGTGCTTGTCCATTTATCTTCAAGACAATGCTTGACATATCTTTCTCTCAGATCTATTGCACCTCCCCCACTACAACATAAGTTAATAACTATTGGATTTGTCAGCAACTGTCATTTTGTTCAGGTATAAATCACAGTGAAAGTTTATTATTGTTTATTGTTTTCACTTTGATTTAATTAAATATAATGCATTGTTGCTGGTATTATTAGATCCAAGAGCACCGATACCTCCGATCGCATGCAATGGCATAGGTATTGATATAAATGAGCTCAAGAGTGGGAGCTTCCATAGGTCGCTCGGATCGAGGTTTTCAAATTATTACCTCATCAAACACAAATGTTGCAACCCAAGAGACAATCAATCTAGATGAACTATGATGTATTAACTAAGTATAATACATTGTTGTAATGTAAGCATTTGTTTATTATGCTATGTAACTCAACATAATCATATTTTCTTGAATTAAGTCTATTTTTTTCATTTTATGATAATTGCATATGATATTTACTATTTTAATAATTTATTACTAATATATAATAATAATAATAATAATAATAATAATAATAATAATAATAATTATTATTATTATTATTATTATTATTATTATTATTATTATTATTATTATTATTATTATTATTATAAGTTAAAAAAATGATCGCCTCAAATGGTTTGATAAAAAAAAGATGGCACATGTCGAAGTTATGAGACAAAAGAAATCTAAATATATACATAAATATTTTCACAATTTCTGACAAAAGTTTAAGTCAACTATAAAATACAAAATCTACTATCTCCTCCTCTTTTGCCTAACATATACGGAAGGAGATGTATGAGGTGGTAGGGAAGATACAGGTGGTGCAGGTGGTGCTGAAGCTGGTGGTGGTGGTGCTGAAGCTGGTGGTGGTGGTGCTGAAGCTGCTGTTGGTGGTGCTGGTGCTGAAGCTGAAGCTGAAGCTACTAGTGTTGGTGCTGGTCTAGCTACTGGTGCTGGTGGCAAACACAGTGGTCGTGCTAAGGAAGATGGAGCAGCTGAGGATGGAGGGGGACGTGGAGGTCATGATGAAGATGCTATCTGTAAAGGATGTCGGGGCATTACAGTACGCCTGGGCAATCTTGCTACCATAGCATAAACATCATGCACAGCGTGCCGCCAAACATCCAAGTCTTGATCATCTCTACTATCCTCCACTATGTAAAGTCTGTCAAATATGTGTCCCACGACGCGCTACAAAATCATGAAAAAATAAATATATCAATTTCAAGATATGTAAGTTTTCATAACATTAAATAAAAAATGACTAACCTCCCAGTCAATCGTGATGTGGTGGGCCGTCGATCTATGTGAAGGATCTTGGATATAACGATGTGAAATGGTCGCATACCAGATCATGTAATCCGCTATAGACTCTCCAGGAGTCCTGCATCGCGCACCTCTCCTATCCTCATTAATCACATGATAATCCCAGCTATCCCAGTACCCAAGCTGAAAGCTATACTTTACGACATAATTAGCTGGCTTCTGTCCTCGTCTCGCATGAAATGGAGTCACAGGTGGACGTGGAATGCTCTGCACATAGCCCCATTGCCAGAAAACTCTATCCAGATGGTATGACTCCACGATGTCATTGAACTTGATGCATCAGCAAAAAAATGAAATCTCTGGCAATATATGTCTCTCTCTACTATCTACATATGGCTCCCAGCAAACCTGATGATACTGAAGGTCATCAAGCTGCTCCCTCAGTATCTTTAGAGAAATACTGTAGCTAAGTGGCTTCCATCGTTGAGCACGTGGCTGCTCGATCTATATGTCGTCTCTCGTACTGGATTTAGCGATGGAAAATGCTCGTAAATCCACGCATACATAAAATAAAATAGATTTTCATAATCAAATCATAAGCTAATAAATATCAAACAAATCAATATTATTATTACATAAACATTATATACCTGAAGCAATGTCATATAACTAGCTATCGAATGGCACTCCGCTCTACTAGCCTCGCCCAACTTTCTATACATATAAGCCAGGCAAGCTACACCCCATGCAATCTCACCCACAGTAGTAAGATCCTCCAAAAAGATAAGTACGCGACTGATACTCGTGTTGCACTCTTATCAGCAAATAGAGTGCAACCAAGTAAAAATAATAACAATGCGCGAGTCGCGTACTCTATCTGCTCCTCGCTATCAGAGTCGAAAATCATCCCAAACGTATCCCTCAGCCACTGCATCCTAAACTGTGGTCCTTTAGTGGCGGTCATCTCTTCCTTTGCCTTTTCTTCACTCACTCCTAGCAACCGCACTAACATTCTACTTGCATCGTCAATAGAGACAGAATTGAAAGATATAGTCCTCCCGACCACGGGGATGCCAAGCAATGAAGAGACGTCATCTAGAGTGATGGTCATCTCTCCAAAAGGCATGTGAAATGTGTTCGTCTTTGGATGCCACCTCTCGGTAAATGCAGTAATAATGGTCTTGTTGCACGTAACATAACTACATCGCAACAATGGATCCAACCCTGACTGTGTGATCGTGGAAAGGATGCGTGACCGACTCTGATCCAATAGCTATATACCAACTTTAGAACCGTGATTAATAACTTTTAGTTCCCCTTGTCCTGAAACAATACCAATTAAAATAATGGTCATCTCTCCGAAAATTCCAATTTACATTACAATAAATATATAATAAAGTTCACTTATACCTTTTGTGCCAAATAGCTGCAGCAACATGTGATCCGTAACTAACTAGCAGAGATGGATCAATTGGACCCCCTTCATAAGATCCAGTAGAAGTATTGGCTTGCTCAGCAGCTGGTGTCACGCCAGAAGTACTCGGCTACTCCCTCTGTGCCGTAGCTGGTGTATCGCTAGATGTACTCCGCAGTTACCTCTGTGCCGCAACTTGTGCCTCGCCAGATGTACTCCACTGCTGCCTCTGTGCCGTAGCTGGTGCCTCGCCAGATGTCCGTTGCTGCCTTGGTGCCGCAACTGCTGCCTCGCCAGAGGTACTTCGCTGCTGCCTCTGCGCTACAACTACTGCCTCGCCAGAGGTACTCTGCGGCTGCCTCTGCGCCACATCTGATGCATCAGTAGATGTACTCAACTCCTGTCTCTCCTCAACATCTGCTGCCTCAAGAGCTCATCTCCTCCTCTTAGACGCAGTGGGTACCCATCTCGGATCCACTAATGCTTCAGCACGTCTCCTCCTCTCACCTCTAGATGACCCTACTCTTCATGTACGTGGTGGCATCTGTATAAACACAGAAGAAAACTATTTTAATTTCGATTAATCAATTTACATATAATTTAAACTAAAAAATAGCAAATAAGTTAAATTTATTATAAACTAGAAAATAAGTTAAATTTAATGCATTTCACATATAATCTAAACTAAAAATAAAAAATAACTGAAATTTAATCTAAATAAAAAAAATAAAAAAAATTTATTTCATTTTCAGTCTTGCGGCACCCTGATGCCCGAGCATTGCAATCTCGCGGCACAATGGTGGTGCAAGCCTTGCAATAGTGCCGCGAGCCTTGTAATCTCGCGACACCATGAGCCGTGAGACCACAAGACTCATGGCACCAGAAATCAAGACTCGCGGCACCATAGGTCCGCGAGACCACAAATCTCGCGGTACCCATGGTCTGCAATACCTCTATCCTCGCGGTACTATGGTGCCGCGATTAAATCCCATGCGTGGCACCTCCATCCCGCGCCATCTAGAAGATCGCGGCAATTCATTGCCGCGGGCTGCGCACCCGAAGCCTCTATCGATTTTTCTCAAAATTTCCACATGTATTTCGTTTAAGTGAAAAAATATAAAGCATATAACATCTGTTATTGAAAATAGAGGCCATACTTACCTTATTTGCTTCAAAAAAATCAACGATTTGGGAAGGATTTGAGGAAATGAGAGATTTGGAATATGATTTTGGAAAGAACTTGGGTGTGCCGTGGGTTTGGGGAAGAGTTGGGTGTGCCGTGGGTTTGGAGGGGTAGATGGGGTGACCGGTAAGGATAATGGGTGTGGGTAGTAAAATGTGTGTGGAGCTAGTGTGAGAGTAGAAAATAGGGTGTGACTAGTCAACAATAAGGTGTGATTAGAAAAACCCTTTCTTTCTTATGTTTGTACACTCTTCGTTTTCTCTATATTCTCCTCATCATTTTTCTCTTTTTTTTATTAGGGACAAGATAGGGTCTACTATGGCAGACCATGATGTGGGGTTTGGTGGAAAATTTCCCACCAAACTCCACTTACTTAGATTTATATATATATATATATATATATATATATATATATATTTCTAGCATTTGATTTATTTTATAAATATATTTTATACTTCATTTAATTTATACATATATATATATATATATATATATATATATTTCTAGCATTTGATTTATTTTATAAATATATTTTATACTTCATTTAATTTATACATATATATACTTATGCTACATAAGTGTATTTATATACATATTTATACTTTATAAATAGATGTATACTTTATATAAAACATATTGATATATTCATACTATATTTACACTTCATCAATATATTTATACTTTATTTATATATATCCTTATATTTATACTTATATTTTGTAATTGATTTTTTTATATATATATACACATACACATTTTATATGTTTAATTTTTTTTAATAAACATATATACTTATTTATTTGTATATATATTTCTCATATTTAATTTATATACATATTATATATATATATATATATATATATATCATATATGTATATATTATAGTTATTCAAGATCCTATTATCCATATGACTCGTGATACTCTTGTGATTTTCTTGATCTTCATAATTCTCACGCTTGCATAGTTGCACTATCACATTGGCCTATTTACTAAGATAATAAAATTTGTGGTTATCACAACATATATGAAATATTTATAATTATTATTGATTTAAGAATCAAAGAAAAAAAATTAGGATAATCGGATTTTAGTGAAATTTGAGTTATGAAAGGAATTCAATTTAATTATATTTATAATGGTAGCTAATGACAAATAAAATAAATTAATTATTGAACTTAATAAAATTATATAATAGAAAATATATATAATATTGGTGAAATTGGACTTAGAGAAAAGAATGAAATTTAACTATAGTTAATTGTAATTGTAATTGAAGTAAAATAAACTTAAATTACCATGGGATATGATAAATTAGAAGATAAAGAATTCTAGAATATTTATTAGAATTACAATATAAGATTTTGAATATAATTTAGAGTTATTGTGTACTAGTAGGAAATGGAAAGGCAAAGAGGTGCATATGGGATTACGGGATTTACACAACACGAGAATAAAGGTAAGGAACATATATGAGAGTTGTATATGAAACAATTTACATGAATTGATCTACATGAAGTGATTTACATGAATTATATTATACGGAATGATTTACATGAGTTGCATTACATGAAAGGAATTTCATGAAATTATTTACATGATTTGATTTACATGAAATGTTTTACATGAATTAAATTACATGAAAACAATTTACATGATTTGATATATACGAAACGATTTACATGAATTGACTTATATGAAATGATTTACATGTATTGACCCTCATGAAATGTGTTACATAAATTGATCTACATGAGATAAATTACATACATTACTTTATATGAAACGAGTTACACAAAATGTTTTCAATGAGATTAATTATATGAAACGATTCAATTGCATAACATGAAATTTTATTATTACTTTACATGTTTTCTAACTGACTAAAGATAATTGCTATTTGAAATGATTTATACTGTAAATTGCTATTTGAATTGATTTCTACTGTTAATTGCTGTTTGAGACGATTTCTACAGCAAACAGTATCTAAAATGATTTATATTGTTAATCGCTATTTGAAAATGATTTATACTGTTAAATGAAATGATTTATGAAAATGTTTTGAGACAGTCGTACCTTAGTGATCATGCATACTATTATATGACTGCGAACCTGGTCCAATCCACGAGTTTACTGATATGACTATGGGATTATGGTCAAGGTCAAACCCACAGGTTTCCACATTGAGCACCTGATCAGTGTGAACTGTGTGCACTGTTTCGACAATGGCCATTCGTTACTGTTATTGATCATCCCTACGGGGATACTGTTATTGATCGTCCCTTCGGGGATACTTTTATTGATCGTCCCTTCGGGGATACTGTTATTGATTGTCCCTTCGGGGATACTATTATTGATCGTGCATGATTCTATTGGATGTGACTGTCTCCATTGTACTGTACTGTTTTTATTGAACTGAATTGTTTATTGATATTGAATTGGTTATCGATACTGATAGCTTACTGATATTGAATCGTTTACCGACATTGAATTGTTTATTGAAATGTTTACTAGTACTAAACTATTTACTTTAGTGTTTTTAATTAACTATTTATAAACTGTTTATATATTGAAATATTTCATAAGATTTTTATAGCAATATTTAAATAAACTGTTTATATACTGATATTGATTTCGAAAATTGCATAGCATAAATTATTAAATGTTCGATATTGTTTAATGATTTGACATTGCATCGTATGAACTATAAAGGGTTTTATACATATTATTGATTTAAATTGCATTGCATGAATTATTAAATGTTTTATACTGATTAATGCTTTTAAATTACATTGCATAAGTTATTAAATGTTTTTATTTCATTTTAATATTTATATTTAATATATTTTTTTCATGATTAGTAAAATAAATTATTTATTTAATTGCATATACTATGCGCTTTTATATGTGTTTCTTATTGGACTTTTCCCAAAGCTCACCCCCTTCTCACCATTTCAGATAGCTTATCGGTGTATAAGAAGTTCGCTGCCTTTAGTAGTTAGTCGAAGAAATAGCTAGAAGTTAGAAGTACCAAGTGATTAGATATTTGTTAAATGTTTATTTATATTCAGACATGTATTTGCACAGCGGTTGTATTTATGAAATAGAGCATAAATATATATATATCGAAAATTAGTGGGATGTAACTTATGTGAAGTTTATGGTGAACAGAATTGTAGTTATTATATTATAGTCTCTATTTAATTTATTATTATTAATCGAATTAATGGTATACCGAATTTGTTGAAATGAAAAGATGAATTGTACTTACATTGATACCGAATGCAAACCTATTGTTACCGATTAATTAAAAGAAAAAGGTAGTATCTAAAAGGAAAAATTTAGTTCGAAATTTTCTAATTTCAGACGTTACATACATGCCTAGGGACCAAGATTTTTCTAGTCTTAAGAAGATTGCAGTCACAAAATAAAAGGGTACTCTGTACCAAAAGAACAAATAAAAGAGTTTTAGTGTTTAAGTCCATAAAAGAGTTTTAGTGTTAAGTCCACACTTACTACTTTGTTCTTCACTCTTCACTTCTTAGGACAATGTTTGATTGAATTTTCAAAAGAAAAAAAAAAGGCAATGTTTGATTGAGCCTTTTACTATTTCTGTTATTGTTGTGTTATTTTGATTGTATCATCATGAAAATCTAAGCACCTTGTGATTCATTTTCTAAAAGAGCCCTATAGAATGAAATTTTGGAGTTACTAAGGTATTCCTTGAAATCAGGAGTGTTGGTCTTTTCCCTGCTCAGTGTTAGTGCCCTTGGTGTGCTCTAGCGGAAGAGGACGTTTCCCGCCTTCTTTATAGCTGCCAATGGTTGTATCCTTTATTGAGTGGTTTCATGCGGTGGTGGAGTTTGGGTTGGTGCTTCTACGAGTCACTCCATGAATTCATTATCAACTGTTCTGAGATTTCTTTTGATTATGCTTTAAAGTCATGGTGATTTGCTTCCTTTTCAGCTGCTCCTTGGTCCATTTGGCTGCCTCGAAATGAATGTGTTATTGAAAACAATAATGGTATTCTGATGAATTCTTGTTCTTCATTAAGTTGGGAACTTGATTTAGTTGTTGGCAATCAAGCGTGGTCCGGAAACTTTTCTGAAGTGGGGAAGATGGGGTTTTAAAGGATTGATTATTGAAGCAGATTCTATTGTTGCAGTAAGCTGGCGCAATCATGAAGCTTAACGTCCTTGGGAGCACTGCCAGGTTGTTGGATCTTCTACTCAAAATGCATGGCAATTGATTTGGCTAACGTGGGCGTGAATAGGGAGAGCTTTTTATTGCTTGGAGGTAGTGTTGTTATCTTCTGCCTTCCTGGTTTTGCTTTTATTTGTTTCTTGGTTTTGGTTCTGGAAGACCCACATCTAAAACAGTCAATGTTAATGATTTTAGAGATAAAGACGATGGAACTGATGATACTAAGGTACTCACTTAAATACATATTTTATTGGTTTTATAGGTAGAAACTTTTCTCTGATTAAAAGACCATTACACCATCCTATATATGGTTGCGATTTGCACTTTATATCTGCTTAATTGTTGTTTTAGTAATCATTCAAATCAATAAAGAAGGAAATTTAAGAATATTATGATTCTTGTGAGTCATTTTGCATGCCATTTGTGCCAATCATGTTTACGTGGACAAAAGAACTAGATTATGTATCTAACATTTATACTTGAATTAAAGCAAAACAGAATCTTAACGTTTTTGAATCATTTACTTAGGCTCCGTTTGGTTCGCGTAAAATGACTTCTGAAAAATGATTTTTGAAAAATTGATTTTCTGGAAAAACTGATATTTTCTGTTGTTTGGTTGATATGCTAAGAATATTTTCTGTTGTTTGGTTGTTTTCTGAAAAATCTATATTTCTATTAAAATAAGTATTATTCACATATTTAACTACTAATAATGTTTTTAAATCAATAATAATAATAATAATAATAATAATAATAATAATAATAATAATAATAATAATAAAAAAGATGAAAAGAGTAATTTTTTAAACAAAATCTTTATCATATATTAATAGAAATGATAGAATTTACATATTTGGTTGTATAATAATTTGTAGCATCTCATGAATTTCTTCAATCTAATACATTGCCCTTAAGAGCCAATCTCATATTTTACCAATACATGAACAACATAATTTCCTTCACTCATTGTATGGAGCAGTGAATATGCATTTATAATCCTTTGGAGAACCATTGCAGTAATCAATGACCTATATATCAAGAAAACTTAAAAATAAAATTATTGATACCACAGGCAACAAAAGATAATTAACTTGCATGAAGAAATCAAATTAGAGCACGATTACCAATATCTTTGAACTACTCATTTGTGACTTTATAGATCATGTAAAACCATGCTATTAGAAATCTATGAATTTTAAAAGAGAACAGAGAAAAGACTAAGAACAAGAGCAGAAAATAAAGTTAATTTCATCATTCTTGATAGCAAGTATATAGCACCTGTTGGTGTGCTTCCCTTACAATATCACCAGTGGCTGAACTAGAATCACTTTGACTATCTGTATTCAGATTAAAGAATTCGCTCGGTAAAAGGTGGTCATAAAAGAAACCAAGTATGAACAATATTTCCATTTGAAGAAAAAAAAAAAAACAGAGTATAAAAATAGTCAACGACAACTTTAGGGCTGTAAACGAACCGAACACGAACGAACGAACTGATGTTTCTGTTCGTTCGTTTGTTTTTCAGTGCCGTTCGTGTTCGTTTGTGTTCGTTAAGGAGTGCGTTCGTGTTCGTTCGTTTGTTTGGTAAGGCTTGTTCGTTAATGTTCGCGAACAATTCACGAACATGTAAACGAACGCGTTCGCGAACATGTAAACGGATGCGCTCGCGAACACTTAAACGAACGCGTTCGCGAACACTTAAACGAACGTGTTCGCGAACACATGTTCATGAACAAGTTGCATAAGAACAAACTAAATATTAAATATTAAAAATCTTACATAAAGATTAAATTTCACATGTAAATTGAAATCATCTAATACAAAATCTTTAATACAACTTAAGTCAACAATGTTTTATTAAAATTGATAATTACTATTTTAAGTATAATTTATACACATATACATATATTAATGTATCATATATATGTGTGTGTATACACAAATATGTGTAACATATATATATGTAAATGATCAATGGATAGCTCATATGAATGAAATCTTAACTTATTATGAAACTTTTATTAATTTTATTTCAGTGTATTATGTTTAAAATTTTTAAAAAATAATTATTTTAAGTATAATTAACTAATTTAATTTTATAAATATATTATAATTATATTTTATTAATTTTTTAAACCAACAAAGTTATATTGTATAAATATATTTAAAAATTAGGTACTAATTTTTTAAGTTAATGTCTTAAAAATAGGGTATATATTATATAACTTATATAATATAAGTAATTTTGGTATTTTAATAAATAACAAACGAACAATAAACGAACGAATAACAAACGAACAACAAATGACACTTTAAACAAACGAACAATAAATGAACATAAACGAACGAACAACGAACGAACAATAAATGACACTTTAAACGAACGAACAATAAACGAACATAAACGAGCCTGTTCACGAACAAAAACGAACGAACCATACCTCTGTTCATGTTCGGTTCGTTTAACAAACGAACACTAAAATGTTGTTCGTGTTCGTTCGTTAAGCTTAATAAACGAACATAAACGAACAAAAACCGAACGAGTTCACGAACGGTTCGTCGAACGTTCTGTTCGTTTACACCCCTAGACAACTTCAGGTATAGGTCCATATGAGACATCATATTTTTAAGCACGAATAATACAATACAATATTGACCAAAACTGAGAAACAATAGTAGAAATATCTAGCTTTTCAACAAGAGAAAAGCCCACCAATTACCCAAGTAAACTCATTGTAACAATCAAAACAATCCAACACAGTCGAATATCACTAAAAGGCTCATATTTTCCGAGCATTGGTGATTGGTGAGACAGTGATTAAAAGAGATCAACAGAATTAATTGTATCTTTCTTCCAATAATACACAACCAATTACACCAATGAATGCATTATAGCAATTGAAATCAAACCAATGCAGAACCAAATATTGCTAAAGGCCTTTCCTTCAGTGCTTTAAAGAACTCACAATCATTTATAAAATCATTAACATACAATATGGAAGATATTAGTCAACTTGAAATATATAGAATCATTGAATAAAACATAAGAACGGTTTAAATTTCATGGATTCAAACTGAAAAAAAAAAATACTAGTTTTCCAGCAAAGAGGGTACGGGGATGTGCTGCTGGACAACTGCCTAGCAGCTGCTCGAGCAGACCAGCAGCTGGACACTCCATCAAAATAGCTACTGCCTATTGGGTTTTGCTTGGATTCAAGGGAAAAGAGGAAGAACTAGCTTGATGCCATTGATTACAAAAAACTTCTTTTGAGAAATATAGAAAAAAAATGGGTCTTCTTAAAATCAAGAAACAGAAATGATTTCTCGGCAAGATTCAAATCGTGGGAATGAAGGGTATTTTCCTACAAAGAAGACAAACATATAGATTGATGATGCCTATTTTCCTGAAGTTAAACCCATTTCCTGAAAAAGACTGCAAAAGAGTGCTAACAGGAAATGGTGATGCCGATGGCCTAAAGTTAAACTCATTTCCTAAAATCAAAAGGTGTTAGATCATTACCTAGCTTCTGAAATCAGTTTCGGCAAAACAAGAGTTGAAGGATGCCGGCGAGCGGCTTCGATGGTCTGATAATGGCAAGATTCACAGTGGTACAGACAAGGGTGATCGGGTGGGAGTTGGGTTTCAGCGAGATTCTTTTCCCGTTCAGGCTTTGAGGTGTGTAAATTGTCTTCCCCTTTCTAAAAGGAGAAGACAATTTCCGAAGGTTGTTAAGAATTTTACGTTGACCGTAAGTGTTTTCCGTCAACCAAACATGGAAAAATTGAAAAAATATTTTCGATAAAATGTTTTTCACCTACCAAATGGAGCCTTATTTAACTCATGATGTCTTCTCGAACTAGAACATTTTACTTTCACCGTGTATATTCAAGTTGCATAATCTTTGTTACAAACTGTTGCCTTCATTTTTTAAGGTTTGATTGGATCTAGATTTGTTACTACATGCATTTAATATATATATATATATATATATATATTTATATGTGTGTGTATTTCCCTTTTCAGAGTTGCATCATCTTTGGCCTTGCCTGAGTTCTTTCAGTCTTAAAAGGACGGCATCCATACTCTCACCAAGCTTTGACTTTAAGCTAATGTTACATTTCTGGTGAGAACATGAGAATTTTATGATCAAAATTTGAAATCCAATTTTCTTTAGTACTATCAAAATTTGAAATCCAATTGAATCAAGTTCTCCTAAATCAAACCGATCATCGAAGATGTCAAGATCGCCAAGTTCCAAAGTCAATAATATTTGCAGCCCACAAACACAACGATCAGATATGGGAAAAGAAAGAGTTGGTTTAGGAAGTGAAATAGTCATTCATGAGCAGAATTTTGAAGAAGTTGCTGAGGAGAGAGATATAATGACATGGGTTGAGGCTTGCAAGAATATCGAGAATACATATTACAAAGGTAATAATAATACCATTAATTTAATTGAAAATGTGGACTCTTTATTAAATGAAGACAGCCTGGATGTCGAAGGTGATGGAAAGGTGGTGAGTGTGCAGAATGTTTTGGTTAGTCCAATGTCATTAGATAATCCAGGACTTGTTGAGGGGCCTACCACTTTAAACCAACCGTTGTTTGAAGAGGAAGTGCAAGACCCTTTATCTTCTTTAGAGCCTGAATTCTCTAAGAGTGATAAGCACTTTTCCATTGCCAAGCTGAAGTTTCGTAAAATAAGATCCTTAAAAGACATTGAGGAAGCTTTAGTCAAAAAGATTTCTCAAAAAGACGGGAAATGCATTAGGAGAGGGAAGAAGAAGAAGAAGACGAAATTAATTAAGAATAAGGAGCCAGATCAAGTGTAGATGAACCAAGAAGATCATATTGCTAATGAATCTCTGTCTGACAATGATTTTCGAAATAGAGACAGAGATTTAAGGAAGGAAACTCAAGACACATGGAAAATTGGTAAAATGTTGGGTCTTAGAGTAAATTGTGATGATGATATTATTATTGACAGACTGATAGAGTTAGCAGGCCGTGATTGATGAGCTTGTTTCTCAATTAATTAAATGTTTTACAAGAGGTAGGTGAAATCGTTTGGGTGTTAGGTATATGTGTTGGAATTGTTCATTAGCTAGTAATTAATTTTTTGATGGATCTAGGTTCTTTTGAAGTTTGAAGAGTTGGTCTGTGTTGCTTGTTGCAACTTAGTTTCATCTGCTCAAAGCTTCCAAAGATACTATTATTTTTCTTGTATTTAAGGTGTTTTATGATATGCTGGAGTGACAATGATTGTTATTTGGATCAATTGTTGTCTTTGATGGAAACTTGTTGTCTCTGCGTTGTCCATTAGGAGTTGTTTTCTATTTGTTCTGGTTTGCTTTTCTGGTTGTGCATGGGTTGTGGTTTGTTTACAAGCTTGGATCTTGATTGAAGGTAGTTGTTGGTTTTTGCTTGTCACATCCCAAATCCACTATATAACTAATATTTACTTATAAACTCCACTTACTCATCGGTTGGACTGTCTGTGATGCTTAACAACTCTTAATCATTTTAAATAAGAATTAAAACTCTTATTACTTGTGCAAATATGACTCGTTACATTAATACTCTAAGATGTATATACATTCCCTTCTATTTAAAGTAGTACTGTACAATTTTTTTCTGAATATATAAAAGAAATAATATACCTTCGATATCGACTATCCGCTAGCAGTCGATAATCTCTGGAAGGTAATTCTCTTAACCCAAGATCAACAATCTGTGGAGTGGAAAATAAGGGGTGAGCGATAACATGCTCAGTAAGGAAAGTGTATACTGCATTATGCCAGAAAAACCATATTCTTTATTTAATTTATTTCTCCCAACAATAAACTCAATAGGGAAAAATGATGGATATTGTAATACAATTTGTGATAGTCAATCATTTGCTAAACAGTTACAATAACATATAATAAACAATGAAAAGGATTCAACAAATCCTCTCAGAAATCATCAAGTTGAGACTAGGCATCACCCTATAAATAAATCATGCTATCATCGTTCCCCCTCCCCCTTGCGAGAACAGAATAATTATCCCAATAGGGATACAGTAGATCTATGGCCACAATCTATGGGTGGTCCTCGGGGTTCACTTGCCAAGTGACCTCGAGACCGCTGATGACTTGGCGGGTCCATCAGCCTTGTAACTCATAATAATGCATGAAACTAGGGGCCTAAAGTCTCAAAATCATATTTATAGCTCAAAGACCTTTAAAGGAACATATTTAATTCATAATAATTTTAAAAAGGCATTATTCTCATTTTCATAGAAAATGTAAATTGAAATCTGTTCGCCCATGGTCAACTCTTTCAGAATGGTGAACTTGTGCTCGCCCGCCAACCATTGGCTTTAAAAACAAGTAAAACTGGCTCGCCCTAATGGCTCGCCCATTATAGCATTGCCATGGTCAACTCGCCCAAATGCGGCACTCCATAGTCAACTCGCCCATTTCATGAAAGCAGGGGTCGCCCGCCCCAAAACAACATTTAAAAGGGTTCGCCTATATTGGCTCGCCCGGATTTCTATTTAAAACATGGTTGCTCGCCCAAAAGAACATAAAAGAGTTCTTTGACCAAATTGTAAAAAGGTTTGGGCTCGCCCGTCTTAACAGTTCGCCAATCATAAAAACAAAGGCTCGCCCGCCCTGTACTAGTTCGCCCAACAAACAGTATTGGGTCGGCTTTTAGTTTGCCCACAACAAAGCAATTTATCAGAATAACATGCATGTCATAAACCAAAACCATTTCTGAGTAATTTCATAAATTTAACTTCACAAGACATGCATTCTTTTCACACACATCTCCCTTACCTCGTCTGATGAAGCCTTGCTTCCCGCTCGCCTTATCGATTCTTACTTCTCGACTGCAAGGTAAAATATTAATTCCATTAATATTTTCTTTTCGAATTATTTCCTAAAATTATTATTATTTCTTTTCGAATATTTCCAAAACTTTGGCAAGCTTTAGACTAATCTACAGCTCGTCATTCGCCCAACAGAGCTCACCCTTCTATAATTGATTTACTCTTGGGAGCTCGCCCAATCATTCTCGCCATTCATATGGCTTATTTGTGGGAGTTCGCCCAACATGGGAGCTCGCCCAAAGATTCAACTCGCCATGCTCTTGCATTTCAGTTCGCCATCGTGGCTTATGTGTGAGTTCGCCTACACTTTAACTCAACTCGCCCCACACCGCTTTTATTCAGAGGTGGGCTCGCCAATGAATTAAACTACTATGTGGCGACCTCATCCACTTCCACATTCCATATTCTTAGCTCGCCCATGCCAACTGAGCTCGCCCACCATACCGTCATTTTTAGTATTTTCATTTTTCATTCACCATTAGTTTCCAGACTACATCTGGTTCTAGTTTTCTTATATATTCTAGCAAGAGTTAACTAAAACTAAGCTATATCTATGTTCACTACGTTATAAACATAGAAATATACCATCAATTTATTAAGATAACCATAGTAATATAGAAGCTCACCTCAACTGAGTTGCAATTCCTGGAGCAGAGTGCTTTTCTGCCTCTTAGCTTTATTTTGCTTGTTTCTTAGCTCTTCAACGATGGAGGAAAGATTTAACTGACTAAAGGATGAAGTTCCATAGCTCACGCATAAGAGGAATGGAAGAACGAAATTGAGTTTGCAGTAAACTTAAAATGGGCGAGAAGGTTGTTTAAGGAAGTAAAGTTTGCTTCCATCTTCTTATATAATCCTGCTTATCCAATCAGAATTCACCATTTATTCCTTATCCCTTTCTTCATCATTACCTTGTCTTATAGCTCATTAAATGGTGAAGAAAATATGGTAATGGCGTGGTGAAGTTTTTCTACTGTCATTAAAGGGTGAAGACAATTCTAGCCAAAAAGGGACGGCTAAGGAAAGTCTTTTGCTGCAATTTGACTAATTTTCTTTCCTTTTTCCCTTCTTTTCTCCTTCCTCTTCTCGCCACTTCCAGCCAGCCATTATAATTGACATTTTAGTCTCATCTTTTCCTATCATTAATTACCTAAACCGAATTGTCAAAGGGAGCAAAGTGGCGTGAAGTCCACTTATAGCCTCTTATATTGACTTTCCTCTCTTCTTTTCTTCTTCCTCTCCACGCCAATACTAGCTACTATCATGAATTTTGTTTTATCTCATTTATTTCTTCATTTAATGCTTTCACATTTCAACCAAGGTTTTCATTTTATTTCTTTTGCATTCTTTTCAACCGAATGCTTCCTATACCTCTCTTAAATATTCAATCCTAATTCATATACACCATATTTTAAATCATAACTTAAAATGGAAAGTGAAAATTCATTTTCAATTATTCTTTAATTTCACTAAAAGAATTTATTTCCACTATCAATCATGTACAAATATGGTTTATAGTATAATAAAAATTCGGGTCTTACATTGCTGGACAAGGCGAATATTGGTCGCGCATGCTACTTATGTGTATTGTGATGTTGAGGATAGAGGAGTGATTAATGGCTGTGTGAAGCATGGTATAAGTTGCAGCTATCATGCGTGGTTGGAAGGATGGTGCAAGACACTGTAGTTCAGTATTGTTTGGTTTTTGCAAGGGACATTATTGCCTCAGTTGGTTGCTGGTTCATCGTAGTTCCTTTTTATATTTGTACGTTATTTTATTGGGTCTTTGTGATGAGTATATTATATGTTCTGGGTGAAGAGAAGTGAAAGACTAAAGCATGGGTGTTAGCTGTGTTTTCTTTTGGGTTTTTGAGATTAGGAATGGCTTATAACATTAAGTGTATCAGGTCTTTTTAATATATATAAATTATGTGGCTTAGCAAAAAAAAATGAATGGTTTTTTCTTTTATTTTCTTTAGTATATATGAATTGCTTGGTGGTAGTGTTGTTATCTTCTGCCCTCCTGGTTTTGTTTCCTTCAGCCCGTTTATTTGTTGTTAGTTTGGTTTGGTTTTCCCTTTGGTTGTGTTATCATCCTGGTCCTACAGGATTATCTTTTATCCATTAATAAATTATTGGCTAATGTGTATGGTGACAAAAGTCATTTTAAGGAATCATGAATTTCTTGGCACAATAACACGTTGGACAACTGAAGCCATCATACAATAATTTCTGGGCAAATTACTGTTTTTGATAGCATATATGTTAGACGAATCAGGATGTTACATTGCACAAGTTTTATGATAATGAAGAATTAAAATTACTTTTTATTGCTTGCAGGTTCTGGAAGACCCACTTCTAAAACAGTCAATGTTAATGATTTTAGGTCATATTTGGTGCATAGAATGAGTATAGGATAGTATAATATAAAATTATAGATAGGATAAGGTTAGATTATATCATTTTATCTTATGTTTGGTGTGAACAAGTATTAAGAATAAAATAAGATAATTTTTTATGTCTTTCACAATATTTGCTATGTGTAAAATTAAAAGTAATATAAAATGATTTTTTTAGTACTCTTTTTAAAGTAATATAATTTATATTTATAATTTTTTACAAATATAAATAAAAAAATTAAAAATTTAAATATTATTTATAATATTAAATTAATAGTCAAATTTATTAATTGATTTTTTAATGAAAAAATTCTTTTAAAAATTTATATTACATTTTCAAAAAAATTATTTTGTTAAAAAATAAATTTTTATAAAAAAATTCTCTATACTTTTTCACTTTTTTTCTTTTCTTTTCTTTCCTTTTTGTTTTTGTTTCTTTTATATGATTTAAATTTAAAATAATTTTTTTGATTGTAAATTAAATATATTTATTTTTAGAAAATTGAGTTTTTCTAGAAAATAAGTTTATTTTTTAAATTACATTAATTTTTCCAAAATACATTTCTTAAATATTTTTCTTTATTTTTATGGTTTATTTATCTTCTTTCTTTTTTTTTTCAATTAGAAGGAAATATAAAAAACAAAAAAAAAAGAATAAATACGAGTTAAAATATGCTTTTAAGTGAGTACCTTGGTATCATCAGTTCCACTGCCTTTATCTCCAAGGTCATGTTTGATTAAAAAACCATTACACCATCCTATATATGAGTTGCAATTTGTACTTTGTATGTGCTTAATTGTTGTTAGAGCAATCATATATGGAAACTTGCTTATTTTAGTAATCATTCAAATCAATAAAGAAGGAAATTTAAGAATATCATGATTCTTGTGAGTCATTTTGCATGCCATCTGTGCCAATCATGTCTATGTGGACAAAAGAAATAGATTATGTATCTAACATTTATACTTGAATTAAAGCAAAACAGAATCCTATCGTTTTTGAATCATTTACTTACTTCACTCATGATGTCTTTTCGAACTTGAACAATTTACTTTCACCGTGTATATTCAAGTTGCATAATCTCTGTTACAAACTGGTGCCTTCATTTTTTAAGGTTTGATTTAGATTTAGAATTGTCACTACATGCATTTAATATATACATATATATAGGGATTATATATGATGCACTAACATTGTATAGTTTATATGTATTGTTAATGCATTAGGGGTTGATATCTCATTAATATATAAATTAAAAAGATATTAAGCCCTTAAAAATAAATATAAATAAATTTTTTTAATTTACTCATACGAGCTTATCAAACCTTAAAAATGAAGTCACCAGTTTGTAACAAAGACTATGCAACTTGAATATTGTGAAGATTAAAAATTTTTGTACCAAGATAATTAATAAATAGATGACATTAAATAAGCTAGTATTGAAATGTAGTTTGTAATTCTTATTATTTCAAATAATGAAAGCAAAAATTCTAATTTGAAGCATTTAGCAATAAATGATTAATGCATATATAATTTAAAAATTTTATAAAAAGTTGAAATATATATATATATATATATTAATCCAATAGAGAAAGTAAATGGATATCTTGTAAATTAAGGGTACAAGTATACTAAATTAAATGTGATATACATAAGTATATATAAATATATATATATATATATATATATATATAGGGAGAGATAGAATAAATAAGAAAAATATACATTAAATTTAATATATATATATTATATATATGCAAATTAATGTAGAAAAATATATATTGGTTGTGTAAATGTATTTATAAATTATATAAATATAGATACTAGAGATTGGAATAAAACTAAAATAAAATAATTTGAATTTTATAAATTAAAATAAATTAAATATACACTTAGTGGAGTTTGATAGGACTTTCTTCCACTAAACCCCACTTTGATGGTCTGCTTTGGCAGACCATCATGGTGATGAGCAGACCATCATGATCATCATCATCTGTGGCTTAACAAAAAGCCATGGAAAGATAAATGAAAATATAAGGAGAGAGGAAGATTGAGTGAGCTGCTAGAAAAGAGAATCGAGAGAGTGTAGAAGGCTGAGAATGAAGGCAAAGAAGAAAGGAAAAGAAAAGAAATAGGAAAGAGAAGAAGAGCTCACGTGAAGAGCAAATCACTGCTGAAGAAGTTGTTTTGGAGCTGCAATTTTGTGGTATTTTGAAGGGTTGAAATGAAGGTAGAACCAAGGTCGGAATCAACCTTGAACAATGACATTTTGTAATAACCGTAAATTCCTTATTCTTGGTGAATTGAACAATGTAATTTAGAGACAAATCAATATATTGAGAATTTAACTTGAAGCTATGATGATTAAGAAGGTAAATTCAGAATGAGAATTGTAAGGAATTATTAATTTGGACTATTAGAAATTATAGAGAATTTAGACTATGGGAAATTATAATTGGAGGATTGAAGATGAGGATCATGAAGGAATGTTAATAATATGTTAGTTAGATTAAATTGCTAATAGATGATACATGAATAATTTAATTTGTGGATAAAGGATTTTGGAAATTAAATAATATTAAGGACTTTAGGATTTAAGAGGCAATAGACAATATAAATTAATAAAAATAGAAATTATGAAATATTAGTGGGACAAATAATAGATATAAAATAAATTTAAACTATTTAGAAATATATGTTTGCTAGATATCAAAATGGAGTTAATAATAATAATAATAATAATAATAATAATAATAATAATAATAATAATAATAATAATAATAATATATGGGAGCCTTGGGTAGGGGGCTGTGTTAAAACTCTTGAAGAAGAGTTTTGCTGCCCTTTGGGTCCTGTCTGATTCGAATCCGGATTAGTCCTATACCAGAATGGTATGGAGATACTGGATGGTTTCTTCTCAAGAGCACGTAGATTAGTTGGCAGGGGGCTGTTCTAGCTTAACCAAAGGTCTCAAATTCGAGCCCTGGGTATGTAGCTATGTTAAAACTCTTGAGGGAGAGCTTTGCCGCCCTTTGGGTCCTGCCCGGATCAAATCCGAATTAGTCTTAAACCAGAATGGTGTGGGGATACCGGATGGTTTTGACCAAAAAAATATAATATATGGGAGAATGGCTTCTTGAAGAAGCCTTGCCATCACCTAACCCCACTATCCTTATGTTCTACCAGCCACTCACGACAGCCTTCCATCACCGTTCATCATCATCATCGGGACACACTCCATCTCTTTTCTTTCATTTTCTACTGGAATCGAAGGGCAGCATTTCTCCTGATCTTGTTGCCATTGCATCCCCATCTTGCAACGATAACCAAGGCAAGAACAAGTCTTGGTTTTGGAAGCCACAAGCAAAAGAAAGAGTGAAGTTTTAGGCTGGAAAAATAGAGCATTTTGGAAGGAAGTAATGCAAGTGTGAAGACTGAAATTTAAAGAGCAAATGGTGGACGGATCAAAGAAGAAAAAGGGTGCAAAGCTGGGATTTACCCACTGATATGGTAGAAGAAGGAAAAGATAAAAGAGAGGGGCTGATCTAACGAGGAAGAAAGGGTTTCAACTATTTATGAAGAAGAAAGGAAGAAGAAGGAAGAGAGGCAGCCATCGTTTTCGCTTAAAGAAGTAACACGCGAAGAAGGAAAGAAAGTCGAAGGCTGAAGAACTGTAACGACCCGTTACCACATTTTTCACGTATTTCTATACAACTTTTCCGGTTGGGCTGTCTGCGATGCCATTAACATTCTACGGTGATAGTAATAAATGATAAACATTTATTTAACAAATACGAAGTATGAAATTTTTTTCTCATATTTCCTTACATCTGACATCCCCTATTGTCCTTGTTTCAATAAAGTAGTACTGTATACTTATGTCTGAAATGTAAAAGAGAAGTGGCTGTACCTGTCATATTTGACATAGTTTGCCCCAGCACTTTATACGTAGTTATATCCATCTGGAAGCTAATTCTTTAACTCCGTGTCTTTTCTAACTATAGAGTTAAAATAAAGGGGTGAGCGAATCACGCGCTCAATAAAGAAGACGTATGCTGCTTTAAAGAAAGCAAGACTATATGCCACAAAGTATTTATTTTTCCTAACATCATACTAAGTAGGAAAATAGTGGATATAGTAATCAATAGTCTCAATACACCATTCCAATCATTGGTTAAACAATTTACATTAATATGTAGTAAACAGTAAATAGGATTCAGTAAATCTCCTCAGTAAACAGAAATCAACAAGTTGAGACTAGGCATCACCCTATAAATAAATCATGCTCTCCTCGTTCCTTACCCCTTTCCAGGAACACAAGTTGTCCGTTTTTGGGGTGTACCCGTAGGCCATCGCCCCTCATGGCTATCTCAGCTAGATCTATGGCCATAATCTATAGGTGGTCCACGGGTCCACTTGCCAAGTGACCTCGAGACCTCTGATGACTTGGCAGGTCAATCAGCCTTGTGACGCCCTGGGATGCACCCGTTGGTCTATTGACCCGAGTCATCGCCCCAGGCGGGTCACTCAGTTACGTGAATATTAATGCGTGAACTCGGGGCCTAAAGTCTCAAAAATCATTTTATATTTCATAAATCATTATCATTTTCCCAAAATGATTTGCTTTCCAAAAACAGCCCGCAATCTCACTGTTTTTCGTATGAGAAAGGCACGGGATAACTGGCTCGCCCATGGTCAACTCGCCCATTGTCAACTCGCCCCAAAAAGGTTTCATATTTTCTGTTTACAAAGATATTAAAAATAGCCCATTTTTTGTGTGAGAAAAATACCAAATAAATCAGCTCGCTCATGGTCAACTTGCCCATAGCGGTGAACTAGTATTCGCCCGCCAACATTAGCTTTTAAAAAACAATTTAAACTGGCTCGCCCATAGCGGCTCGCCCATAGTTAGTTCACCCATTATGGCCTTGCCTATGGTCAACTCGCCCAAATGCGGCACTACCATGGCCAACTCGCCCAATGGGGTACTTCCATGGTCAACTCGCCCATTTTTATTAAAACAGGATCGCTTGCCCAAAACATTATAAAAGGGTTCGCCCACTTTAGCTCGCCCGAAATTTTCTTAACAAAGGGGTTGCCCGCCCTAAAACATTATAAAAAGGGGTCACCTTTGTGATAACCGTAAATTTTCCAATTTTGGAAATTAGTAATATTGGAAATAAATATTAGAGAAAATTAAATCGGAAAAATAAGATGAGAAATTATGGAAAATAATGAAAAGAGGAAATTTAATTTGGATAATGGAAATCCAAATTAAATAAGAAAATAACAAATAAAAGAGAAATATATTTATATAATTATAAATTATATAAATGTATTTTTATACAAATACATATGTATTGATATACTATATAGTATATATTAATATACAGAGGTATATATAGATATATATACTATTGTATAAATTTAAATAATACCTATGTATTAAATATGACATAATATGTATATATGAGTATATATATATATATTTGAAAAGAAATGTAAATATGATTTTACATTTAAATTGTACATATATATATATATTGTAAATACAATATATATATATATATTGTATTATTATCATTATTATTATTACTACATTTATATAAAAATATATAAATTTTAAGTAATTTAAATTAAACAAATAGATATATATATATATATACACACACTAAATATGTATTTTGATAATACATAATATATATATATCTTTATATATATATAAAATATACTTATATAGTACTATAAGATATATAATAATAATATTCTATGTATTATAGATATATAATATGTGTGTGTATATATATATATATGTATATATAATTAATTGAATTAATTAAAATAAAAAAAAAGGAGAGAGGAAAGAATCGGGAAGAATCCCGATTCTTCCCGTGAGGAAGCCGACCACGTTGGTCCGGCCAAAGGAAGGAAGAGGTAAGGCGAGAGGCGTCGCCGGTGAACCAAGGAGAGGGAGATGAGACGACCGGTGACGGAAAACGGAAGAAACAGAAATGGAACAAAGGCGAAACTGGCGGAGAAAACCGAAGAGAAAGGAGGAAGAAAACGGCGGTGCCGGCCGATTTTGGCACCGCCACCGCCACCCGAACCTCGGCGGAGGTGAGGGGAAGAAGAAAAGAGCCACCGGTGAAGCCACCAACGGCGGAGGAAGGCCGACGGAGGAGGAGAGAAACCGAGCCAAAAACCGAGTAGATCCGCCGCCGTGCCGTCGATTCGGGATGAACGGAGGCCAGATCCGGCTTCACCGTCACGCCGGCCAGCTGTTGAGCCGTTGAACCGCCGGAGAACCGGCCACCGGTGAAGAACCGGGGGTGAGGGGAGATGACCGGTTCGGCTGGGAAGAAAGGAAAAAGAAAAAGAAAAGAAAAGAAAAGAGAAAGAGAAAGAAGAAAGAAAAAGAAGAAAGAGGAAAAGAAAAGGAATTCCGGGAATTTGGAAAATTTCCGGGAATTCGGAAAATTTTCGGGAATTCTAAAATCCGAAAAATCCCGGGCACTCGGTAAGGATTTCGGAAATTAATTCCGAATAATTAATTTGAATAAATTATGGAAAAATTACCAAAAATCATACTAAACGATTTTTCATCATGAGAAACGATTTTCAACACGAAAATCGAGAAATCGATTAGTTTTCATAAAACATGAAGTATAACGGCTGCCGATTTGGCTAGCCTCCTGCACGGAAAATACAGTTTAAATCTCAACCGGTAAATCACCACAATTTGTCCAAACCGATAAATCACCACAATTTTCAACCAATCACTGTCGATTGCATTTATAAAATTTAAATGCATAATTTAAAACATGTGTGCCGATATCCTTACAGGCTGCACATGTCCCCCTTACTTGTTTCGGGTCGGCGACTGCCTCTCGAAGGTCGCGCCCGTGTTCACCTCGTCCGATTCCATCGGCTCGATTATTGAGAAAATTTTCTGAAAATTAAAATTCTAAAAATTAGAATTTTTCCATAATTTATTCAAATTAATTATTTGGAATTAATTTTCGAAATCCTTACCGAGTGCCCGGGATTTTCCGGATTTTCGAATTCCCGAAAATTTTTCAAATTTCCCGGAATTCCTTTTCTTTTCCTCTTTCTTCTTTTTCTTTCTTCTTTAATGTGATGACCGTAAATTTTCCAATTTTGGAAATTAGTAATATTGGAAATAAATATTAGAGAAAATTAAATCGGAAAAATAAGATGAGAAATTATGGAAAATAATGAAAAGAGGAAATTTAATTTGGATAATGGAAATCCAAATTAAATAAGAAAATAACAAATAAAAGAGAAATATATTTATATAATTATAAATTATATAAATGTATTTTTATACAAATACATATGTATTGATATAGTATATAGTATATATTAATATATAGATGTATATATAGATATATATACTATTGTATAAATTTAAATAATACCTATGTATTAAATATGACATAATATGTATATATGAGTATATACATATTTGAAAAGAAATGTAAATATGATTTTACATTTAAATTGTACATATATATATTGTAAATACAATATATATATTGTATTATTATCATTATTATTATTACTACATTTATATAAAAATATATAAATGTTAAGTAATTTAAATTAAACAAATAGATATATATATATACACTAAATATGTATTTTGATAATACATAATATATATATCTTTATATATATATATATATATATAATATACTTATATAGTACTATAAGATATATAATAATATTCTATGTATTATAGATATATAATATATGTGTGTGTATATATATATATGTATATATAATTAATTAAATTAATTAAAATAAAAAAAAGGAGAGAGGAAAGAATCGGGAAGAATCCCGATTCTTCCCGTGAGGAAGCCGACCACGTCGGTCCGGCCAAAGGAAGGAGGAGGTGAGGCGAGAGGCGTCACCGGTGAACCAAGGAGAGGGAGACGAGACCACCGGTGATGGAAAACGGAAGAAACAGAAACGGAACAGAGGCGGAACCGGCGGAGAAAACCGAAGAGAAAGGAGGAAGAAAAGGGCGGTGCCGGTCGATTTTGGCACCGCCACCGCCACCCGAACCTCGGCGGAGGTGAGGGGAAGAAGAAAAGAGCCACCGGTGAAGCCACCAATGGCGGAGGAAGGCCGACGAAGGAGGAGAGAAACCGAGCCAAAAACCGAGTAGATCCGCCGCCGTGCCGTTGATTCGGGATGAACGGAGGCCAAATCCGACTTCACCGTCATGCCGGCCAGCTGTTGAGTCGTTGAACCGCCGAAGAACCGGCCAGCGGTGAAGAACCGACGGTGAGGGGAGGTGACCGGTTCGGCTGGGAAGAAAGGAAAAAGAAAAAGAAAAGAAAAGAAAAGAGAAAAAGAAGAAAGAAAGAAAAAGAAGAAAGAGGAAAAGAAAAGGAATTTCGGGAATTTGGAAAATTTTCGGGAATTCGAAAATCCGGAAAATCCCGGGCACTCGGTAAGGATTTCGGAAATTAATTCCGAATAATTAATTTGAATAAATTATGGAAAAATTCTAATTTTTAGAATTTTAATTTTCAGAAAATTTCCTCGATAACCGAGCCGATGGAATCGGGCGAGGTGAACACGGGCGCGACCTTCCAGATGCAGTCGCCGACCCGAAATAGGTAAAGGGGACATGTGCAGCCTGTAAGGATATCGGCACACATGTTTTAAATTATGCATTTAAATTTTATAAATGCAATCGACAGTGATTGGTTGAAAATTGTGGTGATTTATCGGTTTGGACAAATTGTGGTGATTTACCGGTTGAGATTTAAACTGTATTTTCCGTGCAGGAGGCTAGCCTAATCAGCAGTCGTTATACTGCCGAAAAGTTATCGAAAAAAATTACTGAATTTACCGAAAATCACTGAAAACCAAAATAAAAGATTTGATTTCACGTGAATATAGTGATATTTAATTTTAAAATATTCATGTTTTGAAAATGGTGAAAAAGGAAATCACCTAAATTTATCCCGATAGGTGATATTTCACGTGAAACGAGGTGAAAAATGAAAAGAACCAAATTGAATATTTTAATAATATTTCTTCAAATATTCACTTGATTTTATAAATAACCTTTATGGGTTCAATTGTGAAGATAAGTATTTATAGAAAATTCCATAAAGGTAATTAAAGGTGGAAAACAGTGTTTTGAGACTAAAAAGTCTCCGCATGTGTTTACAGAGAAAATATGGGACGAGAGTATTGATCTGAAAAATAAATATTTTAATTTTTCATAAATCATAAAAATGATTGATTTGAATCCCGATAACTTTGAAAACCATGTTTTCGAGTGAAAGCACGGAAAAGCGTGCGTATATGTGTTACGGTGAAAAAAGACAGTTATGATCTTTTATATTTTACAGTGATTATTTTATAAACTGTTTTCACCGTATGAAAAATGTGATTTATACTTTCTATAATGTTTAAGACATTTTCAGGAATGATGACCCTAGTATTAATATTTTATAAATTGTTATTCATAAGATGAAATATTTTCCTTACGAATATTTATGGATTGATTGAACTTACATTCAGTGAAAGTGATTTAATAAATGGGGTTTATATCACGTGTTTACTGTTTTGAGACTGTTAGGCCCCATATCATGCTCACGTGCCACGTGTTAGTGCTGATAGATACTGATCCTATTATCAGCGTCCCAGTGGACACTTCATCAGTGCACACTGAAGACCCCATAGACTATGGCCATAGATCTCATGTGTTTCCCCTATTTGGGATGATATTATTATAACATGATATATTTAGGGTGTTGCCTGGTCTCCATGATATTGATATGAAAGCTACCATATTTATACTGTTTACTGTTTACTAAATTGGTAGCTATTGTTTACTGTTTTCTGACTGTACCGTATCAAGATACTGTTTTACTAAATATACTGTTTTACTGAACTGTAAGGTACGGTTATTAAATTAAAGAGAAATTAATGTTTATTCAAAAAGGATAACATGAAATTATTTCTAAAATAGAAATAATTGCAGAAGTGGTTATCCAATGACTTGGATATTTACAGACCACTGTACTGTCACGTGTTTTTAATTATAGTGAAGGAAACCACTGTTTTATTATTGAACTGTCACGTGTTTTAAATTATACTGAAGTGAAAAGAAATAAGTGATTTACTCTGTGAAAACGAAAATTTTATCGTTTTGAAAACAAGGAATGTAGTACTCTCTACAGTTGCTTCTAGGTTCCGGGACAAGCCAGGTATTCTAAAATACCTGCCTTACTCTATCCGGATCCCTAGCCGACTGTAGTATCCTTCCTACATGTGAGCCTAGAGCCAGTTAGGAAGATTTAAAAAGAAACTGAAAAATTATTTTCAACATATAGATAGCTGAATATCAAGTGTTGCATATAACTCTCTTACTGAGCCGTGGTTTGCTCACTCCCCAATTTTAAACATTTCAGGTTTTTAGTGATTGTGAGATCCAATGGTTGTGGATTATGGCTACACATAAAGGACAATGTGATAGATCGACTGAGATATATGAGGTACGATCATTTATTTTCTGTATTTAGACATGTGTACAGTACTACTTACTTATAAAGTAAGATAGGGGATGTATATAATATTATTTATGTTATATAAAATTTTGTAACATTTAATGAAAAGTAAAGTATCATAGACAACCCAACCGGATAAGTTGTATAGAAATACGTGAAAAATGTGGTCACGGGATGTGACAACCTTCCATTGGCTCGCCCGCCCTTTACTAGTTCGCCCAAATCAAAACGATTTATCAAATTAACGCATGTCATAAACCAAAATAATTTCTCAATAATTTTATAAAATTTAACTCCACAGGACATGCATTCACTTCACACACATCTCCCTTACCTGGTCTTATGAAGCCTTGCTTCCTGCTCGCCTTCCAGATTGCTTTTATCGAATCCTTAATTCCCGGCTGCAAAATAATTTATTAAAATTATTAATATTTTCTTTTTATATATTTCCATCACTTGGGCAAGACTTGAGACAAATCAACTAGCTCGCCCACAGAGATCGCCATTCACCCAACTGAGCTCACCATTCGTTAATTGACTTACACGTGGGAGCTCGCCCAACATTACTCACCATTCATATATTGGCTCGTTTGTGCGAGCTCGCCCAATCATTTCAACTCGCCAGGCCTATGCTTTTGAGTTCACCATTCTCGCCCTTGTTGGGCGATCATTGGCCCTCGCCCATCTGGGCGATCATTCTGATTATCCAAAAATGTTGGCGAACATGTGTATCGCCGATTCATGCATTTCATTAAACTCGTCTCATCTTTTGGGCGAGTACCTTAAATTTCTTTGCTCGCCTATTTGGCAAGCATTTGGATAATCATGTTCGCCCATCGTGTTCCTTCTACTCACGTTACATATGCATAACACAGCAGCTTATGTTCAGCTATTAACGTCTCCAACCAGTAAGAAATTTAGCCATGTTAACTTACTACATACTTTCATGCCAAGTAATATACCTACACATCTCCTATTTAGCATATCATCACTATAAACCAAGGATTAAATACATACAACGTTGGCTGGAAATTCCCTTACCTTTGTTTAACCGAACCAGTACAACTTCAAGTTGTTGTTGTTTCCTCCCTCGTCATTCCTTCATTTCTTAGTTTTCTTGGATGGTTTAAGGATGAAGGAAAGTGTATAGAGGGTGTTAGATGATTAGATAGCAAAACGTTGTAGTCTTGCTAATTAAACGTGGGAGAAATAAGAGAAATGAGTAGCAAGACAACCTGAGTATTGTCGCTCATGAAGAAGAATTATGTTTGAGTTTGTTTCACTTAGTCATCTATATATATTCTATCATCAAAGTCTCCTAACTTCTTATCCCTTTCTTCATCATTAACTTGTCTTATGGCTCATTAAATGGTGAAGAAAAGATGGCAATTCAAGGAAATGGCGTGGTGCAATTTTCTACTTTGATTAAATGGTGAAGAATATTCCAGCCCAAAAGGAATGGCTTGCAGTAATGATATTTCATTTTTTTTTTCTTCACTTTTTCTTGACTTATTGCACCTTTGTCTTATTCCTTGTCCAATTAAAACACATCTCATATTGACTTAACATTTCTCCCTTCTCATTTCGTCCAACACAGCCAACTTCCTCTCTTAATTAGAAGTGGCGTGCAGCAGCAAACTTTCTGTTGCCCATTGACTTATTTTCATACTTGTCTTTAATTTCTCCGTCATTAAACATCTTTCACATTATATTAAAATAAATTAAACCATGTATTATACGGCAGAAATGGCATGCAGTAGGAATTTTTCTGCTACATGGTTCACTTGTTTCCCATTTCTTTTATGTACTTCTCACCAATAGAAATTTAATCACATATTCATAAATTAAATTTCTCTTTCTTTATGTACAATAAATAATTTTCTTCTCTCATGAATCATTTATTCATTTAACTCCATTCAATAATTTATTTCCATTATTAATCATTTACAATTATGGTGTATAGTGTAACAAATTCGAGTCTCATAAGAACAAGGTTGAGACAAGTTTTTTTTTTAGTGGAGTTTAAGGCTGTCTCGGTTTGGATTGGTAATTGAGGCATGGCAGATTATTTGTTACTTTGGGCTGTTTCGGTTGCATGGAAGATCTTGTCATTTTGGACTGCTACATTCACGTGGAAAAGTAGCAAATGGGATAATATCCAGGTTTGTTATAGCTTGTATTTGGACAAATAAACAAGGGTTGTCTTGGGTTTGAAAGGCAGCTGAAAAACAAGGGATATTTGCTGCTTGGGAATTTTTCTATTCACATGGAAGGTTTTTTCATTTGGATTGCTATATTCACATGGAAAAGAGGGTCGAACTAAGACAATTTTAAGCCAGAAACATAGGTTGTTGGGAGGTAAATTATCAAAGGTTGAATTGGTTGTTGTAAAGCCTTGAAAACAAGGAAGTGGTTGCATCCATTGGAGTCCATTGCAGCCTCAAAAATCATATTGCATAATAGGGCTCCCAATTTTAATTTAGTAACCAAGGGGTAAGGATTTGATTTTTATTGTAGATTTAAATGATGAATGTTGAGTGAAATAAAAAGGTTAAAAATATTATTTTGATGTAAGTTTGAGTGAGGAAAGAATTTGTAAGGTGAAGGAGCATTGGCAACCAAGGTAAAATTTTAAGGTAATGATCTTAAGGGAGAATTTAAGTATAAATTTTCCTTAAGATAAATCAATAATATAATTTTGTTAATTTTATCCGTTAATGTAGGATGAATTCTTACTAAAGTAGGGAACCCAAAAATATCCTAATTAAAGGCTAAGGAAAAAGGAGATCAAGAGAAACAAAGGTGCAATAGCTATACTTGTGCTACACATTTAGGTAAGAGATATATATAGGAACGTAGGGAATACTAAATAAATTTTTAAAATCAACTGCCTTGTGGTTTATAAACTGTATTTTCCTTGCAAAGGGTTTTCAATCAAATTAAGCCATTATGTGTCGGATTTTTTGTAAAATATTGGTTTGCGAAATGAGCTAGAGTTAAGAAAACAATTTGAAAATAACAATTCTCTACCAAGTTTTCTTTTAGAAACGAATACGAAATAGCATGATTTTGACTACTTCTGGAAACTTTATCCGAAACACCCATTTTTATAGAAACTATCAAAGTTTCGTATATATGAAAATGTTTTGAGACATGACTAACAGTCATTGCAGTATTTTTTTGGACTACTGTATGACCCTAATCCAGTCCACAGTTGGTATTGTTTTGGGCTACTGTATGACCCTAATCCAGTCTACAGTAGAGTTTCTAGGCTGTGTGACCTTGATCCAGTCCACAGCAGGCTCAGTTGACACCTAATCAGTGCTCATTGTGGACCCCCTCTAGACTATGGCCATATGTCAACTGCACTTTCCCTCACGGGAATATTTGAACTGCTTAATTATTACTTAGTCATTATGTCTTCAGCTTATTATATATACTTTTTCGTACGTATGCTGTTTATAAATTTTGAATGTTTATGTTGAGAATTATGTTTCGAATTATAATGCTTATCTATGGTTTTGAATGAATTATTTTTTTATTACACTGCATAAGCATGTTTTGGTTTCCAAAATGTACAAGTTTCGATTTTGAACCTTAATAAATGTTTTTAGAAGCTTGCATATAGAAATTTAGTATTTGTCTCGTATATATATTTTTTATTGGGCTTTATAAGCTCACCCCCCTCTCCACTTGTCAAATTACCTGCAGTAGGAGTGTGTACGTGGAGTGCTATTACGTCCTTCGAAGTTTTTATACCACCTTCGGAGGTATATAATGTACAGTCACTTGATTTATATTCAGACTTGCAAATTTCAATACTTTTAGAATATGGGGATGTAGCTAGAGGAAGTATATGACATATCTATGTTTTAGGATGATGCATGCGTCTTTGATATTTATATTTTTTGTTAAGTGAATTGATTTGGAACAGTGAATGCATGCTTGCTTAGGATAATTATCTAGCTAATATAAATTTAACTTAAGAGTAGAATTTGAGACATTACGTACAGCTCAACAAGGTAAGTGGAAAAAGGAAAAATTTGGTTCATAATTTTGGTATAAATGGTCGTTACAAAAGTTGGTATCAGAGTAAAGTTGGTCTGATGTACGTTAATGTCGGTAGGTCAAGAACCATATACATCCCCAAAGTACTGTACATGTCTGAATATATACTGTACATTTTTATTTAAAATGGTACTAAATATGTTTATTCTATGTAGGTAGATTATAGCTTTTCCCTACCTAACCCGTACGTGATATGATTTTATAAGCAATGAAGTGGTAAATATTATTTGTTCAGTTTTGAACATATTGAAGTGATAGTAGTAGAGACATAACGGTTTATGTGATTTAAAGATTGATGTGGTGTGCTTATTAAGACTCATGAATGATGAATGAATTTATGTTTAGTAGAGATGATGATGGTATAACCTTACATAGTTGGCCTAAGATAGGTCATGCCATTATCTAAAATGATTGATTTGAATACATTTTGCTTTGAACGAGATAGAATTATTTTATCTTGTATGACTAATGCAGAAATAGGTAATGATTGAAAGATGCAAGGGGATGTAATTAAAAGAAGTACATAATGTATTTATGGTTAAAATGATACATGCAACATTGGTGAATAAATATTTTGTTAAGTAAAATGATTTAATTTTTAAGTGCATGCTTAATGAGAGAATTTGAACTGGGACCAAGGTAATTAAAGGACATTGATTTAGCTAATGTAAATTTAGCTTAAGAATAGATTAGTGACACTACATACAGCCCAACCAAGAAAGTGAAAAAAAAATTTGGTTTGTATTTTCGGTAAAAGAGGTTGTTACACATTTAAAGGGCCAGAAGCAATGTTAACGAGGGCTGAGTTGAGTAAACTCCTTCGATATTCTATATAGCTTAGGTGTTAGGAAAAAGGGGCAAGTGAGGTGCTTTAAAGCATCTTTTCTTACTCAGCCCTAAAACCCTAACGAGCTATAAAGGAAAACTCTTTCCAAACTACATTTCCGAATTTACCTTTAAATTTCGTAATTTATATCTGTTTTAGAAACTTGAATATAGTTACGATATTTGTCTCTTTATATGTATTTCTTATTGGGCTTTACAAGCTCACCCCCTCTTCTCCCTTCCAAATTACTTGCAGTAGGTGATTCTATGCAAGGGGTTTCTAGTACGTCTTTTGAGATTTTTGTACCACCCTTGAAAGTATATAATGTACAGTTATTCATTTTGTATTTAAACTTGTACTACAGTACTTATATAATATGGGGATGCAACTAAAGCAAGCATATATTACGTTTATAATTTATAATTGATGCATGCAAATTGATGGATGTAAGTTTCATTAAGTAATATAACTTAAATGCTATTGCATGCTTAATTAGAATGTTCTGAATTAGGTCCAAAATTATTAATGAATATTAATTTAGCTAATATAAATTTAGCTTTCTAATGAATTCGAGACACTACGCACAGCCCAACCAAATAAATGACAAAAGCAAATTTTGATTCGAAATTTTGGTAGAAAGGACATTACCTTAAATCACAAATTTTTAAGTGAAACAAATAAATAAAATAAAAAATACTTTTTCTAATTAAAATAAAAACATGAAATAAATATAAAAATTTCATAAAATAAATAAATGTTAAATAATATAATCTTCTTTATAATTTTGTGAATTATTGAAGAGTAAAGTGAAAATGTAAAAAATTCACTAAATATATATTATTTAAATTATTACTTCATGAAAAATTTTGATTTATAGTTTCATCAATAAGTTCATATTTGCTTCTCACATAAGTTAAAATTTTTTAGAATAAGTGCCAAACATTTCAGTTCAACTTCTATAGTAGATAAACTCTTCCATAAACTCAACTTTATTTAAGTTTGCATGGTGTGAATAATGAAAAGAGATAAGAATATAGAAAAATTGTTAATCCAATTATTAAGTTACAAAGAAAAAAATGATGGTAAAACATAATAATTGGGTTATCAAATCTCCCATCAGGAGGTAAAGCCTTTATTTTTACTTTGTTGCTTTGAGTTTTTTATTCTAATTTCCTAATGATTTTATTAGGGCATTTCACTCTTGAAATGCATTAATTGGATGGTAAAATACTATATAGCCTGCAGTAGTCTCTATGATACTTGGCTCTTCAAGAAGCATGGCCTTTTAAGGAAAAAAGAAATAGACACAACTGAATGAGTAAAACACTTTTCAAATAAATTATACTATTTATTAATACATGCATAACTCACATACCTTTTCCAAAAAGCTAAAAAGTATTGGGCCACTTGCTAGTTGTATTATCAGGAAGACAGGGCTAATCCTATTTGCATTATCAGGAAGACACGGCTAAATCATCGTTGCCGCCTCTTGATCTCTATAAAAGTGAGTGATTGCGCCTTTTGCTTTGATGCTCTCTACAAAAGAAGGAAAACAGTCGAAAAAGTAACAGCCTTAGTTTTCAAGAACCAACCTTAGTTTTCAAGAAAAAAAAATGCTTGCTGGAATGGTTTTTGATCCCTCATACGAGGAGATAGTTTCCTACTATCTCCCGAAATTGATTCAGGGGGAAGGCATGGGTGAACGGCACCATTTGATTGAGTTTTATGATATATATTCCACAAAACCTAGCCAGTTATTTGATATCAACAGTGGAAAGGGCCTGCCGTTTATCAAAAGCAACCAACGATTCTTCTTCAGCCACCGACAGAAGATTTCCCAGAAAAATGCAAATGGAAAACGACCCAAAAGGGTTGTTGAAAGTTTAGGAGATGGAAATGGTAGCGGTGGATATTGGAAGTCTTCAACGGGTGAGAAGCCGATTGTTGATGAACGCGAAGAAGATATTGTTTTGGGATATGTTAACACCCTTAACTTTCTTGAGTTCAAGAATGAGAAAAAAAGTCGTGGGGATGCCACAAAAACTAGTTGGATCATGCATGAGTACCGTTTGCCAGGAGAATGGTTTCAAGAATGGGTTATATGCAAGATTAAAGACCTCTCTCGTTCAGGGCATGATGAATATGAAAGCGTTTGGCTGAACGAGTTCGTTGGAAAACTAACGTCGCCTCAATGCCAATCAAACGATCAAGATCAGCATCAGAAGAAACTGCTGGAATGGCGGTCTCAAGCATCCACCTTGGTGTTGTATATATTACCAAAGTTATATCTTAAAATCATTTAGTTTGCATATATGTTAAAGAAAAATGAAATTGAAAGTATGAAAAAAATGAGTTGGAATGAAGAAATTACTTGATTAGTCGACTGCCCAAAAGAGCAGTCAACTGCTCTATGTGTCGGGGATTTCTGGAAATATTTTTCGCTTGAGAATTTGAGTTACATATAGGGCAGTCGACTGCCCTAAAGGGCAGTCAACTGCCCCAAGAAAAATTACATTCTGTTTTGAAAAAACACTAGGGAAGTCGACTCCCTTTCTCGGGCATCCGACTTCCCATTCTGGAAACTCAAAAAACATGTCCGTTGGACATGTTTCTTCATTCCAAAGGTCATGATTCTTCATTCAAATGATGTCTAATCATGAAAGGGTGTTTATAACACCGTTTTGAGTCTATAAATACTTTCACTTTCATGGAATTTAATATACAATCTTCTACATTCTTTCACTCTAAATCAAATTCTCTTCTTGCACTCTTTTTTCTTTGGTTTGGTTCAAGTGAGTTCAAGAGAGAAACTCAAAGTGCAATTGAATTTCTCTTGGAGTAGGCATTGTATCCTGGGAACAACGTTTCCTGAACCATTTGCACCAGTGTGGGGAAACTATTGTTCTTAAGATAGCTTCCTGGAAGTGCCTTGCCTACCAAATTTCTTCTTCAACTTGTTTGCAGCAGTACACTATCCACACTAAGGAGATATTCAATAGAACAATTTAAGAACAATAGTACTTCAAGATGGCGACTCCTGCATTCAAGCCTCATGTTTATGAAGTGGAGAAACTAGAAAGGTTCAATGGCCTGAATTATAAGAGGTGGAGCATGAAGATATACTATCAAGTTAGTCTTTTGAAGGTGCATATGTTCTTCATGAGTACTACCCCCAAGAAGAAAGCAATGATGGACAACTTACAGCAAAACAACAAAAATGGCTTGAAGATGACTACATTTGCAGACTTTCAATACTTCAAGCACTCAGCAACTCACTCTTCAATGTATTCCATAAACACAACACAGCATTGGAGTTATGGCGTGCAATTGAGAAGAGGTATGAGAATGAAGATGCTGGAAACAAGTCCTTCCTTGTGAACATGTATGTAGACTTTAAAATGATAGACTCTAAACCTGTCATTGATCAAGTAAATGCATTGAATGATATTGCTACTGAATGCAATGATGCTGGAGAACCAATTTCTGAAACTTTCCAAGTGTCTACCATAATTGGTAAACTTCCTCCTTCTTGGAAAGATTATCAAAGGTATTTGAAACACAAGAAGAAGTCACTTACCTTGGATGAATTGGTGAAGCATATCCAGATTGAAAGTGCAGCCCGTACAAGAGATGAAAAGGACAATAATGTGCATAACATTGAAGGTCCTAATGAGAACAAAACTGAAAGTGAGAAGAAAACTCACCAAAACAAGAGACAGAAAAACTCTTCAAAGAAAAAGGGAAACTTCAACAAGTTTGATAAGAACTTCAAAAAGAAGAAAGGCCCTTGCTATGTATGTGGAAAGAATGGCCACATTGCAAAAGAATGCCACTTCCGGAAAGGTAAGAAAAGTGAGGCCAATCTTGTGATTGAAGATGACATGGTTGCAATGGTTACCGAAATTCTTATGGTTGAAAACCAAGAGGATTGGTGGATCGATTCTGGAGCAACTTGTCATGTCACTCCATTTAGAGATGTCTTCAAGACATATGAAGAGATAAATGAGGACAAATCAGTCTTCATGGGGAACTCTTCAACTTGCAAAATTGTTGGCAAAGGGACAATCAAACTTGCTTTGACTTCAGGAAAAATTTTGACATTACAAGATGTGTATCACATCCCAAACCTTAGGAAGAGTTTAATTTCTGTGAAGAAACTTGATGACCATGGATTTAAGGTTGTGTTTGATTCTCAAAAGGTGATCATTTCTAAGAAAGGATCATTTGTTGGGAAGGGATATGCTAAAGACCATATGTATGTTCTCAATATCAATAAAAGTTCTTTGAATTATGCCTATGTTGTTGATATGAATGATTCTAATTGTTTGTGGCATTATAGATTAGGACATATTGGCATGAATGCATTAAATAGAATGTCATCTCATGATTTAATTCCTAAGTCTTCTACCATTTTAAGTACTAAAACTTGTGAGTGTTGTGCACAAGCAAAGATTTCAAAATTCCCTTTTAAATCAGTTTTTAAAACTAATTCTTTGTTAGAACTAGTACATACTGATTTATGTGATAATAATGAAATTATTACTAGAGGTGGAAAAAGATATTTTGTTACTTTTATAGATGATTTTTCAAAATATACTTATGTTTATTTGCTAAAAACTAAAGATGAAGCATTTGAAAAATTTAAGATTTTCAAAGAAGAAATAGAAAACTTGACAAATAGAAAAATTAAGAAACTTAGATCCGATAGGGGTGGAGAATTTCTTTCAAATGAGTTTTATGACTTTTGTAAGAAACATGGTATAGTAAGAGAAGTTTCTGCTCCTAATACTCCACCACAAAATGGAGTAGCGGAAAGAAAGAATAGATCATTACTTGAAATGGTAAGTGCTATGCTTTTACATTCAAATTTGCCTTTGAATTTTTGGGGTGAAGCACTCTTTACTGCTTGTTACATCTCAAATAGAGTTTTACATAAAGGTTTTGATAAATCTCCCTATGAGTTATTAAAAGGAAGAAAGTCTAGTATAAATTATTTTAAAGTGTTTGGATGCATTGCATATGTTCTTGATGCTACAAATAAGAGACCTAAGTTAGGAAGTAAGGCAATCAAATCTATATTTCTTGGTTATGCTTTAGGAAGTAAAGCATGTAGATTTCTTAATCTTAAAACTAATAGTGTTTTTGAATCTATTCATGCAATTTATTTTGAGCATTTGACAATTAAAGATGCTAGTAGTCATGAATTAGAGAAAGACTTGTCAAATGAATTAATTGTTTATGAGCATGCTATTGATGATATATCTCCACATGATAGTGAAAATCATAATCATGCAAATACATCTAATGCATGTAGTGATATTGAGTTAAGAAGAAGTAAGAGGAAAAGAATTGAAAAAGATTTAGGACCAGGCATGTATACTTACTTGTTAGAAGAGGATCCTAAAACTTTTCAAGAAGCCATGAACATGAAAGATGCCATGTTATGGAAGAAAGCCATGGATGATGAAATTAAATCTATACATGAGAACAATACATGGTCTTTAGTGGATCTACCTCCTAACACTAAACCTATTGGCACCAAATGGGTTTTAAAAAGGAAACTCAAAACCGACGGGAGTATTGATAAATACAAGGCAAGGTTGGTCGCCAAAGGTTATAGTCAAAAGGAAGGTTTGGATTATTTTGAAACATTTTCACCGGTAACCAAGTTTACTTCAATAAGGGTGATGTTTGCTATTGCTTCAATCTACAATCTTGAAGTACATCAAATGGATGTAAAGACAGCCTTCCTCAATGGTGATCTAGATGAAGAGATCTATATTCATCAACCGGAAGGATATGTAGTTCAAGGACAAGAACACAAGGTATGTAAACTCAACAAGTCTCTTTATGGTCTTAAACAAGCACCTAGGCAATGGTATAAGAAATTCAAGAAAGAAGTTAAAAAGTTTGGTTTTAAAAGTAGTAAAGCTGAAAATTGTGTCTTTATTAAAGTCACAAATGATAGTAAAGTATTAATTACTCTTTATGTTGACGATTTACTTATTTTTGGTACAAATATAGATTGCATCAATGAAACTAAGTCATATTTAACTAATGCATTTGATATTAAAGACTTAGGTGAAGTTGATGTTATATTAGGTGTTAAGGTTTATAGGAAGAATGGTAAGTTTATTCTTTCACAATCACATTACATAGAAAAATTACTTAGGAAGTTTAATCACTTTGATAGCAAACCTTGCAAAACACCTATAGATCCATATCACAAGTTAGTACCTAATCAAGGAGAACCAGTAAATCAAAAGGAGTATGCAAAAATTATAGGTAGTTTGATTTATGCTATGAATTATACAAGACCGGACATTGCATGTGCAGTTGGTATATTGAGTAGATTTACTAGTAATCCTAGTAATGAACATTGGCATGAATTAAGTAGATTGTTGAGATATTTGAAGCATACCTTATCTTATGGCTTGCACTATAAATGTGAAACTTCAGTTCTAGAATGTTATAGTGATGCTAATTGGGCTTCAGATAAGAGAAGTTCTAAATCAACAAGTGGGTGGTCATTCACCATAGGTGGTGCTATTGTTTCTTGGTCTTCTAAGAAACAAACTTGTGTGGCTTTATCAACAATGGAATCTGAGTTCATTGCTATGTCACATGCCACCAAGGATTTACTTTGGTTTAAAAGGTTTTTAAGGGGAATACCTTTTATTGAGAGAACCAAAGGACCAGTCACTTTATATTGTGACAATAAAGCTGCAATTTACAACACAAAGAATGATAGGTTGTCTAATAATAGCAAGCATATAGCTATGAGATACAACTATGTGAGAAGTGTTGTAAAGAAAGGAAAGGTAAATTTACAATATCTACCTACCGAGCAAATGTTAGCTAATCCCCTAACTAAACCGTTATCGGGAGATAAGATTGCTAACACTATGAGAGGTATGGGATTACTATCGGTTACTAGAGATGATCTTGATTGATTCCAACTCTATCTCATTGATGTCACTTAGGAAATTGATCCTTTAGGTTTAAAGGATAATCTCCTAATTTGATGATCTTTGTGTATGAGAGTTCAAAAGGCATTCAATCATGAATCATCCAAGGAATTCATATATGAGATATATGATATTCCCAATGCATCACTTCTTGGAATAGTGGGGGTAATTAAATTAAAGACTATTCCTAATAAGATCCCATATCTAGATGCATTGTTAATCACAATGATTGGTTGGATTAAAAATCCATAATTGACTTATAGCTCTTGTGAGTGGAGTGTTTGTAAAAAAGGAAGGTTGTGATGCACTCTTGATAAGTCTTCCTATGCAAGTAGAGAAGTGAGAGGACGCTTCTTATGGATTTCCGATTAATCTTAGAGTACTTGCTAACACAGGATAAAAGCGAAGTCCCATGACAAAAATGCGCTGCCCTATTTGAGGAACTCACGAACCAATGTAAGGGGTGAATATGTTTCCTAGAGTTTCATATTCAATCTAAAGGTTCAAGCCTTGGCCACCTTTAGATATACACCTTACATAAGAACCAACTTGCATCTTTCTTAGGATTGCATAAATTGCATACATTTGTATACTTTGGTAATAAGTGGGGGATTGTTGTATATATTACCAAAGTTATATCTTAAAATCATTTAGTTTGCATATATGTTAAAGAAAAATGAAATTGAAAGTATGAAAAAAATGAGTTGGAATGAAGAAATTACTTGATTAGTCGACTGCCCAAAAGAGCAGTCAACTGCTCTATGTGTCGGGGATTTCTGGAAATATTTTTCGCTTGAGAATTTGAGTTACATATAGGGCAGTCGACTGCCCTAAAGGGCAGTCAACTGCCCCAAGAAAAATTACATTCTGTTTTGAAAAAACACTAGGGAAGTCGACTCCCTTTCTCGAGCATCCGACTTCCCATTCTGGAAACTCAAAAAACATGTCCGTTGGACATGTTTCTTCATTCAAAGGTCATGATTCTTCATTCAAATGATGTCTAATCATGAAAGGGTGTTTATAACACCGTTTTGAGTCTATAAATACTTTCACTTTCATGGAATTTAATATACAATCTTCTACATTCTTTCACTCTAAATCAAATTCTCTTTTTGCACTCTTTTTTCTTTGGTTTGGTTCAAGTGAGTTCAAGAGAGAAACTCAAAATGCAATTGAATTTCTCTTGGAGTAGGCATTGTATCCTGGGAACAACGTTTCCTGAACCATTTGCACCAGTGTGGGGAAACTATTGTTCTTAAGATAGCTTCCTGGAAGTGCCTTGCCTACCAAATTTCTTCTTCAACTTGTTTGCAGCAGTACACTATCCACACTAAGGAGATATTCAATACAACACTTGGTTGGTCCTTCGATGGATAACAATGGTGTGGATGGAAGCAGCTGCTTGCACTTGCAGCAATCAGAAACAACATTTGTGGGAGAATCAAGTCAGTTTGGTTTTAATGTCGGTTCTGGTTTTGGACTAGAATGGCGGTCTCAGTCATCCACCGTGGTTGATCCTTCGATGGATAACAATGGCGTGGATGGAAGCAACTGCTTGCCCTTGCAGCAATCAGAAACAACTTTTGTGGGAGAATCAGGTCAATTTGGTTTTAATGTCGATACTGGTTTTGGACTAGACTGTCGGTTTCAGGCATCCACCTTGGTTGATCCTTCGACGGATAACAATATTATGGATGGAAGCAGCTGCTTGCAGCGATCAAGAACAACTTTTATGGGAAACTCAGGTCAATTTGGTACCAATGTCAGTTCTGGTTTATGACTATCCACCTTGGTTGATTCTTCCATGGATAACAATATATTGGATGGAAGCAGCTGCTGGCAGCAATCTGGAACAGCTTTTGGGAGAGAAACATGTCAATTTGGTATTAATGTCGGTTCTGGTTTTCGACTAGAATGTCGGTCTCAGGCATCCACCTTGGTTAATCCTTCGATGGGTAACAATAATGTGGATAGAAGCAGCTGCTTGCCCTTGAGCAATCAGAATCAACTTTTGTTGGAGATTCAGGCCAAATTGATTGTCATGTCGGTTCTGGTTTTGGATACCTAGAGTCCAATGCTTTGGCAAGTAATGGTGTGGGGGAAATTATGTCAAACGATGATGAGGACCCTTTCGATGAGGTGGATCAGCTACTGGGGATTGGCAATAGCAAAAACAATGAACTAAGTAAGTTATTGGATGAACTTGCCACTGATGCTGGTGCTGATGAGGACGAGGACCCTTTCATGGAGGTGGAGCAGCTCTTAGGGATTAGCAATAGTAAAAACAATGGAATAAGCAAGTGTTCGGCTAAGCTTTCCACTGATGAGTTGCTGTGCATGTTGAATTTCGACCATCTTCCTGCTTTGGAAGACTTCCCTGTCGAGTGAAGTTTCTTTGGTTCTGTTTGTTTGTTTGTTATTTTTTATCTGGAAGTTGGTTAATATTTTTATTTGTAAAGACTAACTTTGAAATCAGGTATATATATATATATTTGAAATTATATAACCTGCATGGTATTTGGTTGTTTCGGTATTGTTTTCTTAATTATCTGGAATTTGGTTAATATTTTTATTTGTAATGATTAACTTTGAAATCAGCTCTTCCTATATGAATATATATTCGAAATTATATAACCTGCATAGTATTAGTTTAGAAGCCAAGTTCAAAGAGGCAGCGTCTGCATGTGTGGTTGTAAAATCCGAATTTTATTATAGTGTATACCATATGTGTACATTATTGATAGTGGAAATAAATTCTTTTAGTGAAATTAAGGAATCATTTAATGTGAATTTCACTTTTCATTGTATGTTATAATGTATATATGTTGTATAAAGAATAGATGGGATTTAATTAATTATTAAGGTATGAAAACAATTAATGAGGAGTAATGGGCTATCAGACGAATGGAGAAAAGAGTGAAAGGAGAGCCAATCAAAGTGGGCGGCTGGAAGAAATGTTGGCGAGGAGAAGAGAAAAACTGAGTCAAAAAGAGAGGAAGAAAATGGACTGCAACGGGAGACCTTACCACCGTTCCTTTTGTCACCAATTTCTCTGGGTTTTAATTACATGAAAGACGTGCAATGATGACATGAAACAGGATATGAATAGGTGGCGAGTTATAAGTGGATTTGAGGGGCTATATAAGAAGCATACCTGAGGAATTGTTACTCGCCCATTCTGATTGCTACAAATTTTACTTCGTTTCTTCCGTTTCTTTTATAACCAAAGAGTTTCATCTTTTTGCCAGTTTAATTTTTTCCTCACCGGTGAAGAGCTAAGGAACAAGAGAAGTAAAGCTAAGAAAGGCAAGAAAGCATTCTGTTATTGGAAGAGCAACTTAGTAAAGGTGAGTTTCATAGTTTTACAGTTCTCTTGATATTTAATCATAGATATAGCCTGGTTGTAGTTGAATATGGTTGAATATATAAGAAATTTGATGGAAAAATAACCAAGAATGAGTAAGGAAACACGATGGGCGAGTAGAAAGTTGCTAGTAAAAATGGGTAAGTACTCGCCCAAAGGATAGGACGAGTCTGGGAAATTGTTATGTGAGTTCGCCAGTATTATGGTCTAGGCGGGCGAGGACCAATGATCGCCAAAAGGGGAGAATGGCGATAACAGTGATCGCCCATGTGAAATGTTGATGATCGCCAGTGGGGCGAGTAGGAGAAAAAGAAGTCGCAAACGTAATTCAATACATGGGCGAGCCTAATTATGAATTGATAAGCATGGCGAGTTGAGCTCTTATGTTGGGCGAACTTCGATGGATAAGCCGCTAATGGACAGCGAGCTATGTTGGGCGAATGGCGAGCTGTTACCTCGCCAAAGTGCCACTATTATTAAGAAAATAAAATCGTTTTAGAAAATATTAATAGTTAGAATAAATGCTTTTGCAGACGGAAATTGAGGAAGGCGGGCGAGAAGCAAGGCTGCATTCGACGAGGTAAGGAAGTAGTATGTGATGAAAATGCATGTCCTGTGGAGTAAAAGTGTTAAGAAAATATTAGAAATTGTTTTGTTTTTCTGACATGCATTGGTTGATAAAATGTTTTGACTCTGGCGAGCTACAAAATCGCCATATGTTGTTTTGTTGAATGAGCTACTTAGGGCGGGCGAGTAGTTTTATTCTAAGTTTGAAACTCGTGCTAGCCAAGTGGCGAACTCTCCTTTATGAGAACCTGGCGAGTGCCTTTGTTTTAAAAGTTGGGAGAACTTTTTATGTCGTATGGGCGGGCGACTCTTGTTTTAAATATAAGGCGGGCGAACTGTTATCAGCCAGCCATACTTTTGTCTTGAAAAGCTATGTGGCGGGCGAATAATAATTTGCCGCCTTGGCGAATTGACCAGTGGGCAAACTGATTTATGAGTATTTTCTCAACGCAAATTAAATAAATAAATAAAATTTGAATTAATATTTTTGAAAAATAGAAAATGTGAAACTTTTGGGGCGAGTTGATCATTGGGCGAATTGGCCAATGGGCGAGCTGACCCTAGGCGAACTAGCCAAGGGCGAACCAGCTCCAAACGTGCCTTTCTCTCATAGAAAATGTTGAATTTGAGGGTTGCTTTACTAGTTATAAACCCTTTTGGAAACCAAATCATTTTATGGAAATGATACATACGATAACCTGATTTTGAGACATTAGGCCATGAGTTCATGCATTATCATACTTTGCGTGACCCAACTAGGGCGATGGCTCGGGTCAAATAGACCAACGAGTGCACCCTAGGGCGTCACAGGGCTGATGGACCTGCCAAGTCTTCAGCGGTCTCGAGGTCACTTGGCAAGTGGACCCGAGGACCACCTACAGATTATGGCCATACATCTAGATGAGATAGCCGTGAGGGGCGATGGCCTACGGGTGCACCCCAAAAGCGGATGATTTGTGTTCTTTGCATGATTTAAATTATTGCCTAGTCTCAATTAAATGATTTATGAAAGGATCTGGTGAATCCTATTTCATGTTAATTATATTTTTTGTTTCCTAATGAGTTTGATCGTTAGGATAATTACATGGTTTTGAGATTATAGCTTTTATTTTATAAAGCAGCATACCCCTTCCTTACTGAGCACATTGTCGCTCACTCCTTATTTTTCCACTCCACAGATAACTGATTTGAACTAAGAGACTTACCTTCCTGAAATTGGATATCGAAGGTATGTTGTGTTCTTTTATGTATTCAGTAAAATTGTACAGTACTACTTTAAATATAAGGGAATGTATATACATCTTAAGAAAATAATTTAATTATTCTTATTGAAGTGATAGGAGTTGATAAGCATCACTGACAGCCCAACCGGTAGTAAGTATAAGATATAAGTAAGTAACATGTAATATAGTGGAAATTGGGATGTTACGGTGGCTCTTTCCAATTATAGAAGGAATCCGAGAGAGGTGTCAGCTGCAGCAGCAGCACACTCAAATTTGATGCGATTGAAGAATTGAAAGATTCTAAATCCCTCAAAACCACTGTCTTACCTTTTTAACACATACTCAGATTCTTCCCAAAATCTTACCAACTAAAATAAAATGTCATGCGATGCACTCTGTAAAGTCTTGCAAGAGGGCATTGAATAAACCAAGCAACTTAAGCTTGGTTTCATGTTACATAACATGCTTTGTTTTTGTATATGTTGTTATTAGGTTAAGCAGGTTAGACATTTTGTCTATACAGATTTAGTACCTAATCAACTTAGAATAGAAATTATCATTGCCAAATTTTAAGTTTGTTATGAGATACAATTTTTTTTGGTTTTAGTTTATCCTGTAATTCTAGAACTGGTGGAACTTACAAATTTTGAGTTCAAGAACACTTTTAAGTTTTACTTATGTGCACAGGATTTATTATGGTTCGGTGGCTATATATTTGGTGGTAGGATAAAAAGAGAAAAGCCAGCCTCAGAAAGCAGATTTAAGGGACTAGGTTACTTGAGTCTGTAATTATGGAAGGAAAGGCAATGAGGGTTTGCATTGCATTGGGGTAAGCAAGGTTAAGATTTGATGAAAAAATGGGAGCGGAGAATAATCTCATGCATATCTTTTGATTACTTAATTAGCAGAAAATACATGGATAATTTACATGCCAAGGGTCCAAGATTTTGCAAGTCTTAAGAAGCTTGCAGTTGCAAAATAAAAGGGTACTCTGTACCAAAAAAACAAATAAAAGAGTTTCAGTGTTAAGACCACGCTTACTACTTCGTTCTTCACTCTTCACTTCTGAGGGCAATGTTTGATTGAATTTTCAAAAGAAAAAAAAAGGCAATGTTTAATTGAGCCTTTTACTATTTCTGTTATTGTGTTATTTTGGTTGTATCATCACGAAAATCTAAGCACCCTGCGATTCACTTTCTAAAAGGGCCCTATGGAATGAAATTTTGGAGTTACTAAGGTATTCCTTAAAATCGGGAGTGTTGCTCTTTTCCCTGCTCAGTGTTAGTGCCCTTGGTGTGCTCTTGCGGAAGAGGACGTTTCCCGCCTTCTTTTTAGCTGCCAATGGTTGTATCCTTTATTGAGTGGTTTCATGCGGTGGTGGAGTTAGGGTTGGTGCTTCTACGAGTCACTCCATGAATTCATTATCAACTGTTCTGAGATATCTTTTGCTGATCCTTTAAAATGATGGTGATTTGCTTCCTTTTCAGCTGCCCCTTCGTCCATTTGGCTTTCTCGAAATGAATGTGTTATTGAAAACAATAATGGAATTCTTATGAATTCTTGTTCTTGATTTAGTTGTTGGCAATCAAGCGTGGTCCGGAAACTTTTCTGATGTGGGGAAGATGGGGTTTTAAAGGATTGATTATGAAGCAGATTCTATTGTTTCAGTAAGTTGGTGCGCAATCACGAAGCTTAACGTCCTTGGGAGCATTGCCAGGTTGTTGGATCTTTCTACTCTAATTGCATGGCAGCTGCTTTGGCCACGGCGGGCGTGAGTAGGGAGAACATTTTATTGCTTGATGGTAGTGTTGTTATCTTCTGCCTTCCTGGTTTTGTTTCCTTCAGCCCGTTTATTTTTTTTTTGGTTATAATTCAGCCCGTTTATTTGTTAGTTTGGTTTTGGTTTTACTTTGGCTGTGTATGATGACTGAAGCCATTCTAATGAATCAATGAATTTCTCGGCACAATAACACGTTGGACACCTGAAGTCTTCATACAACAATTTCTTGGCACATTACTGTTTTCGATAGCATATATGTTAGACGACTCAGGATCTTACATTGCACAAGTTTTTTGATAATGAAGAATTAAAATTGCTGTTCATTGCCTGCAGGTTCTGGAAGACCTACATCTAAAACAGTCAATGTTAATGATTTAAGAGATATAGGGGATGGAACTGATGATACTAAGGTACTCATTTAAAAGAATATTTTATTGGTTTTATAGGTAGCATTAGAAACTTTTCTCTGATTGCACCATCCTATATATGAGTTGCAATTTGTAATTCGTATGTGCTTAGTTGTTGTTAGAGCTATCATATATGGAAGCTGGCTTATTTTAGTAATCACTCAAATCAATAAAGAAGGAAGTTTAAGAATATCAATTATTTTTGCGAGTCATTTTTGCATGCATATGAAGACCGTGTTGGCATATTCCTTGATCACAGGTTGACAAAATCTGGCTATTGTCATATATAACCTGTGATAATAAATGCCAAATAAATGGTCCATTATTTCATTGATTCTCTTATCATAAAAGGATGTTCTGTGATGTTTGAACGATCGTGTAAGACCCGAATTTTATTGTACTATAACGACCCGTTACCACATTTTTTCACCTTATTTTACACAACTTATCCGGTTGGGCTGTCTGTGATACTTCACTTGTACTAACTGTTAAAAATTTTATATAACATTGTTTATATTATACACATCCCCTATCTTAATTAATTTGATAAGTAGTACTATAGACATGTCTAAATACAGAAAATAAATGATCGTACCTCATATAAATCAGTCGGTCTATCACATTGTTCTTTGTGTATAGTCGTGATCCAAAATCAACTAATCTCATAATCATCAAAACCTGAAATGTTAAAATTGGGGAGTGAGCAAACCACGGCTCAGTAAGAGAGTTATATGTCACACTTGATATTCGGTTAACTATATGCTGAAAATAATTTTTCATTCTCTTTAAAATCTTCCTAGCTGGCTCTAAGCTCACATGTAGGAAGGATACTACAGTCGGCTAGGGATCCAGATAGAATAAGGTAGGTATTTTAGAATACCATACTTGTTCCGTGTGACAACCGTAAATTTTCCATTTAATTGGAAATCATAAATATTGGAGAAAATAAATCAGTGGAAATAAATAAATAAAAGTTTGAGAACGGGATATTGGTGAAAAATCCCGAGAATTGAGAAAAAGGAACGAATAATGAAAAATCCTAGTGAAGGAAAATAAGATGAGAAATTCGGAAAATAATGAAAGAGAAAATTTAATTTGGATAAATGGAAATCCAAATTAAATAAGAAATTAAGAAAGAAAATATATATTGTAAATACAATATATATTTTATTATTACATTTATATAGATATATATAAATGTTATTTATTTTAAAGTATATAAATATATACATATATATATTGATACTAGAGATATATATATTTTTTATACACAACATATATATCTTTATATATTTAAAATATACATAGTACTATATAATATATATAATAATATTATTATATGTATTATGTATATATGATATATGTATATATATGTATATATAATTAAAGGAATTAAAAAAAAGAAACAGAAAAGAACAGAGGAAGGATCGAGAAAACCCGATTCCCTTCCCCAGCCGAGAGGCCGACCACCGTCGGCGGCGAGAGAGCCCAGAGAGAGGTAGAGGGTGTCGCCGGCCGACGAGGTAGAGGGAAGGCCACCGGCGACGGTCCCAAATCGAAACGGAAAAGGAGGAAAACAGAGGGAAAAACCGGCGGAAGCCGAGAAGGGAGAAGAGAAGAGGAAACGGCGGTGCCGGCCGGTCTTGGCACCGCCACCGCCACTCGAACCTTGGGGGAGGTGAGAGGAAGGAAAAGGAGGCCACCGGTGAGGCCAACAACGGCGGAGGAAGGCCGACGGAGGAGGAGAAGAAACCGAGGCAAAACCAAGTAGATCCGCCGCCGTGCCACCGATCCAGGCCAAGCTGAGACCACCGGCAGCTTCGCCTCGACGCCGGCAAGCTGCTGGGCCACTGAACCGCTTGAGAACCGGCCACCGGAGGAGAACCGACGGTGAACCCAATCTGACCGATCTGAATGGCCTGAACCGGCCAGGAAAGGAAGAAAAAAAAAAGAAAAGAAAGAAAGAAAAAGAAAAGAAAAAGAGAAAAAGAAAAAGAAGAAAGAGAAAAAGAGGAATTCCGGGAATTAGGAAAATTCCCGAGAATTCAGAAATTATGGAAAATCCAGAGAATTATGAGAATCGGTAAGAAATCTCGAGAAGTGTTAAGTTATTTAAATAATTTAATTATTTAAATAATTATGGAAAAATTCTAATTTTTAGAATTTAAATTCCAGAAAATTCCCTCGATGACCGAGCCGATGGAATCGGGCGAGGGGAACACGGGCGCTACCTTCGAGAGGCAGTCGCCGACCGGAAACAGGTAAGGGAGACATGTGCCACCTGTAAGGATATTCGGCCACATGTTTTAAATTATGCATTTAATTTACAAATGCAATTTATAATGATTAGTTTTGAAAATTGTGGTGATTTATCGGTTTCAAATTGTGGTGAAATACCGGTTGAAAAATATAAATTGTATTTTTCGTGCAGGAGGCTAGCCAAATCGGCAGCCGTTATACTGCCGAAAAATTATCGAATAATTACTGAAATTTACTGAAAATCACAGAAAATCATAATAAATGATTTGATTTCACGTGAAACGATTTTCAGGTACGAAAATCGAGAAATCAAGTAAATTTCATAAAACATGAATATAATGATATTTGATTTTAAAATATTCATGTTTTCGAGAATGGTGAAAAGGAAATCACCGAAAATTCACCCGGAAGGTGATATTTCACGTGGAACGAGATGAAAATGAAAAAGAGACCGAAGTGAATATTTTTATAAATATTCTTAAATATTCACTTAATTTTATATAAAATCTTTATGGTTTTAATTATGAAAAGAAATAATTATATAAATTCCATAAAGGTTAAGAAATGATGAAAAACTATGATTTCGAGACAAGAGGTCTCTATACGTGTTTTAGAGGAAAACATGGTGACGGAATTATTGAAAATTGGAAAATAAATAATTTATTTTTCCATAAATTACAAAAATATTTGATTTGAATTCCGATGAATAAAAAAAAACCATGTTTTCGATGGATAGCACGGAAAGGCGTGCATACATGTGTTACGATGAAAAAGACACTGTCATGAGATTTGTTTTACAGTGTGACATTTTATAACTGTTTTCATCGTATGAGAAATATGATTTATACCTTTGTGAAATATTTTGAGAAATGTGATTTAAATTATAAATTTCATAAAGGTGATGATTTATACATGTTAGCCTTATGGATAATTGTGAAATGTTTTTACACTACTGTGTTTAAAATCCATAAAGGCTATGGTACGGTTTACACTGTTTTGAGACTTTAGGCCCTGAGTTCATGCAGCATTATTTATATAATTGCGTGACCCTCCTGGGGCGGTGGCTCAGGTCAATGGACCAACAGGTGCACCTCAGGACGTCATAAGGCTGATGGACCCGCCAAGTCATCAGAGGTCTCAAGGTCACCTGGCAAGTGAACCCGAGGACCACCTATAGATTATGGCCATAGATCTAGCCGAGATAGCCGTGAGGGGCGATGGCCTACGGGTGCACCCCAAAAGCGGACGACTTGTGTTCCTGGGGGAACGATGAGAGCATGATTTACGAGTAGGGTGATGCCTAGTCTCACACACTGATTACTGTTTATTGAAAGGATTTACGAAATCCTATTTACTGTACTGTATTGTTTACTGTACTAATCACTGGTTACTGTTTACTAATGAAAAATCATACCAAAATACTGTGTTTACAGAACTGTATTGTACACTGAAATGGTAGCCACTGATTACTGTTTTACTGAACTTAAGGCTACCATTTACTGTTTACTGAACTGAAAGCTATCGTATACTATTTACTGAATTGGTAGCTATTGTTTACTGTTACTGACTGAACCGTAGCGAGATACTGTTTTACTGAGTACCGAATATACTGTTTTACTAAACTGTACGATACGGTTACTGATTTGAAAAGAGAAATAAATGTTTATTCTAAAAGAATAACATAAGAATTATTTCTAAGATAGAAATAATCGAAGAAGTGTTTATCCAATGATTGGATATTCACAAATCACTGTACTGAAGAGAAGAGAAGTAAACCACTGTTTTACTACTGAACTGTCACGTGTTTTAAAGGACAGTGAAGTGAAAAGAAATAAATGGTTTACTCTATGAAAAATAAGAATCATATCGTTTTGAGAAAAAATGGATTTAGTACTCTCTACAGTTACTTCTAGGTTCCGGAACAAGTATGGTATTCTAAAATACCTACCTTACTCTATCTGGATCCCTAGCCGACTGTAGTATCCTTCCTACATGTGAGCCTAGAGCCAGCTAGGAAGATTTTAAAGAAAAAAAAATATTTTCAGCATATAGATAGCTGAATATCAAGTGTGACATATAACTCTCTTACTGAGCCGTGGTTTGCTCACTCCCAAATTTTAAACATTTCAGGTTTTTAATGATTGTGAGATCCAATGGTTGTGGATTACGGCTGCACATAAAGGACAATGTGACAAACCGACTGATTTATATGAGGTACGATCATTTATCTTCTGTATTTAGACATGTATACAGTACTACATTTTTGTAAATAAGATAGGGGATGTGTATTATATTAACAATGTTATATTAAATATGTTTAACATTAAGTGCAAGTGAAGTATCGCAGACAGCCCAACCGGATAAATGGTGTAAAATTAAGGTGAAAAATGTGGTAACGGGTTGTTACATTCCGGAACCTAGAAGCAACTGTATAGAATACTAATTTCGTTGTTTTCAAAATGATATAATTTTCGTTTTTCCACAGAGTAAACCTATCTTTTTCACTTCAGTATACTTTAAAACACGTGGTAGTGCAGTAATAAAAATAGTGGTTTACATCTCTTCTCTTATCTTCTCTTCTCTTATCTTCAGTACAGTAAAAACAGTACAGTCCAGTGATTTGTAAATATCCAATCATTGGATAATTACTTCTTCAATTATTTCTATCTTAGAAATAATTCTTATGTTATTCTTTTAGAATAAACATTTATTTCTCTTTTCATATCAGTAATCGTATCGTACAGTTCAGTAAAACAGTATATTTAATAAAACAGTAATTCGATACGGTTCAATCCGTAACAGAAAACAGTAGCTACCAATTCAGTAAATAGTATAAGATAGCTTTCAGTTCAGTAAACAGTAAATGGTAGCTTTTAGTTCAGTAAAACAGTAATCAATGGCTACCATTTCAATATACAGTACAGTTCTGTAAATAGTGTTTTGGTACGATTTTTCATCAGTAGACAGTAAACAATACCATAGTTTAGTACAGTAAACAGTACAGTACAATAAACAGGATTCCGTAAATCCTTTCAGTAAACAGTAAACAGTAAACAGTAAGTGAGACTAGGTATCACCCTACAAATAAATCGTGCTATCATCGTTCCCCCTCCCCTTTGCGAGAACGGCATAATCATCCCAAAAAGGGATACAGTAGATCTATGGCCACAATCTATGGGTGGTCCTCGGGTCCACTTGCCAGGTGACCTCGAGACCTCTGATGACTTGACGGGTCCATCAGACTCATAACTCATAATGCATGAAACTAGGGGCCTAAAGTCTCAAAATCGTACAAAAATCGTACCTTAGCCTTTATGGATTTTAAACACCGTAAATCAAATATCCATAAGGCTCACACGTAAATATAATTACCTTTATGAAATTTATAAAATAAATAACATTTTTCAAATTATTTCATAAAGGTATATATCATGTTTTCCATACGATGAAGACAGTTTGCAGAATCATCACTGAAAATATAGAAAGGCAAAACTGTCCTTTTTCCATTGTAAAATACATATGCACGCTTTTCCGTGCATTCAATCGAAAACATGGTTTTATAATTATCGGAATTCAAATAAACTATTTTTATAATTTATGAAAAAAAATATGTATTTTCTAGCTTTAAATTCCCATCACTATGTTTTCTTTTAAAAACACATGTAGAGACATCTGGTCTCGAAATCATAGTTGTTCACCATTTCTTAACCTTTATGGAATTTTCATAATTAATTATTTCCATTGTTAAAACCATAAAGGTTTTATATGAAATCAAGTGAATATTTAAGAATATTTATAAAAATATTCACTTCAGTCTCTTTTTCATTTTCATTTCGTTTCACGTGAAATATCACCTACCGGGTGAATTTTCGGTGATTTCCTTTTCACCATTCTCGAAAACATGAATATTTTAAAATCAAATAACACTATATTCATGTTTTATGAAATTTACTTGATTTCTTGATTTTCGTACCCGAAAATCATTTCACGTGAAATCAAATCATTTATTATGGTTTTCGATGATTTTCAGTAATTTTTCGATAATTTCTCGACAATATAACGGCTGCCGATTTGGCTAGCCTCCTGCACAAAAAATACAGTTTTTATTTCTCAACTGGTATTTCATCACAATTTGAAACCGATAAATCACCACAATTTGAAACCGATAAATCATTATAAATTGCATTTATAAATTAAATGCATAATTTAAAACATGTGGCCAAATATCCTTACAGGCGGCACATGTCTCCCTTACCTGTTTCGGGTCGGCGACTGCCTCTCGAAGGTCGCGCCCGTGTTCACCTCGCCCGATGCTATCAGCTCGGTCATCGAGGGAATTTTCTAGAAATTAAATTCTAAAATTTAGAATTTTTTTCATAATTATTTAAATAAATAATTTATTTAAATAATTTAACATTTTTCGGGATTTCTTACCGATTCCCGTAATTCTCGAGTTTCAGAGTTTTCCGGGATTTCTCGAAATTTTCGAAGTCCGAAAATTTCCTTTTTCTCTCTCCTTTTTCTTCCTTTTCTTTTTTTTTCTCTTTTCTTTTCTTTTCTTTTTCTTTTTCTTTTTCCTTTTTCTTTTTCTTTTTTTTTTCCTCTTCTTTTCTTCCAGCCGGACCGGTCAGACCAGTCAACCTTCCTCTACGGCCGGTTCTCCTCCGGTGGCCGATTCTCAGGCGGTTCGGCGGCTCTTCAACTGGCCGACGGCACGAAGAAGCTACCGGTGGCCTCCGTTCGGCCTGGTTCGACGGCATGGCGACGGATCTACTCGGTTTTCCCTTGGTTTCTTCTCCTCCTCCGTCGGCCTTCCTCCGCCGTCGTTGGCCTCACCGGTGGCTCTCTTCTCCTTCCCCTCACCTCGCCTTCGTCCGTCGGGCCTCACCGGCACCGCCGTTTTCTTCTTCTCCTTTCTCTTTCGATTTCCGTCGGTTTTCCTTCGTTTTCTGACTCTGCTTCTTCCGTTTTCCGTCGCCGGTCGTCTCGTCTTCCTCTCCTGGGTTCACCGACGATGTCTTTCGCCTCGCCTCTTCCTCTCTTTTGGCCGGCCAACGTGGTCGGCTTCTTCATCAGGGAAGATCGGGTTTCTCCCGATTCTTCCTCTGTTTTCTCTTTTTTTTTTTAATTAGATATATATAATGATATATATATATATATATATGTTGTGTATTAAAATATATTATATATATCTATATACTTTAAATAAATAATAATATATATATTTATATATATTTATATAAATGTTATAATACAATATATATTGTATTTACAATATATATACATATAAACTTTAATGTAAAATAACATTTACATTTTCCATATATGTATGTATATATATATATATATATTTATATATACATAAAATATTATACTTGTATACATATGTACTATTTAAATTAATAAAATAGTATATATATAAATATACCACTGTATATTAATATATACTATATAGTATTTCAGTACATATGTATTTGTATAAAAATACATTTATATAATTTATATTTATATAAATATATTTCTCTTTTATTTCTTATTTTCTTATTTAATTTGGATTTTCCATTATCCAAATTAAATTTCCTCTTTTATTATTTTCCGAATTTCCAAATATTCTTATTTCCAATTTAACTTCCTTCACTCGGATTTCCACCATCCGTTCCTTTCTCAATTCTATTTATTTATATCACCAATTTCCAATATTCCTTATTTTCAATAAATGAAAAATTTACGGTTATCACATGTACTATATATCATATTTGTACATGATTAGTAGTGGAAATAAATTTCTTTATTGAAATTTAAGAAATATTGAATGTGAATTCCACTCTTTATTTTAAGTTACGAATTACAATATGGTGTATATGAATGAGGGTTGAGTATTAAGAGATGCATGGAAAGCATTAGGTTGAAAAAAATGCAAAGGAAATCTTATTGGTTGAAGTGTGAAAGGGATTAATGGCTAGAGGACAAAATGAAGAATAGAAGGAGATGATAGCCAATAAACATTGGCTGGAAGTGGATTGGCGTGGAGAAGGAAAGAAAAGAAAAGAGAAAAGTCAAGGAAAGGGGCTGATAGTGGACTTCTCGCCACTTCCCTTCTCCTGACAAATTTAACTAGACAATAAATGGCAAAGAAGAGTTAGTTAAAAACGGGATTTCAGTAAGGACTTCACACCGTTCTTTTTGCTGCAGTTTCTTTGGTTTTTAATGCATGAAATGATGAAGAAAACAGGATAAGGAAACAGATGGTTGGTTCTAACAAGATTAACTTGGCTATATAAGGAGGAATATGTGAGAAGAAGAACTAACGTAGCAACTTCATCTTCTCCAAAAAACTCCTCGCCAGTCTATTTTCACTGCAAGCTCACATGTAGTCCTCCCGTTTCTCTCATATATAAGCCATGAAAACTTCATTTTTAGTTAGCCAAACCTTTCCTCCAATGTTGAAGAGCTAAGGAACAAGCAAAATAAAGCTAAGTGAGGCAGAAAAGTACTCTGCTCCAGGAAGTGCAACTTAGTTGAGGTGAGCTTCCATATTACTATAGTTATCTTGATAAATTGATGGTATATTTCTATGTTTATAACGTAATGAACATAGATATAGCTTAGTTTTAGTTAAATCTTGCAAGAATATATAAGAAACTAGAACAAGGTGTAGTCTGAATAGAGAATAAACAATAAGAATACTGGAAATAAGGATAATGGGCGAGCTCAGTTAGCATGGGTGAGCTAAAATCTGGAATGTGGAAGTGGGCGAGGTCGCCACATGCAAGTTTAATACATAGGCGAGCCGCCAATGAACAAAACAGTAGTGTCGGGCGAACTCACATGCAGAGGCATGGCGAGTTGAATGGTCGGGCGAGCTCCTATGATGGGCGAGCTCCCACGAATTGGCCAAATATGGATGGCGAGTAGGATTGGGCAATCTTTCACTTGTAAGCCCACTAACGGATGGCGAGCTATGTGGGCGAAGGGCGAACTGAGTCTCGCCAAAGTGTCACAAATATTAGGAAAATATAAATAGTTTTGGAAAATATTCGAAAAAGGAACATTAATGGTTTAATAAAATTTTGCATACGGGAATTGAAGAAGGCGGGCAAGAAGCAAGGCTTCATCAGACGAGGTAAGGGAGTTGTATGTGAAGTCAATGCATGTCCTGTGGAGTAAAAATGTTATGAAACATTGTGAAATTGTTTTGTTTTATGACATGCATTGGTTTGATAAATTATATACTGATTTGGGCGAGCTAAAAAAACCAACTCCTTTATATGGTTGGGCGAACTGGCCTTCTTGTTTTGATGTTAGGCGAACTGATATTGGCGGGTGAGCCACTTGGGCGAACTTACTTTTTAATGATTTTGATGTCTTGGGCGAGTAGCCTTGTTTAAGAAGAACCCGGGCGAGCTAATGTGGCGAACCCTTTTAAGGTTGCTTTGGGGCGGGCGACCCTTGTGTTATTATGGGTGGGCGAGTTGACAGGACAATGCTATAATGGGCGAGCCTTGGGGCGAGCCAGATTAGATTGATTTAAATCGCCAAGGGTTGGCGGGCGAACACAAGTTCACCGCTCTTGGCGAACTGATTTATGAATATTTTCTCCAATTAAAATGAATTATTTTAATATTTTGAAAATAGAAATATGAAACCTTTTTGGGCGAGTTGACCAATTGGCGAGTTGACTATTGGCGAGCTGACCATGGGCGAACTAGCCTTGGGCGAGCCAGTTTAACCCGTGCCTTTCTCACAAGGAAAACGTTGAGATTACTGGCTGTTTTGCTATTCAATAAAACCTTTTGGAAATCAAATCATTTTGTGGAAATGATAACATGAGTTATAAAAGTGACTTTTGAGACTTTAGGCCCTGATTTCATGCTTTATCATTCATGTAATTGCGTGACCCACCTGGGGCGGTGGCTCGGGCCAATGGACTAACGAGTGCACTTCAGGGTGTCACAAGACTGATAGGCCCGTCAAGTCATCAGCGAACTCGAGGTCACTTGGCAAGTGGACCCGAGGACCATCTATAGATTATGGCCATAGATCTAGCTGAGATAGCCGTGAGGGGCGGTGGCCTACGGGTGCACCCCAAAAGCGGACGACTTATGTTCCTGAAGGAACAGAGCATGATTTATTTATTGCCTAGTCTCAACTTATTGTTTTTTTTTATGGGTTGATGGTTAAGATAATTAATTTGTTTTTGGGAAGATAGCTGTTATTTTATAAAGCAGTATACACCTTCCTTACTGAGCACGTTATCGCTCACTCCCTATTTTCCACTCCACAGATTATTGGGTTCGGGCTAAGAGAATTACCTTACAGAGATCTGATATCGAAGGTATGTTGTATTCTTTTGTATATTCAGTAACATGGTACAGTACTACTCTAAATTAAAGGGAATGTATATACCTCTTAAGGTAATAATTTAATAATTCTTATAAAAGTGATAGGAGTTGATAAGCATCATAGACAACCCAACCGATAAGTGAGTGTAATATTATGTATTTTGTGGATTTGGGATGTTACAGATCGTTTTTTGAGTCGGTCAGAATTTGAGAGGCTCCGAGTTCACAGATAGAGAGCAAGAATTTGGTCTCCAAGCATCACTTGCTCTGTTATACACCTTCTAGTGAGTATTCAAGTGTTTGGAAGGCCTGTGATCGACACAAAGAAGATTGTCAAATTCGAAAATCGCTTCAACAGCAAAGTTACAGAGTGCAATGACTGGAGATTAGATCCTGTCACTTTCACTTTTATTTGTTTAACATGTTTCATATAGTATTAAAGCATGTATAATCTGTATGATGTACTAACATTTGGCATCAGAGCATGCAAATAATCTCTGTCTTGCATGAAGAAAATACTTTGTAATTTTGTTATTCTGCTAAAATTGGCTACTTGTGTTTTTGTATGTTTCTGGCCGTAACGAGATTTGCAATAGTTTTTCGAGCCATTTAGCAATCAAAAACAGAATAAAAAGTCATGGAAAAAGCCATAAAAACCCATATTTTGAAGCTTTAAGTCTCGGGTTTCTTGAAACTCATTCGGTTTTCATGTGTTGTTGGCTCAAAATTGAATATTTATTGTTGCATAGCATTTGTAGATGAAAATACATGAAAAGGGAGTAAAAACGGGGCCTAAAAATTGGTTTTTCGTACGAGTCGGGTCACGGACCCATTTTCTCTGTGTTTCACCCAAAACGGGTGAAAAGGATGAAGTGATGTTCTGGTGGTGACGTTCACAGATTCAAAAAAAATTTTATTATTAGGCTCGGTTTGGGCAAATTTATTTCCGTGTTTGGCCATTTTCATTAAATTAATTTGGGCCACTACTTGTTACTTTTAAGGCCACCAACAAATTAAAAAAAAAAAAGAAAATTGCGGCCATAGTTGGCATTGTGAACGTTAGGAGTTTTCACACGTGGCTTGTGTATTTTATTCTTAAAGTGGCCATTTATTAGTTGTTAGTAGGCTGTTTGCTGGGCTGACAAATTTTTTTATTTGGGCGAATTATTGTTTAAATAGAGATGGGCTATTTTGACTAAAAAGAGCTATTTTGACTTTTCAGCTGGGCCATTGATGTTGGGCTTAGCTTACCATTGGGTTGCTTTTATGTAGTTTAAAATGGGCTATATTTGGCTTATGGGCTCTTGTTTTAATTTATTATTGGGCCATTTTGTTTAGGTCTTAAGGAGCCAATTAAATGGGCAAAATAATTTGTTATATACATTTATTTAGTCATTTTAATTGACTGTTTAGTATTAAATTTTTTTTGGCAAAATTCCACAACCTCATAACATTTAAAATTTTCATGAATTGTGTGAATTTTCATTTATGAATTTTTGTATAATTTAGAACCTAATAAATAATTCATAAATGAATTATGGAAATAATCATGAAAATATATTTGCCAAAATTATGAGAATTTAATTTTGATTTCTGTATGTGCTTATTATGAAAGTGTATAATTTTTGTTATTTTATACTATGGTTGATTTTAAGCACATGTAGCTAAGTTTGTTCATATTATTTAGAATTAAAATTGCCTTATGTTAATTGCAATTTTAAAAAATATGAATAAAACTTAGAATTTTGCCTATGTGTCTAAGTGATTCATAATTTATTTAATTAGAGCTTAGCCACAGCAACCTTAATTAAGTAAAATTATATTTGCAAAATCACATAATGGTATTAGACATAAATTGTAATTAGTTATAAGGTTATAATAAATTTTATCCCACATGAATTTTTATTATAATTTTTTAACTAATTAGGATAAAATATCAAATTAGTTTCTTAATTTACCCACAGGAATTAGGAAATGATATAATTTGATAGTTTTATCATAATGATATGAATCTATTAGAATTAGAACTTTAGCCCACAAGCAAGTTTTATGTCTAAGATTCATTAATAAAATATATTTACATTGGTAGACATAATTAAGTTTGCCTTAAAAATTCTAGATACATAAGCATGTTTATTTTCTATATGCAGTGTTTCCTCAGGCTAGTATTAACCTGGAAGTTCCTGAGTTGGATGGAGAGAACTACAAGGTTTGGAAAGAGAGAGTTCTCCTCCAATTAGGGTGCATGGATATAGACTATGCTATAAGGAAAGACGAACCCGTATTGATTGAGACCAGCACTCTTGCTCAAGTAGCTTTACATGAACGCTGTGAGCGATCCAATCGCCTTAGTGTCATGTATATTAAGACACAAATATCTCCTCGGATACGCGGTTCAGTCGAACAGCATACCAACGTTAGGACCTTACTAAAGGCCATAGATGATCAGTTTGTCACTTCAGACAAAGCGTTGGCCAGCACCTTGATAATGAAGTTCTCATCAATGAGGCTCACCAGTGTCAAAGGAGTGTGCGAGCACATAATGGCCATGAGAGATATAGCGGCCCAACTCAAGAAGCTAGAGGTGGAGATGTCTGAATCCTTCCTTGTGCACTATATATTGAACACTCTACCAAAGCAGTACAGACCATTCAAGATATCCTACAACACACATAAGGATAAGTGGACCATCAATGAATTGATAACCATGTGTGTTCAGGATGAGGGAAGGCTACTTATAGAATCGGGTGAAAGTGCATTTTTTGCAAGCCAAGGAAAGACCAAGGATCGAGCCAAGAACAAGGGAAAAGGGAAAATCCCTACCCAAGCTGACATTAAGAAAGAGTCCAAGTGTTTCTTCCGTAAAAAGAAGGGACATATGAAGAAGGACTGTTGTGCATTTTTTGCAAGCCAAGGAAAGACCAAGAATCGAGCCAAGAACAAGGGAAAAGGGAAAATCCCTACCCAAGTTGACATTAAGAAAGAGTCCAAGTGTTTCTTCTGTAAAAAGAAGGGACACATGAAGAAAGACTGTGCCAAGTTTCAGCAGTGGCTCGTTAAGAAAGGTAATCCACTCTCATATGTTTGTTTTGAATCAAATATGGTTGAGGTTAATCATAACACATGGTGGATTGATTCTGGATCTACAATTCACATTTCGACTTCCTTACAGGGTATGACAAACCTAAGGAAGCCAGTGGGAAATGAGGAGAGCATCTATTCAGGAAACAAGATGCGCTCGCGTGTTGAAGGCGTTGGGACATGCACTTTAGTTCTTAGGAGTGGTTTTGTTTTGCAATTGGAAAACACCTTTTATATTCCTAGTTTCTAGAGAAATTTAATTTCTATTTCTAGGCTGGTACCTTATGGATATTCCTTTCAATTTTCAAATAAATCAATATTGATATATTTTAAGTCTGATAATGTTGGGAATGGTACCTTATGTGATGGTCTTTTCTCTATTGATTTGTAAAATGACACTACTCATAATGCCTTGCATGTTCAAACTGGCACTAAAAGATGTGTTATGAATGAGGACTCCTCCACGTTATGGCACCGGAGATTAGGTCATATCTCCGTAAATAGAATTAAGAGATGGTAAATGACGGAATACTTATTACTCTCGATTTTACTGAATTTGACACTTGTGTGGATTGCATTAAGGGTAAGCTAACCAACAAGTTTAAGAAAGGTGCTAATAGGAGTTCAACCAAATTAGAAATCATACATTCTGACATATGCTGTCCAAACATTGATGCATATGGTCAGAAGTACTTCATCACCTTTATTGATGATTACTCGAGGTTTATGTATCTCTACATGCTTCATAACAAGAACGAAGCATTAGACGCCTTTAAAATTTTTAAGGCTGAAGTAGAGAAACAATGTGGAAAACCCATAAAGATAGTAAGAACTGATAGAGGTGGCGAGTATTACAGTAGATACACTGAAGATGGACAAGCACCTAGACCATTTGTGAAGTTCCTTCAAGAAAATGGGATTATTGCCCAATATACCATGCCTGGTTCGCCGGATCAGAATGGTGTTGCAGAAAGAAGGAACCGAACTTTGATGGAAATGGTGCGTAGTATGCTTAGCAACTCGAAGTTGCCTAAGTCTTTGTGGATTGAAGCTCTTAAAACGGCAGAGTATATATTAAACTGGGTTCCAACCAAGGCTTTTCCAAAGACGCCTTTTGAATTATTCAAAGCTTGGTAACCGAGTTTGCGTCATATGCACGTTTGGGGATGCCCTTCTAAGATAAGAGTTTACAACCCACAGGAAAAGAAACTGGATCCTAGGACCATAAGAGGGTATTTCATTGGATATGCCAAACGGTCTAAAAGCTATAGATTCTATTGTCCATCTCATAGCACTAAAATTGTGGAATCAATAAACGTCATGTTTCTTGAAAATGACTTAGCTAGTAGGAGCAATCAATCTCAAGAATTAGTTTCTGTGAGAGATCAACCCTCTAACTCGAGTCAAGGATTGGTTATCATGAACAATGTCCCTTCAGTACAGCTGGACATTAAACAACCAATCATTGAAGATCCACAAGTAGTTGATAACTTACCAGTAGACGAGGCTCCTCTTGATACACCAGAATTGAGTGAGCAACCAGTTGAACAACATGATCCTTCAGAGAATGTTGAACCAACATTAAGAAGGTCTACAAGGGAAAGGAAATCAGCTATTCCTAGTGATTACATTATGTATCTACAAGAGTATGATTTCAATATTGGGCCCGTTAATAATCCAGATACGTTTTCACAAGCCATGAACAGCAAAGAATCAAAACTTTGGTTCGATGCTATGAAGGATGAGATGGATTCGATTGCATCTAATGGAGTATGGGATCTTGTCGCGTTGCCTAATGGGGCCAGGGCTATAGGCTGTAAATGGGTCTTTAAGACCAAGATTGACTCATTAGGCAACATTGAGCTTTATAAGGCAAGACTTGTAGCCAAAGGATTCACTCAAAAAGAGGGAATCGATTACAAGGAGACCTTCTCTCCTGTATCTAAGAAAGATTCTCTCCGCATCATAATGGCACTTGTTGCACATTTTGACTTGAAGTTGCAACAAATGGATGTGAAAACAGCATTTCTCAATAGTGATCTAAAGGAAGAGGTTTACATGAAACAACCTGAAGGTTTTCCTTTAGTAATGGTGAGCATTTGGTCTGTAAGCTGAAGAAATCCATATATGGGTTGAAACAAGCTTCCCGCCAGTGGTATCTAAAATTCCATGAAGTCATCTCTTCATTTGGTTTTGTTGAGAACATCATGGATCAGTGTTGATACCAGAAGGTCAGTGGGAGTAAGATTTGTTTCCTTGTGCTATATGTGGATGATATTCTGCTTGCAACCAATGATAAAGGGATGCTACGTGAGGTGAAACAATTTCTTTCTGAGACCTTTGATACGAAGGATATGGGCGATGCATCTTATGTCATTGGCATTAAGATCCATAGAGAGAGACATAGAGGTATATTAGGTCTGTCACAAGAAGCCTATATCAATAAAGTCTTGGAAAGATTTAGAATGAAAGATTGTTCACCAAGCCCAGCTCCCATTGTGAAGGGTGACTGGTTCAATTTGAACCAGTGCCCAAAAAATGATCTTGAGCGGGAGCAGATGAAGAACATTCCATATGCCTCAGCTGTTGGAAGCATTATGTATGCACAGGTCTGTACCAGGCCTGATATTGCTTTTGTTGTGGGAATGTTGGGTAGATACCAAAGTGACCCGGGGATGGACCACTGGAGAGCTACGAAGAAGGTGCTTAGATATCTTCAAGGTGCTAAGGATTACATGCTTATGTATGGACGGACCGATGAGTTAGAGGTGATTGGTTACTCAGACTCAGACTTTGCTGGTTGTGTTGATACCCGGAAATCAACATCCAGTTACATCCTCATGCTTGCCGGTGGAGCTGTTTCATGGAAGAGTGCTAAGCAGACACTGACTGCCATTTCCACTATGAAGGCCGAGTTCGTTTCCTGTTTTGAGGCTACCTCACATGGTGTATGGCTCAAGAGTTTCATTGGTGGGCTTAGAGTTGTTGACTCCATATCTAAGCCATTGAGGATATATTGTGACAATTCAGCTGCGGTATTCATGGCTAAGAACAATAAGAATGGAAGTCGAAGTAAGCACATCGACATTAAGTACTTAGCCATTAGAGAACCTGTTAGAGATAAAAGAGTGGTCATTGAACATGTTAGCACTGAATTGATGTTAGCTGATCCTTTGACTAAGGGCATGCCACCGTTTAAATTTAAAGATCATGTAGAGAGGATGGGACTTGGTCCCACATTATGATTGTACTTGAAACTCTTATAATAATATGATGTTTCTCATTTTGATTTGTACACACTAAAGTTTTATTTGAGAAATATACTTATTGTTTGGATCAAGAATAAACATTGGGTTTATTCATTAAGTAATAGAGACATTTTACATAGTAATACATGGAAGATAATACTCGCCATTAGAGGAACTATCGCCATGATTCATGTGATTTGTTTCTTGTGTGAGTGAAATATATGGACCAAGTGGGAGAATGTTGGCATATTCATTGATCACAGGTTGACAAAATCTGGCTATTTCCATATATAACCTGTGATAATAGATGCCAAATAAATGGTCCATTATTTCATTGATTCTCTGACCATAAAAGGATGTTCTGTGATGGTTTGAACGATCGTTTTTTGAGTTGGTCAGAATTTGAGAGGCTCTGAGTTCACAGATAGAGAGCAAGAATCCGGTCCCCAAGCATCACTTGCTCTGTTATGCACCATCTAATGTGCATTCGAGTGCTTGGAAGGCCTATGATCGACACAAAGAAGATTGTCAGATTCGAAAATCGCTTTAACAGCAAAGTTACAGAGTGCAAATGAAAGCATGTATAATCTGTATGATGTACTAACAGACCACAAATTTCCATACCGAATTGGTGAAATAAAAAAAGGAATTTAAATGAATTAAGTGTTGAGATGTATTTCGAAGTTATTATTTTAGTAATGAAATCGAAGATGTGAGTTAATGCATTTGACCATAAATGATTAATATATATACTTTAGATATATATATATATATATATATATATATATATAGAGGTTTGAGATATATATATATATATTAATTCAATAAAGAAGATAAATAATGCTTTTATAGACAAATGAAATACGTTAATGATTAGATAAGTGTAGTTACAAACCTATGTACGTGTATGTGAGTGATTAAATAATTAAAATAATAAATAAATATATATAAGTGTATATAATTATTTAATTAAATAAAAAGACACATGTATATCAAATTAAATGTGATATACGTGTGAGTAAAACAAATAAAATATATAACTATATAAATGTCTATATATATTAAGTATAATATATATAGGTGTCAAATTAAAAATAAAGGAAAATATATATTACTAATGTATAAATATATAAATGAATATATATATAAAGAAATAAAAAATAATAATACCAGTAACATATTTATATATAACTAAAATATATAAATATAATATATCATATATGGAAGATTTATATATATATATGTATATAAAATAAGGTAGAATGTGTATATATATATATATATATATATATATATATATATAAAATAAATGAAGGGAAAGTCGGATTTGGCTTCCCTGGGAAGCCACCGACTTCCCTCACCTACTCCCACTATCCACAGAATTGAAGAAAAACCAGTCAGAGGCTCTGCCTCTTTCAACAAAACAAAACCCAATAAAAAAAAAGAAAGAAAAGACAGAAGAGAGAGCACAAACGATAGTCGGAGAGAAGAGAGTAAAGTGAGGGAGAGAAAGAGAGAAAGTTGCGACCGAAAGGAAGAAGAAGCTGTAGTTAAAGGAATCGAGAAAGAAACCGGGACTGAGAGCAGAGAAACGGAAAGAGGAAATAGCTGCAGTGAAAGAAAATGATGAAGACGAACTGAGGAAGAGACTGAGAAAAGAAAGAAAATGCAGCAGAGGGTTGAAACGAGAGAGAAAGATTGAACTACATGAAACGAAAAGGAGTGGACTGAAGGAGAAAGAGAGAGAGAACGTGGGAGAAAGCGGAACAGAACAAGGCTAAACTGGTGGCGTTTTGGTAATGGAAGCAGACGTGGCTAAACTTCATGTTAGGAAGCAACGATGGGAAAGCAGGGGGCTCTTTCGGGTGGCATTTTGGGCGTTGAGAATGATCAGATTTTGCAGCTTTCTTAGGCGCTGAGTTCTTGGAATGTTAGCAATGTTTTAAGATTAAACTTAGGTGGTTGTACGGTGGTGTAAAGGGCTATTTCCAAGGCTGAAACAGAAGCATCAGGTGGCTATGTTTCAGCTAATCCAAGACTGGTTTTTGGGCTGAGTTTGGAAGCTAGGTTGGTAACTGGTTGTGTGTAAGACCCGAATTTTATTATACTATATACCATATTTGTACATGAACGATAGTGGAAATAAATTGTTTTAGTAAAATTAAAGAAAACAATTGAATATGAATTTCCACTTTTCATTTTAAGTTATGATGTATGATATGGTGTACAAAAGGAAGAAAAACAAATATCCATTGTAACAAGAAATATATGAGATGTGATCAGAATAAAAAGGGTTGAAGATAGTATTTATAGTGTGAAAGCATTAAATGAAACATGAGCCAATGTGAAGAATTAAAGCTGAAAACCAAAAATGGAAAGTATAAGAAGGGATTAATGGCTAAAGGACAAAACGAAGAAAAGAATGAGAAGATAGCCAATAAACGTTGGCTGGAAGTGAATTGGCCTGGAGAAGAGAAGAAAAGAAAAGGGAAAAGTCAAGGAAAGGGGCTATAGTGGACTTCTCGCCACTTTGCCTCTCCTGACAAAAATGGGTTAGACATTTAATGGCAAAGAGAAGCAAGTCAATAATAGTGGCTGCTGGAAAGGGCGTGGAAATGAAGGAGAAGAGAAAAGAAGAGAAAATTGTCAAAACGTGTAGAGATTTCTTTCCATAGCCATTCCATTTGCTGCAATTTTTCCACAAGTTTTAATGCATGAAAGACAAGGTAATGATGAAGAAAACAGGATAAGGAAATAGGTGGTAGATTCTAATAGGATTAACATGGCTATATAAGAAGGAATACGTGAGAAGAAGAACCAAGGTAGCAAACTTCATCTTCTCCAGAAAACCTCCTCGCCAGTTTGTTTTCAATGCATGCTCACCTGTAGTTCTTCTATATTCTCTCATATATAAATTATAAAAACTTCATTTTAGTTAGCCAAACCTTTCCTCCATTGTTAAAGAGCTGAGGAATAAGCAAAGTAAAGCTAAGTGAGGCAAGAAAACATTCTGTTGTTGGAAGAGCAACTGGGTTAAGGTGAGTTTTATATTTTCCAGGATTCTCTTTATATACCATACTAGATTTCTATGTTTTATAACGTGATAAACATAGATATAGCCTGGTTTTAGTTAAATACTGTTGGAATATATAAGAAATTAGATGGAAAATAATCAAGAATGATTAAGAAAAAAAATAGGCGAAAGGGCTTATCCAACAGTTTGCCAAATAGGCGAGCAAAAAGGACTTGCCTAAAAGTTAAGGCAAGCTCGAAAGTTGCATGAGTTGGCAACATACGTGTTCGCCAAACTCTTTGGAAAATCAGAATGACAGTTGGGATAGGCGAGGACCAATGTTCGCCGAATGGCGAGAAGGGCGACCATAGTGATCGCCAATGCGGAATGTTTGTGATCAACCAAGAGAAGAGTAGGAAGTAAAGAAATCGCCAAGTGTTAGTTCAATTAATGGGCAAGCCCAACGCTAAATAAAAAGCAACGAATGGCGAGTTGAATGGTCGGGCGAACTACCATGTTGGGCGACCTCATAAGTGTAAGTCCATAAGCGAATGGCGAGCAGCATAAGAGTCACATGATCTAGCCAAAGTGCTAGGAATATTAACAGTTTTAGAAAATATCCGAAAAGAAAATATTAATGGAATTAATATTTTACTTTGCAGCTGAGAAGTGAGAGTTGACAAAGGCGAGCGGGAAGCTAAGCTTTGAAGAGACCAGGTAAGGGAGTTGTATGTGAAGTAAAATGCATGTCCTGTGGAGTTAAATTTTCTGAAATTATTGAGAAATTATTTGTTTTATGACATGTATTATCATGAAAAATCGTGTGATTGGACGAACTGGCAAAATGGCGGGCGAGCCAATTGGGCGAGCTCTCTTTTATGATATTTGATATCTTGGGCGAGTAGCCTTGTTTTAAGAAGAAACCCGGGGGAACCAATGTGGCGAACCCTTTTAATGTTGCTTTGGGGCAAGCGACCCCTGTGTTTTTACGGGTGGCGAGTTGACCATGGCATTGCCATAAAGGGTGAGCCTTGGGGCAAGCCAAGTTAACTTGTTTAATCGCCAAGGGTTGGCAGGCGAACACAAGTTCACCACTCTGGGCGAGTTCGCCCTGGGCGAGCTGTATTTGGCGAACATATTCATGGGCGAATTGATTTTGAGTATTTTCTCAACGAAAAATGAATTATTTTTAATATTTTGAAAATAGAAATATGAAACCTTTTTGGGGCGAGTTGACCAATGGGCGTGTTGACTATTGGCGAGCTGACTATGGGTGAACTAGCCATGGGCGAGCCAGCTTAACCCATGCATTTCTCACATGGAAAATGTTGAGATTGCGAGCTGTTTTACTATTTTATAAAACCTTTTGGAAATCAAATCATTTTATGGAAATGATAATATGAGTTATAAAAGTGATTTTTGAGACTTTAGGCTCTAAGTTCATGCCTTATTATTCGTGTAATTGCGTAACCCACCTGGGGCGGTGGCTCGGGTCAATGGACCAACGAGTGCTCCTCAGGGCGTCACAGGGCTGATGGACCCGCCAAGTCATCAGTGGTCTCGAGGTCACTTGGCAAGTGGACCCGAGTACCACCTATAGATTATGGCCATAGATCTAGTTGAGATAGCCGTGAGGGGCGATGGCCTACGGGTGCACCCCAAAAGCGGATGACTTGTGTTCCTGAGGGAACATAAAAGCATGATGTATTTGTTGCCTAGTCTCAACTTATTGCTGAAAGGATCTATTGAATCCTGTTTAATGTTAAAGGGGTTTGTGTAACATCCCAAATCTACTATATAACATAATATTTACTTATAAACTCCACTTACTTACCGGTTGGGCTGTCTGTGATGCTTAACACTATTAATAATTTAAATAAGAATTAGAATTCTTATTACTTGTACTAAGATGCACATACATTCCCTTCTATTTAAAGTAGTACTGTACAATTTTTCTGAATATATAAAATGAATAATATACCTTCGATATCGAATCTCTGCTAGCAGTCGATAATCTCTGGAAGGTAATTCTCTTAACCCAAGATCAACAATCTGTGGAGTGGAAAATAAGGGGTGAGCGATAACGTGCTCAGTAAGGAAGGTGCATGCTACGGTGTAAATCAAAACTATATTTTCCCAAAACACTTATTTATCCTTAACGATAACCCAATAGGGAAAACAATGGATAAAATCAACAACTTTCTAGATAAACAGTTTACAATATTATATAATAAACAATCAAAAGGATTCAACAAATCTTTTCAGAAATCATCAAGTTGAGACTAGGCATCACCCTATAAATAAATCATGCTATCATCGTTCCCCCTCCCCCTTGCGAGAACGGAATAATTATCCCAACAGGGATACAGTAGATCTATGGCCACAATCTATAGGTGGTCCTCGGGGTTCACTTGCCAAGTGACCTCGAGACCGCTGATGACTTGGCAGGTCCATCAGCCTTATAACTCATAATAATGCATGAAACTAGGGGCCTAAAGTGTCAAAATCATATTTAATTCATAATAATTTCAAAAAATATTATTCTCATTTTCATAGAAAATGTAAATTGAAATCTGTTCACCCATGGTCAGCTCGCCCAATCTGGCTCGCCCATGGTCACCTCGCCCATTGGTCAACTCCCCCAATGGTCAACTCGCCCAAAAAGATTTCATATTTCTATTTTCAAAATAATTTATTATTTGTTAAGAAAAATACTCATAAATCAATTCGCCATGTAGGGCTCGCCCAGTGCGGTGAACTTGTGTTCGCCCGCCAACCCTTGGTGATTAAAACAAATTAACCTGGCTTGCCCCAAGGCTCACCCTTTATGGCATTGCCCTGGTTAACTCGCCCACCCATAAAAACACAGGGGTCGCCCGCCCCAAAGCAACATTAAAAGGGTCCGCCCACAATGGCTCGCCCGGATTTTCTATTTAAAACAGGGTCACTCGCCCAAAAATCATAAAAATTTGGTTCGCCCGCCTAACAGTTCGCCCAAAATAACATAAAAGGGCTCACCCACATTGGTTCGCCCAGATTTATTTAAAACCAGGTCACTCGCCCACCAAAACATCACAAGAGGGGTTCTTCGCCCAAAACATAACAAAAGGATTGGTTCTCCCGCCCTTACTAGTTCGCCTCAACAAACAGTATTGGGTCGGCTTTTAGTTCGCCCACAACAAAGCAATTTATTAGAGTAACATGCATGTCATAAACCAAAACCATTTCTCACTAATTTCATAAATTTAACTCCACAGGACATGCATTCTTTTCACACATAACTCCCTTACCTCGTCTGATAAAACCTTGCTTCCCGCTCGCCTTTCTCAATTTCCGGCTGCAAAAATTTATTAAAACTATTAATGTTCCTTTTTCGAATATTTTCTAAGCTATTTATATTTTCCTAGTAATTGGGACACTTTGGCGAGATTGAGTTCGCCATTCGCCCATAGAGCTCGCCCTTCAATATTCGATCTACTCTTGGAAGCTCGCCCAATCATTCTCGCCATTCATATGGCTTATTTGTTGGAGTTCGCCAACATGGCTAAAGTGTGAGTTCGCCCACACATCAACTCAACTCGCCCTACACCGCTTTTATTCAGAGGTGGGCTCACCAATGAATTTGACTAGTGTGTGGCGACCTCGCCCACTTCCACATTCCAGATTTTAGCTCGCGCATGCCAACTGAGCTCACCCACCATACCGTCATTTTCAGTGTTTTCATTTTTTTCATTCACCATTAGTTTCCATACTACATCTGATTCCAGTTTTCCTATATATTCTAACAAGATTTACTTAAAACTAAGCTATATCTATGTTCATTACGTTATAAACATAGAAATATCCATCAATTTATCAAGATAACCATAGTAATATGGGAGCTCACCTCAAATGAGTTCTACTTCCTGGAGCAAAGTGCTTTTCTGCCTCACTTAGCTTTACTTTGTTTGTTCCTTAGTTCTTCAACAATGGAAGAAGGTTTGGCTAACTAAAAATGAAGTTTTCATGGTTCATATATGAGAAAAATGGAAGAACTAATTGTGAGCCTGTGGTGAAAACAGAATGGCGAGAAGGATTTTGAGGAAGATGAAGTTGGCTAAGTTGGTTTTCTTCAGTTATATTCTTCTTATATACTCACTCAAATCCACTCAAATTCTACCACCTGTTTCCTTATCCCGTTCTCTTCATCATTACCTTGTCTTTCATGCATTAAAACTTGTGGAAAAACTGCAGCAAATGGAACGGCGGTAAGAAGAAATTTTCTGCATGTTTTGACAATTTTCTTTCCTTTTCTTTCCTCTTCTTCTCCAGTCCACGCCACTGCCAGCCACTCTTATTGACTTGATCCTCTTGCCATTTAATGTCTCACCCGATTTGTGAAGGAAGCAAAGTGGCGTGTAGTCCACTTATAATTTCTTACATTGACTTTTCTCTCTTCCTTTAATGTTTTCATACCATAGCCATTATCTTAACTTTCTTATCAATATTTATTTCCATAACTTAAAATTAAAGTGAAAATTCACCTTAAATGTTTCCTTTAATTTTACTAAAAGAATTTATTTTCACTATAAATCATGTACAGATATGGTACATAGTATAGTAAAATTTCAGGTCTTACAGTTTGAGTAATTGGATAAATAAGATTGTTTTTGGGAGTATAGTTTTTATTTTTATAAAGCAGCATACACCTTCCTTACTGAGTAGTTTGTCGCTCACTCCCTATTTTTCACTCCACACATTATTGAGCTTGGGCTAAGCGAATTACCTTCCAGAGATCTGATATCAAAGGTATGTTGTGTTCTTTTATATATTCAGCAAAATGGTACAGTACTACTTTAAATAGAAGGGAATGTATATACATCTTAAGGAAATAATTTAATAAATCATACTTCCATGTTAGCATAAGGAATTGAGAGTACTAATTCTTAGAAAAGGGATAGGAGTTGATAAGCATCACAGACAGCCAAACCGGTAAGTGAGTGAAATTTATAAGTGAATATTATGTATTTTGTGGATTTGGGATGTTACAGATTTAATGGTATCATAGCAGAGTTGGTCGGATGTCTAGTGATGCTTACAATGAAAAGAGAATAGAAAACATTCCACGTAGTACTGTATAATCTGAATATATAACTGATATATTAATGATAAGTGACAAATGATCTTTGCGGTACAGATATGAGTGGAAGAAGGAGGGCAACACACTCAGTTAGAGATACAGGCCGAGGTAGGGCGGCACAGATTCCGAAGCAGCAGACACCGGAACCTGCCCCAAGACCTGTACGCCCTCTACAGCTAGAGAGCATTGATGCTCTTGTAAACCAAGTAGAGAGGTTAGTAGCCGATTTTATGGCTATATACCAGGCAGATAAAGCCGCAGATAGGGCAGAGAGGGAGAGAGCCACAGCTCCCGTAGCCCCAGAAGAGGCGCAAGTACCGCCACAGCCGGTACCAGTTGTACTTGAGCCTAAGCCTATTCCACCATCAGCACCTCAGCCACAAGTAGCTCCACCACAGCCATTAATTCAGCCTCCTCGAGATGCGGAGTCTTACTGTAATGTGGCATTGGTGAAATCATTTAAGAAGTTGGATCCACCTAAGTTTAAAGGTACTAGGGATCCATTGGCGGCAGAGCAGTGGATTATCAAAATCGAAAGATTACTTAAGATTATGAGATGTTCAGAGACGGAGAATGTAGGCCTAGCAGTTGTTCAGTTGGCAGATGATGCGAGACATTGGTGGAAGGCCACTCAGACTGTTTTATTTGCTCAACATAAGGATCTGTCATGGGATATTTTTGTTGATGCTTTTTGGAGACAGTATATTCCTGACACTGCTCAAGAAAAATTACAACAGGAATTCATGGATTTAGTTCAGAGTAGCATGACAGTGGCCGAGTATGAGGCCAAATTTACTACATTGAGCCGTTTTGATCCACAGACTAGTGCGATTACTAGATATAAGATTTCGAGGTTTAGCGCTGGTTTGAGGCCATCTATCAGAGTGAAGCTAGCCCCATTTGATATACAGACTTATGATGAGATAGTTAAATGGGCTCAGCTATGTGAGCGGGACTATGAGCAGTTCCAGCTCGATTTCAGTAGCAAGAGTAAGGGTAAAGCAAAGGGAAAGGCTAAGAGGTTTATGGATGATAGACCAAGTAGAGAGCAGTCTAAGAGGACTAGATCTACAGGCATACAGATTTCAGAGGGCAGATTTGATAGACCAGTAGTTTCTACTCCTGCAAGTGGCCCCACCACTACTCAGAGAAGTGTTGCGCCTTTATGTAGACATTGTGGAAGGTCGCATGGGTCACGCCCTTGTCCTTTAATGTCTGAGGCATGTTTTAAATGTGGACAGACGGGGCACTTTATCAGGAATTGCCCGATGCTCAGAAGGTCAACTGCTTCTACCAGACCTCCTGCATTACCTCCGATAATGGCCCCGGCAGCTCAGAGTGAACCAGAGAAAGCGACACCCTCACAGCCTAGGCGGGCTACAGCTGCAAAAAAGGGTAAGAAGGTTGTGACTCAGGGTCGGGTGTACGCGTTGGATCAAGAGACTGCCGACGCCTCTATTTATGTGATTAAAGGTAAAATTTATCTCTTTGATATTCTCGTAATTGCCTTATTTGATCCGGGTTCTACCCATTCATTCTTATCGCCTGCATATGCCAACAGGACCCCAGTAGAGCCGGAGTTGTTAGAGTATACTTTGCAAGTGAAAACTCCTTTTAATGATTTCCAGAGGACGGATATTATATATAGGAATTGTAAATTGACTATAGGAGAGAAGGTTATGACAGCTAACCTAATTTCGTTGGATATATATGATTTTGATATCATTTTAGGTATGGATTGGTTAGCTGCAAACCATGTTAGTTTGGATTGTAATACTAAGTTTATTACCTTCTCTCATCCCGAAAAGTATATTGTAAAGTTATTGTAAATTAATAAAACGTTTGTTTGTGAAATCATGTGTATTGAAATTGTGGTTGTGTATGAATGTTTATGAAGGATATATTGCTAGTGTCGAGGATGTAGAGAGGAAACATCTGGAGATTCAAGAGATTCCCGTGGTTAAGGGCTTTTCGGATGTATTTCCAGAGGATTTACCAGGGTTACCACCGGATCGAGAGACGGAGTTTATGATAGAGTTGGTACCTGGTACGGAGCCAATTTCTAGACCCCCATACCGGATGGCACTAACTGAGTTGGACGAGATCAAGAAGCAGCTCCAGGAGTTACTAGATAAGGGATTTATACGTCCCCGTGTGTCACCGTGGCGACCGGTATTATTTGTTCGGAAGAAGGATGGTAGCCTCCGGTTGTGTATAGATTATCGAATGTTGAATCGGGCTACCGTTAAGAATAAGTATCCATTACCTCGGATTGATGACCTATTTGATCAGCTTAGGGGTGCACAAGTATTTTCCAAGATAGACCTACGATCAAGCTATCACCAGTTGAAGATTAAGGAGTCGGACGTGCATAAGACAGCATTTCGGACTCGTTATGGTCATTATAAGTTCTTGGTGATGCCTTTTGGATTGACAAATGCCCCTGCAGCTTTTATGAGTTTGATGAATGAGGTGTTTCATCCTTTTCTGGACAAGTTTGTCATAGTATTTATAGATGACATACTGATTTATTCTAAGACTCTAGAGGAGCACGAGCAGCATTTGCAGATTGTTCTACAGACCTTCAGAGAAAGGAAATTGTATGCTAAGCTTAATAAATGCGAGTTCTAGCTTGACCATATGACATTTCTCGGACATGTAGTGTCGAAGGACGGTGTGTCAGTTGATCCATCCAAGATAAAGGCCATTGTTCAATGGGAAAGGCCTAACACGGTTACCGAGATACGGAGTTTCTTAGGTCTTGCCGGGTACTATCTCAAATTTGTGGAGGGATTTTCTAGACTTGCTGCTCCATTGACATGACTCACACGTAAGGATGTAAAGTTTGAGTGGAATGATGCATATGAGCGTAGTTTTCTTGAGCTTAAGAGAAGATTAACTACTGCCCTCGTATTAGCCCTTCCTAGTGGATCAAGAGGATTTATCACGTAAGGATGTAAAGTTTGAGTGGAATGATGCATATGAGCGTAGTTTTCTTGAGCTTAAGAGAAGATTAACTACTGCCCTCGTATTAGCCCTTCCTAGTGGATCAAGAGGATTTATGGTGTATACCGATGCATCCGCTCAAGGTTTGGGGTGTGTGCTTATGCAGCATGGTCGGGTTATAGCCTATGGTTCTCGACAGTTGAAGGATCATGAGAAGAATTACCCGACACATGATTTAGAGCTAGCCGCAGTAGTGTTTGCACTGAAGATATGGTGGCATTACTTGTACGGGGAGAAATTTCAGATATTTACAGACCATAAGAGTCTGAAATATATATTCTCACAGCGAGAGTTGAATTTGAGGCAGCGACGGTGGATGGAACTATTAAAGGATTATGATTGTGAGATTTTATATCACCCAGGTAAAGCTAATGTGTAGCAGATACACTGAGCCGTAAACATGTTGGCATGGTATCTTACATGATGATCAGGGAACATGATTTGATAGAGCAGTTTTCTAACCTCAGCCTGACAGTTGTTTCCTCTGACCAGTATGGATTTGCGGCTAGTTTTCGTATAGAGCTGGATTTGATGGACCGAATCAGGGAAGCTCAGAGGAGGGATGATTATTGCATTGGGGTTGCCAGTCAGATTCAGATGGGAGTTATATCAAATTTTGAGATTGGCACCGATGGGATACTGAGGTTCAGAGGTTGGATATATGTTCCCGGTGATCGACAGATTCGAGATAGATCTGGTTATGGGCCGGTTCCGGGCCGGACCGGGCTGGTTTTCACCGGTTTCGGCCCTAACCAAAAGAGAACCAGTTCGAACCGGTAGTAAACCAGTCCGGTTCGGACCGGTTCTATCAATTATAAGAGGCGAACCAGCCTGGTTCGTTGGACCGGTTCGCCTCAAAACCGGACAGAACCGGTTTAAACCGATTCGGTCCATTTTTTTTCTTTTTAAAATTTTTATTTTTAAAAAAATTATATTAATTTATTTTAATATATATTAATACATTTTAATAATTTAATGTAGTAAATTTATTTTTATAATAAATAATGTTAATAGTTTAATTTAACAATAATTTATTATAAAGTTATATTATAATTTATTTAATTAATGTAACAATAATGTAAAAATAAACTATTATAAAATTATCTAATAAAATTATTGTTATAATAAATTAAAGTTATATTATGAATATAATATTATGATAAAATGATATTTGATTCAAAATACAAATAATGATATTATGAATATTATTATTATATTCATTTTGCATATCTTTATTTATATTCATTTATTATATTCATTTTGCATTTAAAATAATTTATTATATTTGAAATATCATTTACTTAATATTTATTCATTTATTTATTTATTCATTTATTTAATATGTTTTTAAAATATTAATTCATTTTGTATTTTAAATATTTATTTATTTTAAACATATATAAGTATAACATTAATTAATTGGGTATGTAATAATAATAATAATAATAATAATAATAATAACAACAACAACAACAACAACAACAATAACAACAACAACAAAGGAGAAAAAGGAGAGAGTAGGAAACCAAAGATTTTTTACATGGAAAACCCCTTCAAAAGTTAGAAGGGTAAAAACCACGAGACCGTAGTCCATAAAAATATTCACTATGACTAAACTTATTTACAATTTTACATACAATTTACAAAAAAAAAAAGATTATTCTCTACTCTTCATAATTTATACGGATTGCCTTAGAAATTTCTTCCTCCTCTTGTAAATTATTATCAGCAAATTCATTGGTCATTCCAAGTTCGACATTGCGCAATTCCGCATCAAACCAATCTTTAAGGCATGTTAACATGCATAATGAATCCGAATTAAGAGTGGTTCGATGGTCTCCAATAATTCTTCCACACGTCGAGAATGCGGATTCCGAAGCAACAGAAGAAACTTGTACCGCAAAAACATCTCAGGCCATGGAAGCTAAAACTGGAAATTGTTTTTTGTTTTCTTTCCACCATTGGAGAAGATCAAAGTTATCATCTACAAAAAAATCTTGACTTAAGAAAAATCATAGCTCATTGAAGCTAGAACTTCGTCGAGTTGTTGATCCCGATCCCGATCCGCTTGCTTTTCTTTTTAGCTTCATTCTCTTCTTTGCTACTTCCTTAATTACGTTTAAAATTCCTTTTCCTTTTTTGCTACTTTCGGTTTCTTCGTATGAATCTTCTTCTTCTCGATTAAAGTTGAATTGCTCCCTTTCTGTTTCATAAACATTAAACAATTCTCGAAAAAGATTGTTAATTGAGGACTTTTGATCCTCAATAGAATCAAGACCAAGAAATTCTTTATAACAATAAAAAAAATTTTCTATATTTACCTCACCTTGACTAGGATCTAGTAAAGTTGCAATACAATAAATAGGAGGAATTATTTCCCAATATTTTTAAAATTTTTCCTCCATATCATATACAAAAGAACTTAAAGTTTCATGATTCTTAAATTTTACAAATTTGTCAAACATTGTGTAGATGATAGGAACAAAATACGGTGTAGTTGGATAAAATTGAGTTGAAAATCTTTCGGTTGCATCTTTAAAAGTAGATAATAAATCAACACAATATTCAATAAAAGTCCAATCTTCTTCAAAAAGTACTAAATGTGTGCTACTTGTATAATTATTATAAAAAGGAGTAACAAGTTCTTTATAAGGTAAAATAGAAGAAAGTAAACGATGAAGTGAATTCCATCTTGTTTCCACGGGAAGTGGAAATGCTTTAACAGGTATATTATTTGTTATACAAATTTGCTTCCATTCATGTTTATTACTTGGTGTGCGAATCCATTTTGCTAAAATTTTAATTTTATCAATTGGACCTATGCCAGTACCAGTACCAGTACCACTAGAACTAAAACCACTTTGAACACATAAATTTATAATATGACATGCACAACTTGCATGAAAAAATATGCCTTGCATAACAGGGTTTAAACTTTTAATTAAATGAGGAATAGCTGCAGTATTACTTGAAGCATTATCAAAGTAATAGCAAAAACTTTATTATTTTCTAGTCCATATAATTTACAAACTTTAGTAATAAATTTATGAATAGTATATGAATTATGTGCTTCTTCTATTACATCTAAAGATAAAATTCGTTTTTGCATAGACCAATCTTCATCTATCCAATGACAAGTTATAACAAGATAACTTATACCATTAGTACTAGTCCATATATCACTAATCAAACTAACCCTAGATAAAATATTACTAAGTTTATCAATTAAAACTTGTCTATATTCTTTAAACATATCCATGCAATCTCTTTTTAATGTATGTCTAGAAACAGATTTATATGCGGGTTGTAAATATTTACAAACAAATTCTAAATATCCCGTTTTTTCACAAATTGTGAATGGTTGTTCAGTCCTAACTACAAATCTAACTAAACCACGTCTAGCTTGAACATTATCAAAATTAAAATTTTTTCCACCATCATGCGTATTAATTTGAGATTGTTTACCTTCTAAAATTTCATTTTCTTCGGCATCAGGATTAATTTTATGTATAGTAATTAAATGCCTTTTATACGTACCTGTACCGCCACCACCTCCACCGGAGTTATAAGAGTAAACACCTTTGCACATTTTACAGATGGCACAATATTTATTCGTCTCACCTTCTTTTGCTACAATGTCGAAATACTCCCATACCCTGCTTGTTTTTTTCTTACTAAACTTCGGTCTTGATGATGTAGCAGCAGTGGTGGCAGCCGATGATTGTGTTTGAGCATGACTTCCTCCACGACCACGACCACGACCAAACGATGGTGCCAAAGGAAGCTCCTCCTCCGGATGAATATCGGGTTCGATTTCATTAAATGATTCGTCACCCAAATTAGGAATTTCAGTAGAACCAAAAGGTCGAGAAACGGAGCATGAACGACGAAAGAAATTTGACATTTTTATATTTTTTTTGAAAATAAATATATGTTAAAAATTAAAAAAATAGATGTATGATATATATAATATATTGGAATTTGAAAATTGAAACTTGAAAATTAAAAGTAAAATTTGCAAAATTATAAAATAAAAAGAAAAATAAAATTTATAAAGAAAATGATGATATTATAAATTGGAATAAGGAATATATATAATATATTAGAATTTGAAAATTAAAAGTAAAATTTATAAAATTATAAAATAAAAAGAAAAATAAAATTTAGAAAGTAAATGATGATATTATAAATTTGGAATAAGGGAATTTAAGTGAATTTGAGAGAGGTTGAGTGAATATTGAGAGAGTATGTGAGTGAAGAGAATAAGAGTAGATGAATATAGAGATTTGAGAGAAAATATAGAAGAAATGTAAATGAAAAAAGAAGATTATAGAGGTATTTATAGGAAAAAAATTAGAATAAAAAAAATTTAAAAAAAAAAGGATTGATTTGGTCGTTGCCCATCAAACACAGAGCAGAGGCAAAACTTGCCTCTACTCTACATACTGCAGTTGCACTGCAGTGCAGGGGCTAGGCTGCCACTGCGCAGTACGTAGTGGCAGCAAAGCTTTTTTTTATTTAATTAAAATTAAAAAATTAAAAAAATTAAAAAAAAAGTTGGGTGGTCGTTGCCCATCAAAATGAGTGCAACTGCAGTCAAAAATATTTTTTTTTAATTTTTTTAACCGGACCGGTTCGAACCGGTCCGGTTTGATCCGGGCCCTTGTATGTTACCAGGCTGGGCCGGTTCCGAACCGATACAGTACCGATTTGGATTTTGGGCCAGATTGACTCGATCCGGTTGCGAACCGGGTCGGGCCAACCCGGCCCAATAATCACCTCTAATTCGAGATTTGATTTTATCATAGGCCCATACCTCTAGATACACGTTACATCCGGGTAGTACTAAGATGTACCAGAATCTCCGGAGAGTGTATTGGTGGCCTAAGATGAAGAAAGATATCGTTGAGTTTGTTGCTAGATATCTAACATGCCAGCAGATTAAGATTGAGCATCAGAAGCCGGCAGGTATGCTTCGACCATTATCGATTCCTATGTGAAAATGAGAGCATGTTACTATGGATTTTATTATGGGATTACCACGGACCCGAAAAGGGTATGATGCTATTTGGGTGACAGTAGATAGATTGACTAAGTCTGCTCATTTCTTGGCCATGAGATCTACAGATTCAGTTAGTGCCTTGGCCGATTTGTATGTCAGGGAGATAGTGAGATTACATGGTCTTCCAGTGAGTATTACCTCTAATAGGGACTCTCACTTCAACTCTTATTTTTGGGAGAGATTTCAAGAGGCTCTGGGATCCCAGCTGAGTTTTAGCACCGCTTTTCATCCACAGACTGATTGACAGTCCGAGCGTACGATATAGATGCTCGAGGATATTTTAAGAGCGTGTGCATTGGATTTTAGAGGCTCATGGGACAATCACTTACCCCTGGCAAAGTTTGCTTATAATAATAGCTTTCATACGAGTATCGGCATGGCACCGTATGAGGCCTTGTATGGTAGACGATGCAGATCCCCGATAGCATGGGAAGAAGTAAGAGACCGTAAACTGTTAGCTCCCGATTTGGTCGAGCAGGCTTCTCGTGATGTACGGATGATCTGTGAGAGGCTCAGAACGGCTCAGAGTCGGCAAAAGAGTTATGCAGATACTAGACGCCGACCATTAGAGTTTGTAACGGGTGATTATGTGTTTTTAAAGATTTCACTGTCCAAAGGTATAATGAGATTCGGGAAAAGAGGAAAATTAAGTCCCATATATATTAGGCCTTATGAGATCTTAAATCGCGTGGGAGATGTGGCATATCGGTTAGCACTACCATCAGAGTTATCAGGAGTGCATAACGTATTCCATGTCTCGATGTTGAGAAAGTATCATCCAGATCCTTCTCATGTAATTCGACATGAGCCACTGGAGATCAGAGAGGACATGAGTTACGTTGAGAAACCGGTACGGATCCTGGATAGGAAAGATAAGGTATTGCGATCTAAGACGATTCCTTTGGTTAAAGTGCTTTGGTAGTATCATAACGAGGAGGAGGCTACTTGGGAATTAGAGAGCCTTATGCGTGAGAGGTATCCAGAGCTCTTCCAGTGACAGGTCCAAGTTAAATTTGGAGGACCAAATTTCTTAAGGTGGGGAGAAATGTAAGACCCGAATTTTATTATATTATATACCATATTTGTACATGAATGATAGTGGAAATAAATTGTTTTAGTAAAATTAAAGAAAACAATTAAATATGAATTTCCACTTTTCATTTTAAGTTATGATGTATGATATGGTGTACAAAAGGAAGAAAAACAAATATCCATTGCAACAAGAAATATATGAGATGTGATCAGAATAAAAAGGGTTGAAGATAGTATTTATAGTGTGAAAGCATTAAATGAAACATGAGCCAATGTGAAGAATTAAAGCTGAAAACCGAAAATGGAAAGTATAAGAAGGGATTAATGGCTAAAGGACAAAACGAAGAAAAGAATGAGAAGATAGCCAATAAACGTTGGCTGGAAGTGAATTGGCCTGGAGAAGAGAAGAAAAGAAAAGGGAAAAGTCAAGGAAAGGGGCTATAGTGGACTTCTCGCCACTTTGCCTCTCCTGACAAAAATGGGTTAGACATTTAATGGCAAAGAGAAGCAAGTCAATAATAGTGGCTACTGGAAAGGGTGTGGAAATGAAGGAGAAAAGAAAAGAAGAGAAAATTGTCAAAACGTGCAGAGATTTCTTTCCATAGCCGTTCCATTTGCTGCAATTTTTCCACAAGTTTTAATGCATGAAAGACAAGGTAATGATGAAGAAAACGGGATAAGGAAATAGGTGGTAGATTCTAACAGGATTAACATGGCTATATAAGAAAGAATACGTGAGAAGAAGAACCAAGGTAGCAAACTTCATCTTCTCCAGAAAACCTCCTCGCCAGTCTGTTTTCAATGCATGCTCACCTGTAGTTCTTCTGTATTCTCTCATAAATGAATTATGAAAACTTCATTTTAGTTAGCCAAACCTTTCCTCCATTGTTGAAGAGCTGAGGAATAAGCAAAGTAAAGCTAAGTGAGGCAAGAAAACATTCTATTGTTGGAAGAACAACTGGGTTAAGGTGAGTTTTATATTTTCCATGATTCTCTTGATATTCCATACTAGATTTCTATGTTTTATAACGTGATAAACATAGATATAGCCTGGTTTTAGTTAAATATTGTTGGAATATATAAGAAATTAGATGGAAAATAATCAAGAATGATTAAGAAAAACAATGGGCGAACGGGCTTATCCAACAGTTTGCCAAACAGGCGAGCAAAAAGTACTCGCCCAAAAGTTAAGGCAAGCTCAAGAGTTGCATGAGTCGGCGACATACGTGTTCGCCAAACTCTTTGGAAAATCAGAATGACAGTTGGGATAGGCGAGGACCAATGTTAGCCAAACGGCGAGAAGGGCGACCATAGTGATCGCCAATGCGGAATGTTTGTGATCAACCAAGAGGCGAGTAGGAAGTAAAGAAATCGCCAAGTGTTAGTTCAATTAATGGGCAAGCCCAACGCTAAATAAAAAGCAACGAATGGCGAGTTGAATGGTCGGGCGAACTGCCATGTTGGGTGAGCTCAGATGTGTAAGTCCATAAGCGAATGGCGAGCAGTATAAGAGTCACAGAATCTCGCCAAAGTGCTAGGAATATTAACAGTTTTAGAAAATATCCGAAAAGAAAATATTAATGGAATTAATATTTTACTTTGCAGCTGAGAAGTGAGAGTTGACAAAGGCGAGCGAGAAGCTAAGCTTTGAAAAGACCAGATAAGGGAGTTGTATGTGAAGTAAAATGCATGTCCTGTTGAGTTAAATTTTATGAAATTATTGAGAAATTGTTTGTTTTATGACATGCATTATCATGAAAAATCGTGTGATTGGGCGAACTGGCAAAAAGGCGGGCGAGCCAATTGGGCGAGCTCTCTTTTATGATATTTGATATCTTGGGCGAGTAGCCTTGTTTTAAGAAGAAACCCGGGCAAACCAACGTGGCGAACCCTTTTAATGTTGCTTTGGGCCGGGTGACCCTTGTGTTTTTACGGGTGGCGAGTTGACCATGGCATTGCCATAAAGGGTGAGCCTTGGGGCGAGCTAGGTTAACTTGTTTAATCACCAAGGGTTGGCGGGCGAACACAAGTTCACCACTCTGGGCGAGTTCGCCCTGGGCGAGCCGTATTTGGTGAACATATTCATGGGCGAATTGATTTTGAGTATTTTCTCAATGAAAAATGAATTATTTTTAATATTTTGAAAATAGAAATATGAAACTTTTTTGGGGCGAGTTGACCAATGGGCATGTTGACTATTGGCGAGCTGACTATGGGCGAACTAGCCATGGGCGAGCCAGCTTAACCCGTGCATTTCTCACATGGAAAATGTTGAGATTGCGGGCTATTTTACTATTTTATAAAACCTTTTGGAAATCAAATCATTTTATGGAAATGATAATATGAGTTAGAAAAGTGATTTTTGAGACTTTAGGCTCTGAGTTCATGCCTTATTATTCGTGTAATTGCGTAACCCACCTGGGGCGGTGCTCGAGTCAATGGACCAACGAGTGCACCTCAGGGCGTCACAGGGCTGATGGACCCGCCAAGTCATCAACGGTCTCGAGGTCACTTGGCAAGTGGACCCGAGGACCACCTATAGATTATGGCCATAGATCTAGTTGAGATAGCCATGAGGGGCGATGGCCTACGGGTGCACCCAAAAGCTGATGACTTGTGTTCCTGAGGGAACAATGAGAGCATGATGTATTTGTTGCCTAGTCTCAACTTATTGTTGAAAGGATCTATTGAATCCTATTTAATGTTAAAGGGGTTTGAGTAATTGGATAAATAAGATTGTTTTTGGGAGTACAGTTTTTATTTTTATAAAGCAGCATACACCTTCCTTACTGAGTACGTTGTCGCTCACTCCTTATTTTCCACTCCACAGATTATTGAGCTTGGGCTAAGCGAATTACCTTCCAGAGATCTGATATCAAAGGTATGTTGTATTCTTTTATATATTCAGCAAAATGGTACAGTACTACTTTAAATAGAAGGGAATATATATACATCTTAAGGAAATAATTTAATAAATCATACTTCCATGTTAGTATAAGGAATTGAGAGTACTAATTCTTAGAAAAGGGATAGGAGTTGATAAGCATCACAGACAGCCCACCGGTAAGTGAGTGAAATTTGTAAGTGAATATTATGTATTTTGTGGATTTGGGATGTTACATTGTGAGCAGTAGATAGGGGAGGTTTCATGAGGCTTCAAGAGGCCAAGATAAGGGCAAAACAGAGGAGGTTTTTTGCCATTGAATGCTGCTTCTAGGAGGCTGAGAAGGAGTGATCAAGGGCGGTCCTTGAAAGGCTGTGCCGAGTGTGAAACAGGGGACTCTCGGTAAGGCTTTGTGGGGAAGGTTCGATTGGAAGCTTTCAAGGGTAAAAGAATTGTTGCAATCATTTTTGAAAAAAGTTAATTGTATTGTGATAATGGGAGTTTAAAAATAAATAAATAGTGATAATAATATTGGTTTGATGTAGGCCTAAGAGAAAAATAAACACAAGGAAGTGCTAAAATGCATTGTGCAATTATATGTGATATGGTTGGATAACATTTAGATGAGTACGGGTGCATAAGTATGGATAAAGTAGAGTTATATATATAATGTATATAGGTATAAATATACATATACCATGAACTCGATGGAGAAGAACAAAATAGGCTTTTATTTAAACAGTTGCACTTTAAAGCAATGTGAATTTATTGAGTACTATCAATATCTAAGTGCTATTAAATACGATATGGAATGGATGTAATCTTGGTATAGGAAATATTTTGGAAAATATTAAGGGGAATTTTGAAATGAAAAGGTAATTTTGGGAATTAAACTATTTTAATGATTTTCTGCAGTTGGGAAGTGAGTTGGCATTTGGGTGGTATTAAACTCGCAACTGCATTTTGATTTCTTGGACTGATTCGGATAAGTTGCGTCACGACTATTAGGTAAGGGATATATATAAGGAACGTAGGAAATACTGGAATGATTTTAAAATCAATTGCATTGTGCTTTATAAACTGTGTTTGCTTTGCAAAAGGCTTTAGAAAACTGATACCGTTATGCTATCGAATTTTCGTAAAAATATTAATTATTGTGATTTAAGCTAGAAATCTAAGAAACTTTCCTAAGGAATTCAATTTTGAAAATATTAAATTACATGATTTTAGAATATTCATGAAGTATTAAATTAAATTTTATTTTATGGAAATTACCAAAATTTAGTGTTTTAGAAATATTTATGAAAAGTTATGAAGTTTTCGATTCCTTGCATTTTAATTGATTTTGGAACCTCTGTGACTTTTGAAAATGCTTTTTCGAATTTGGATTTATGAAACTCTACATTAGCATGAATTTTCTAAGGAATTCGGTTTTTTGTTGAAAGCTTATTTTATTTGCATGATGTTAAAGATTTGTGACTTTTCTATTTTAATTTTTGTTTTATGAATTTGTTATAAATCATGGCACTAAAACTTATTTTCTTTATATATATATACATATATATATATTGGAAATTACTAAGGTTTCAAATATTTGGGAAATAATTTTGATTTTATACGATAATTTGCTTTATGAACTCCTATAAATATCTGTATGATTTGATTTACTGATTCGAACTTTGAACTATGAAACCTTTTGTTTTGAGACACTGGCTAACTGTCATCTTGCGGTATCTGGACTACTGTATATTTTGGATCCAGCAGTATCGGCTGCAGTGTGACCTTCGGGGCCTGCAGTATCTGGCTATAGTGTGACCTTTGGGGCCTATAGTATCTAGCTGTAGTGTGACCTTCGGGGCCTATAGTATCTATATCTAATATGTATTCTGCACGTTATGTTGCTGTGTGATTTGATCTAGTCCGTAGCGGTCACAGATGACACCTGATCAGTGTTCACTGTAAACCACTTAGACTATGGTCATATGTCTATCTGTTTATTATCCTTATGGGATATCTTTGCTACTTGTTGTATACCGAGCTATTGCCATGTCTCCACTATCAATTATTTTATGATTTGTATAACTTATAAGCTTTTGATATTTGAACTCTGAATCTGAAATGTTTTGATACGGATTTATATGATTTGATTTGAAATACGATATAATTTATGAAGTTGATTGTTTTACATATCTGTATAGCATGGCTTTATTAATTGAATTTCTGTTATACTGATTTGATTTGCATCTGATTTTCAGAATACATGAATTCCTTTTCAGGTGAAGTTCTCTATTTTAGAAATATCTCTCACGTTTTAAAACTTATTAATCGTTTTCAGATACTTGCACATAGCTTACGGTATCTGTCTCTTTATTTGTATTTCTTACTGGGCTTTATAAGCTCACCCCCCATCTTTTCCCTTCCAATTTATTTGCAATAGGTGATCTGTACGAGGGGTTCTAACACGTCTTTCGAGGTTTTTGTACCATCCTTGAAGGTATATGATGTACAATTATCCATTTTATATGCAGACTTGTTTTTCAGTACTTTTATCGTATGAGGATGTAATTAAAGGAAACACATAATACATTTATGGTATGTATTGATGCATGCAACTTTGATGGACATAAATTTTGTTAAGTAATATAATTTTAAAATGAGATTGCATGCTTAGTCAGAAATTTTGAACTTGGATCAAAGTGATTATAGAATATTGATTTAGCTAATGTAAATTTAACTTAAGAATAAATCTGAGACACTAAGCACAGCCAAACCAAGTAAGTGAAAAAGGAAAATTTTGGTTCGAATTTTCGATAAAAAAGGACGTTACAATGCCATATATGTCAATCATGTCTATGCATACAAAAGAAATAGATTATATATCTAACATTTGGACTTGAACTAAAGCAAAACAGAATCTTAATGTTTTTGAATCACTTACTAAACTCATGATATCTTTTTGAACTAGAACATTTTACTTTCACCGTGTATATTCAAGTTGCATCATTTTTGTTACAAACTGCAGCCTTCATTTTTTAAGGTTTGATTTGGATCTATAATTGTTACTATATGCATTTAATAGATACACACACACACATATATATATATATATATACACACACACACACACACACACATATATACATATGTTGGATTATGCCCTTAGAACCATTCATTAGATGATTGACTTTGGCATTTTTTTTTATGTATCATGACATTTTATTTATTATAGCTCATTATTATATTTGTCTTATAACTGCGTAATGTAATCTTATATGATAATATCCTTAGAATAGTAATAACACACTATTCTTAAAATATCCCTAGTCAAGTATTATTGTGAACAAAGATAACAATGTACGATAAGACTAGTATGTGGTTGACTGATGACCATTGTCATGGATATAGGATATCAAGTCATCACATAGGTACATGTTAGAGAACTATGTACTGGATCGACCCTCCATGAGAACGCTACATGGATTGTTATATGAGTGTCATAAGCGATTCTCATAGTGATGATGGTGTATGTGATCCTTTGACTTGAGATCATCAGAGATCCCAACATAGAGAATTGCATACTTTAATGCTGCTAGATGTCATTCGTAACAGGATGGACTATAAAGGTAGTAATTGGGTATGCCTTGATCTATGTAGAGGGATGTTGAGTGATCAAGATAGGATTTATCCCTCTTATATAACAAGAGTGATGTCTTGGGCCCTTTGATAGAGTGAGACTAAGAAATGCATGGCCGTGCTCGAATAAGTCAATATGAGATATTGATTTTTATTTGTTTAATTAGTCTACTCAGGAATCAAGAAACGCTGATTAGACTATACAAGTGTGACACATTCCATGACTTGTGTCTAATCAAGACATCCAAGGATAAAGGGATTAGACTACACGGTAACATCTATCACGAGTAAGGTTATGTCGAGTCATTGACATTCTCGTTACATGGGTAGCAATGATGTGTTGCTAGATACCGCTCATTGCTTGTGACAATTTTGTCATTGCCATTGTTTTGAGAACCTATTAGGTCGCACACTTAGAACGGATCAATGAGGAGCTTAATTAATCCTATTCTGAATTGGATTAAGGATATATCTAATCCTATTCTGAATTGGATTAAGGATATAGTTAATCCTATTCTAAGTAGGATTAGAGTTCTGTTTGGCAGTAAATTTTAGGGTAAAATTTACTGCCTATAAAAGGATGTTTTTTTCTAAAACATAGCCGCACAATTAAAAAAAACAGAAAAGGTATTCTTTTAATCGAAGCTAGCAATTCGATTATAAAGAATCAAAAACGCTCTTTAAGGCTTCTGATCGTAAGACGTTCAAGAGTCGTGAGATCCGTTCGTGTGGATACCATAGAGGCAGGAACGAAAAGTTGTTGCTTGTGACTCAACCAACGACAGAAAATCAAAGAAAACGTTAGGTAAAATCTCGAAACCCTAATCAGGCAACTCTCCGAATCGATCCTGGTGGAGGCCGAATGATTTAAATTCCGCTGCGTGTTTGTTTCGGTTTCCTTCAACATATATATAGTTCCCTTTCCAGAGTTGCATCTTCTTTGGCCTTACCCGTGCTCTTTCAATCTTACAAGGACAGCTTCCATACTCTCACCATCCTTTGACTTTTAGCTAATGTTACATTTCTGGTGAGAACATGAGAATTTTATGCTCAAAATTTGAAATCCAATTTTCTTTAGTATATATGAATGGTTTTTTCTTTTATTTTCTTTGATTGTTTTAATCACCTTGAAGAATAAAAAGATATCAGATGTTAATCATTCTACATTCTCAAGCCACTAGGAAACATGAGTTGAGGTGTCAAAACTATGGATTATTCTTTCCTACATAATGAATAGATCGATTCTACTCAATGGAGTCAGTTAGCTTTCTTCAAATTAGATAAAAACCATTAGCTAGCTAGCAGTTTACTGCATTGGATTTTTATATTTTGGGCTTGCATTACTTAATCAACTTATTATATTCATAAATATTTGTGCACATTTAATGTTTATTTTTTTTAATTATCCAAGGCTGGAAGGTGCTGGGGGCAAAATAAAGTGATTTACATGGACTGATTTAGAATTTGTGCCCACTATTCTAATGTTCCCTACTTAGTTTTAATTGTTTGGCTTTCATTTTTCAGCTTTAATTGTTTCATTTGTATTATTTATTTAATAGTTAAGGTACAAGATACAGCAAATTTTACGAGTTTGGTTGTAAAACTATTACATGCATCAAAATGTAAGAGCGGCATTAAGAAAGCTAGAATAGAATTGTAAGATTTCGATACTGTTGAGGATGCCGTTCGAACTGCCAGACAATCTGCTGTCTAATTTGCCTCTTTGCACACAAAAGTAACATGGATACTTTCGAATCTTGCCACTAGCGTAATAATATCAGTAATGATGATCTCCTGATGCTGATGCAGGTGGATATCTAGTTTCCTGTTTAGCAGATGGACAGAAATAAGAGTCCGTTTCCACGTGTAAATACTTTATGCCTAATGTCTATGCTACATGCGGTCCTGTGCGAATTCCAAGAAGCAGCAGAAGGATCGAGTACAGCAGCAGTAGTTGTTAAGATGTTGTATTTAAAAGATAGTTAAAGGAGTTAGTCAGTCAGTTTCCAAGTTAGTTATTTTCTGTTATGTTAGCTACAAGTCAGTTAAAGCAGCTTGTATATGAACAGCTGATAAACCTCTTCACACTTAATTCATTCAATACAATGAAATTCTTTTCTTCAAGTATCAATTCTTAAACAGCCTATCTGTCCAGGATTTCAAGATTGGATCCATCTGTGTTTAGTTTTATTTAAGGACTTGTGGGCGGATTCCGGGAGATTAATAGGATTTGTGGGGTAGGAGTAGATGGTAAGGATGAGTTGTTTATAGGCATTAATTGTTTGCAGAGGTGGAAGGTATTTTGAAGGATTGTCGGTATAAGTCTAGAAGTATTATTGAACAACACTCATTTCTAGTTCTCCAAACGTACCATAGTAAATTTGGTATAAAGTGAGAAAGGTATAGAAAAGTCTGAGTAGGTATAATGTAAGTTGGTTGTGGTTAAGGTTTTAAGCAAGGTTGGTTGCTTAAGCAAGGTTTTAAGCAAGCTTGCCATATGGTTGTAAATTTGGGCACGAGTTGAAGAGATGCTTATTGTTTTATCTGATTAACAGAGGAAGGTTCATCAGCAGCTTCACCGGCTTCTGGATCATCAGCTACTGTCACCATACAAGCTATACAAGCTGAGTCATCACCAACAGCTGCTACTCCAGTTGTACCTCCAGCCGTATCAACTGGATCCTAATGTATTAAGTAGTAGAAGTTAGTTGGTAGTTATATTCTGTTTTGAGCAGTTGTAGCAAGCTCAACTGACTGAGCTATATAACTTATTTTGTACTGACTCTAATTCATTCAATACAACAGATTCATACTCATTTTTACAACTGTTAATAATATCATCGATATTATAAAAGTTGTGGAGATTCTCGCTTCCTCATTGTGCCACGTTTTTTGCCACTTTTTTGCCATTTATTGTCCTTCATCTTTTGTCCTCTTCCCTATGTTCATATTTACAGATTTTTGCAAGTTGGAATGAAATAATGTGGTCTTGATTGTTGTGTAAATTTCTTTGGTGACTTGACGTATTTCGCAGAAGTTAACATAAGATTCAATTTCTATTTTCTGTGTTTAGTTTCCACTTGAATTCCATGTTTTTTATTGGTTTATGGTGAATTTGAGTGATATCCATCTTTTATAGATATGAGCTCAGTCATGGTAATTTATACAAAAGAACCAAATTGTTAATGGTAAGAACAAGAGGTAGAAAGATGGATATAGAAACACATTAGACTGAAAAAGAGTAAAGAAAGAGATGAATCCTCCTGTTGAAAATTTCGATTAGATTAGATTTATTTTATTGGTATTTCGTTACCCAAATTATTGAAGAAAAAGAGTGATGAATAATCTCCCCTTCGCTCCGTTATCCAATAGGCTTCTCACATGACATCATCTCTAGAAAGGATTGCCCTGTGGATATCACATTGGATCCTAAATACAAGGTTTGGGGGACAAAGTTGGTAAGCACCTTTTAACTCTACTAATTTCTTGCTTTTTTTTTTTTGGTGGACTAAAATTTTCATTTCTCATTAGTGATGCAAATGATGAGGCAAGGGTGAATAAAGAAATGAGAGTAGAAGATAGTAAAGATAAGAAGATGGATAGTACAATTAGGGAGAACCAAGATTCGTTGAATCTTGATTTGAAGAAGCCTGATCAAATAACTGTTGTGATTGTTGTAAATTTGAACAGCATAATCAAAAGCAACAGCTATCTAAAGTTGGCATCCTTAAAGTGGAGAAAAAATTAGTAAATATTTTTTATGTTTCAGCTTTAAATCACATGCAGCTTCATTATTTTATTGTTTCTTTTAACTCTATGTTTGCTTGAATTATGATATGATTTTTACTTATTGATCTTATTCTCTTATTCAACTACATTTTATCATTTTTTATGCATATGGTTTGATTGTCTTGGATTTATTTTGTAAACCGAGTATATTGCAATGTGGATATTGCAATATTCTTGATAGGTAGCTAAGAACAAGCTAATAGTCTTGTAGAGCATGGTCCAATGTGTTCTCTTAGCAAGTCCCCTGTTTTTAGGACCATCAATTCGACGGCCAGCAACCAATTACTTGGTCTGCCTACTATCTCGCATCCTCGAATGTCAAACTCCAAGAAAGTATCGCTTATGTTTTGTTGTCAATTTCATTAATGCAAACAATTTTCTATTTACTTGACTAATCTTTTCCTTTTTTAAGATTGATTTATTTCTATTTTTTAATTTCTTCATTTAATTTCAGAAATATTAATGTTTACCAATTCCCTCTCATTATCTCATGCAACTTAGTGAATATTTTTTTTAGTAAAAGAACCTACCAAAATAAGCCAATCATAGAGTAGAATTTAAAATTTTCTATTCAAAGTGTGTTAACATTCAATAATTTTATATGTTTGTATACTTAAACATATAAAATGATAACAAAAAAAATAACTGTTATCTTGCAGCATCGCGCAGGTGTCATTCTAGTAGGAGTAATTAGTTATAGAATGACTTCGTCGTGAATCCTCCATTTTTTTGAGAAAAACTATACATGTCGTTCAACGTTGCTTTGCCTTCATCGTGGCAGGGCAGTTGGGGAAGATATGTCAAGTAAAACCCAGAGAGTAATGTAGCATACATATCAGAATTAGCCAACAGGGTTTTATATTAATAGTGGACTGTAATTTAAGGGACTAGGATACTTAAGTTTGTAATTAAGATGGAAAGGCAATTGTAAGACCTAATTCTACACTACTATAGACCTTAATTTCATAAAATTGATAATGAAAATTAAATAAATAATGAATATTGATTTCCACTTGGGTGAAAAGCTTTTTAATTTGAGTTGTGAATGAAACAATTTCAGTGAAATAATGTATGGGCGAGTATATGGAACAGCTTGCCAATGGGCGAGCAAGAGGATGATCGCCAACACATGATGGCAAAATGATGATGGCGAGGTGGTTTAACTGCTTGTTTGGCGAAGAGGTGAGTTCCCCATTAATGTTGACTTAGATGGTCGCCCGAATGGGCGAGGACATGTAATCGCTCATATATATTGAATAAACTGAAAAAGAAAAATGGTGATCGCCAATTGTGGTATGAATCAAGACAAACTGGCGATACCTAGGTGCAAGAAGAGGCGAGCTTGAATATTTGCATGTGTGAGCATAAGAATACTGACGAGATGAAGGGTTGGCGAACTGAAATTTAGTTGATAAGCTGAGGTCTCAAGATGAAGAGGTGAACTGGAATCAACACTTGTGGACAAAATGAAAATAGATTCAAACCATTTTGCAGCCAAAATTGACTTTGTAAGTCATACGGTTGAAGACAATAAATAAAGAAAAGTTAAAGTCAATAAAGGAATTAGCCTTATTGGTTGAAAAAATAAAACGAAGTCAATAGAAGCAAAAAAAGAAGTGTGGAAGGGAGACTTTCACACCAGCTTGAGCTGCAGTTTTTCTTCATGCATTAAATGAATGATTGACTCGTGAAATGATGAAAGAAATGGAATAAAGGCCAAGTGATAAATTCTGATTGGATTAGCATGGCTATATAAGAAGAAACACTTGAGGAAAACCGATTTAGCAAACTTCATCCTCTTCACGAAAACCATTCTACTGCAAGTTATGCTCTGTTTCTTCCATTTCTCTGCCATGCTTGATCTACTAAACTTCATCCTTAAGTTGGCTAAACATGTAAATTTGCTTGCAAAACCTTTTCTCCATCGTTGATGAGCTAAATGAATAAGCAAAGTAAGGCCAACATGAGACAGAAAGTGTTCTGTTCTTGAGGTGCAGTTGATTAAGGTGAGATTTAATGGTTTCTTGAGATTAAATGATATGTTTCTATGATTTCAAGCATAAGAAGCATGATTATAGTCTTGCTTTTGATTTATTCTTATTAGATCATAGAAATAGAATAAATTCATATCTTAAAGTAGATGAAGAATAAAATGAAACTGGGTTGAAATTGTAGTAGCATGATGGCAAAATAATCGAGAATGAATAAGGAAAGTAATGGAAATGGTGTAAGAGTGATGAGAATGGCGACTATTTTGATCGCCAATGATGAATGTTAGTGATCGCCAATGAGGTGAGTAGATAATAAAGAACTTGCCAAGTTGTTGTTCATGTGGGCGAGGTTGCCCAACGCCAATTTAAGTTATAGGTGAGCCCACCTCTGAGTAGAAAGCCACGTATGGCGAACTCGAATGCATAGGCATTAGGCGAGTTGAATTGTGGGCGAACTCCCATATTAAAGGCCATGTGGCGTGGCGGTTTATTTGTGGGCGAGCTCTCACTAATTAGACAATATGTGAATGGCGAGAATGTTGGGCTAGCTCACACGTGTAAGCCATTTGATGAATGGCGAACTCAGTTGGGCGAGCTAGTAAGAGCTCCGTTGGGCGAGCTAGTTGATTTATCTCAAGTCTCGCCAAAGTACTGAAAATATTTGGAAAAAGGAAAATATTAATAGTTTTAATAAATTATTTTGCAGCCGGGAATTGGGAATGGCTATTGGCGAGCAGGAAGCAAGGCGAAGCAAGGTTTCGTTAAACTTGGTAAGAGAGATGTGTGTGAAGTGAATGCATGTCCTGTGGAGTAAATATTATGAAAATATTGAGAAATTGTTTTGTTTTATGACATGCATTGGTTTAATAATTGTTTTGATTTGGGCGACCTACAAAGCCGACCCCTATGTTATTTTGGGCGAACTGATAAAGGGCGGGCGAGCCAAATGTTTTAATGTTTTGGGCGATCCCTTTTATAATGTATTGGGGCAGGCGACCCCTTGCTTAAGAAAGTTATGGGCGAGCCAGTTTTATTTGTTTTTAAAAGCAATGGTTAGCAGGCGAATACTTGTTCACCCCACTTTCGAGTTGACCATGGACGAGCTGACCATGGCGAACAGATTTCCATTTGCATTTTTCTCAACAAAAAATGAGCGAATTTTTATATTTTTGTAAATAGAAAATATAAAACCTTTTTGGACGAGTTGACCATGGAATTGCCATAGTTGGGCGAGTTGACTATGGGAAATGCCATAACAGGAGAACTGGTAGTCGGGCGAGCCAGTGTTTTTGTTTTAAGTGCTATGGTTGGCGAGCGAACATTAGTTCACCTCACTGGGCGAGCTGCCATGGGCGAGCCATAATGGGCGAGCTAACATGGGCGAGCAGATTTTAAATGTTGAGATTTCGGACTGTTTTCAAGGTGTTTTATAAACAGAAAGCCTAAACCTTTTTGGAAATCAAATTATTTTGAGAAAATGATAATATGGGTGAGATAATTCCATAAAGGTTTTTCATGAGATATAAAAGTGATTTTTGAGACTTTAGGCCCTGAGTTCATGTATTATTATTCATGTAATTGCGTGACCCACCTGGGGCGGTGGCTCAGGTCGATGGACCAACAGGTGTACCTCAAGGCGTCATAGGGCTGATGGACCCACCAAGTCATCAGCGGTCTCGAGGTCACTTGGTAAGTGGACCCGAGGACCACCTATAGATTATGGCCATAGATCTAGCTGGATAGCCGTAAGGGGCGATGGCCTACGGGTGCACCCCAAAAGCGGACGATTTGTGTTCCTGGAGGAACAATAAGAGCATGATTTATTGGTTGCCTAGTCTCAAACTTACTGATTTCTGTTTACTAAAAGGATTTATTCAATCCTGTTTACTGTTTACTACTTTATATGGTAAACTGTTGAGCAAATGATTTGAATGGTGTATTGAGAGTACTGTTTACTATATCCATTGTTTTCCTATTTGATATGTTTTAGGAAAAACAAATATGTTGTGGTATATAGTTTTGGTTTTATAAAGCAGCATATGTCTCTTTACTGAGCGCGTAGTTCGCTCACCCCTTTGTTTTAACTCCACAGATAAAAGACATGGAGTTAGAGAATTAGCTCCAAGATGAATATAGCTACATACAAAGTGCTGGGGCAAAGTATGTTAAACATGACAGGTACAGTCTGTTCTTCTTTACATTTCAGACATAGGTATACAGTACTACTTTATTAAGATAAAGACAAAAGGGGATGTCAGATGTAAGGAATAATGAAAAAGAATTTCATATTCCGTATTTGTTAAATAATTGCTTATCATTTATCACTATCACTATGGAATGTTAATGGCATCGCAGACAGCCCAACCGGAAAAGTTGCATAGAAATACGTGAAAAATGTGGTAATGGGATGTTACAGCAATAAAGGTTTGCATTGCATTGAAGTAGGCAGGGTTAGGATTTGATGAAAAAATGGATATCAAATGTTGCACAGCAGCGGAGAATAATCTCATGGATATCTTATGAATACCTAATTAGCAGGACTCCGTAGGAAAATGCATGGAAAATTTACATGCCAAGGGTACAAGATTTTGTGATGCAAAGAAGATGAAATATGAGGATTACTCTGAATGTTATATGAGATACTACCATATATGCAAATTGAGGAAAAGAAAGAACAAGAGTTCCTCAACCAGCAACAAGCTTTCTAGATTGTCAAGTAAATCAACTGTAACATAGTTGCAGAACATGGGGTACGACTTGCTAGTCCTATGACTTCTTTAAAGATGCAAGGCTCATAGAAGTAGCCTCTAATTTCCTTCAATCATTAAAGATGTAAAGCTCATAGAAGCAGCCTCTGATTTCCTTCAATCCAGGGTTTCAAATAGCGGAAATAGCGGCGGCTATCTCGCGGTAGTGGCGGTGGCCGCCACCGCTATTACGGAAATAGCGGGCGTGAATCTATCTCACTACAGTAACGGCCGCTATTGCCATTACAAAACGCTGTTGTAACATCCCAATTTTCACTATATAACATGTTACTCACTTATATCTTACACTTACTACCGGTTGGGCTGTTAGTGATGCTTATCAACTCCTATCACTTTAATAAGAATAACTAAATCATTTTCTTAAGATGTATATACATTCCCTTATATTTAAAGTAGTACTGTACAACTTTACTGAATACATAAAAGAACACAACATACCTTCGATATCCAATCTCCGGAAGGTAAGTCTCTTAGTTCAAATCAGTTATCTGTGGAGTGGAAAAATAAGGAGTGAGCGACAATGTGCTCAGTAAGGAAGGTGTATGCTGCTTTAAAATAAAAGCTATAATCTCAAAACCATTTAATCATCCTAAGGATCACACTCATTAGGAAACAATAAATACAGTTAACATGAAACAGGATTCGCCAGATCCTTTCATAAATCATTTAATTGAGACTAGGCAACAATTTAAATCATGCAAAGAACACAAGTCATCCGCTTTTGGGGTGCACCCGTAGGCCATCGCCCCTCACGGCTATCTCATCTGGATGTATGGCCATAATCCATAGGTGGTCCTCGGGTTCACTTGCCAAGTGACCTCGAGACCGCTGAAGACTTGGCAGGTCCATCAGCCCTGTGACACCCTAGGGTGCACTCGTTGGTCTATTTGACCCGAGCCATCGCCCTAGATGGGTCACGCAAAGTATATGAGTGATAATGCATGAACTCATAGCCTAATGTCTCGGATTCAAGTTATCTTATGTATCATTTCCATAAAATGATTTGTTTCCAAAAGGGCTTATAAAACAATAAAACAGCCCGTAACTTCAACATTTTTTGTGTAAGAAGGTACGGATTAGACTGGCTCGCCCATGGCTAGTTCGCCCATGGTAAGCTTGCCAATACACAACTCGCCATTGGTCAACTCGCCCAATGGTCAACTCGCCCCAAAAAGGTTTCATATTTTTATTTTTGAAATATTTAAAATAATTCATTTTTCGTTTAAGAATTTACACTTTAAAACCGTTCGCCACGATCAGCTCGCCCTTCACGGCTAGCCCCTGACTAACTCGATAAGACGGCGAATTAGTAATCGCCCGCCATTTAACTTTTCAAAAACAAAAGTATGACTCGTTGATAACGGTTCGCCCGCCTTATATTTAAAACAAGGGCCGCCCGCCCAAACACATTAAAAAGGGTTCGCCCGACTATGGCTTACCCGGATTTCTCTTTAAAACAAGGGCACTCGCCCAGTTCTCATAAAAGAGAGCTCGCCACTTGGCTCGCCCGAGTCTCTGCCTAGAACAAACCTACTCGCCCGCTTTAACCAGTTCGCCCAACAAAACAACATATGGCGGCTTGTAGCTCGCCCAAGATCAAAACAGTTTATCAACCAATGCATGTCAGAAAATAAAACAATTTCTAATATTTTCTTAACATTTTTACTCCACAGAACATGCATTTACATCACATACTACTTCCTTACCTCGTCTGATGCAGTCTTGCTTTCCACTCGCCGTATCAATCTCACTTCCCGGCTGCAAGGTAAAATATTAATTCCATTAATATTTTCTTTTCTAGCAATTTATTTCTTAAACTATTTTCAACCACTGTGGCGAGGTAACAACTCGCCATTCGCCCAACACAGCTCGCTATCCATTAGCGGCTCATTCATGGGAGTTCGCCCAACATAGGAGCTCAACTCGCCATGCTTATCAATTCAGTTCGCCACTCGTGGCTTTTCAATCATAATTGGGCTCGCCCATGAATTGAATAACCCTTGGCCACCTCGCCCTCTTGAACAACACTTTGGCGAGTTGTCTATTACCTATTTGCCTCATTGGCAATCATTGGTCCTCGCCCTTACTTCCACATTTCTGATTTATCCCATAACAATTGGCGAACATGTTCTCGCCTAGTTATATATTGCATTGTACTCGCCTCGCCCTTTGGGCGAATACTCCTTGTTCGCCTATTGTTTTTCTTAAATCATTTCCATCTGATTTCTTATATATTTCCACACTATTTAACTACAACCAGGCTATATCTGTGTTTATCACGTTATAAACATAGAAATATACCCTCATTTATCAAAATAACCATAGAAATATGGAAGCTCACCTCAACTGAGTTGCACTTCCTGGAGCAGAGTGTTTTCTTGCCGCATTTAGCTTTACTTTGCTTATTCCTCAGTTCTTCACACACTGGATAAATGTTTAGCTAACTAAGGATGGGTCTCATGGCTCACTTATAGAAGTAGAGGAAAACTAAGGGTGAACTTGAAATGAAACAGAATGGGCGAGAATGGTTTGGAGGAAGATGAAGTTGCTTCCATCGATTTTTCTTCATGAACTCTGCTTATATAGCCGTTCCGTTTCACTTAAAATCTAACACCTGTTTCCTTATCCTGTTTTCCTCATCATTTCATGCAATTAAAACCAAAGAAAACTGCAGCAAAAGGAATGGTAGTGACGTCCCTGCTGCAGCTCTATTCTTGACTAATTCCCTTGCCATTTATTGCCTAATCCTGTTGTCAAGAGAAGCCAGTGGCTAGAAGTCCACTATTAGCCCCTTTCCTTGACTTTTCCATTTTCTTTTCTTCTCTTCTCCACGCCATTTCTCTTCCAGCCAACATTGATTGGCTAACTCCTAGTCCACGCCACTGTCAGCCAATGTTGATTGGCTCTCCTTTCATTCTTTTCCTCATTTGTCCCATTACCATTAATTCCTTCATTTAATGCTTTCATACTATAATATCAAATTAAATCTCAACAATATCTTGTTACACTTAAATATTTGTTTTTCTTTCTTTAAACACCATACTATAAATCATCACTTAAATTGAAAAGTGGAAATTCACATTCGGTTATTCTTTAATTTTACTAAAAGAATTTATTTCCACTATCAATAATGTACATATATGGTATACAGTATAACAAAATTCGGATTTTACAGCTGTAGCGGAGGATAGCGGCAATAACGGCCCGTTATTGCCGCTATTCTCCGCATTCCGTTCAACATTTTGCTATCAGGAAAAAAAAATTTCGAAATCAACAGAACTCAGAATCTTAGCTTTACACCATCAAAATTTCAATCTCAATCACAAAGAATTCAACATCGATTCAAAAGACACAACAGCACAATAGAATAATTGATTTGAGTTTTGATTTTTGAAGCAAGAAACCACTTACATTTCAACAACAGATCTGGATCATGGAAGAGATGAAATGAAATCAACTAGATTTGGATTGGGCATCGGGGAAGCGGATCTGTGAGGGGTGATCGGGTGAGGGTGAGGGTGAGGGAGGAGGGACCGAACACCGAAGGTCTCTGTTCAGTATTGTTTTGGGCGTTGGGCCGTCGGGAGAGGGTGTGAGCAACGGCGCAGCATGGGTGGCTTGAGAAGCTACCGGTTCGCTACACAGGTGGTGGCTTTTGTGATCTGTCGTTTACAAGAGGAGATTGGAGAGCATCTAGTCTAGGCTCTTACTGGCGGCTTGCAGTTGCAGCTTCTTGATTTGAGGGTGAGTGAGGCCATGGGTGTTGTAAGAGGTAGGGATCTTGGCTACGAAGTGGAGAATGGCCTGAAAGGAACCAAAACCTGAGTGGGTGAGGGTGAGTCGGTGAGGTGAGGATGCAACTGAGACTGAGATTGAGAGTGAGTGAAGAGATGAAAATGAAACTGAATGGGCAGAGGCAGAGTGGGTGGGTCGGGAAATTGGTTTTTTTTTGGTGGGTTGTGGGTTTTTAATATATTATTTAGTTTTAATTTTTTTCAAAGAATTTTAATATTTTAGGAATTAATATTAGGTAATTTTTTAAATATTATTAGGTAGTGTTGAATTTAAATTATTAATTCAATTTTTTTAGTAAAATTTGTAATGTAATTAAATATATGATATTAATTATTATTATAAGAAAAAATAATATTGATTATTTGATATTGATATTTTATTAGGTTTAAGTTAATTGATAATAGCAAATTAGTATTAAAGTTTTAATACAACCAAACATGATTAATTTTTTAATAAGTTAATTGATAATGTAAATATAATCAATTAAATTATTTTTACTTATTAAAGTAAGTAAATTAAATGAATTAATGAATTAAGTAACCCAATGTGCAATATTCTGAGCTATGCATTGTAGTATTTTTATATATTATGTTTGTTGTATGTGAGTTTTCTTTTATCATCATTTTTTTGTAATGGATTGAATTTAAAAAGTTTAATTTTATTATAATTCAAAAAATTATAAATAACTTTTTTTTCACATAAATAATAGACTTGAGGTATCATAAATTAATTTAAAAACTATAAAATAAGATTTTACATGATTATAATTATAATTACCACACTTTATATAGAATTGTGCAAAATTAAAAAAAAAATTCACGACCACGATGACCGCAATTACCGTCGCTATGTCCGCAACCGCGACAAACGCAACGTGACTGAAAACGCGACCACGACCGCAATTTAAAACCATGCTTCAATCATTAAAGATGCAAGGCTATTAAGTTTGTAATTAAGGTGTTTTATATCAGAATTAGCCAACAGGGTTTTATATTAATAGTGGACTGTAATTTAAGGGACTAGGATACTTAAGTTTGTAATTAAGGTGGAAAGGCAATAAGGGTTTGCATTGCATTGAAGTAGGCAGGGTTAGGATTTGATGAAAAAATGGTAGCTAGAATTGATATCAAATGTTGCACAGCAGCGGAGAATAATCTCATGGATATCTTATGAATACCTAATTAGCAGAACTCGGTAGGAAAATGCATGGAAAATTTACATGCCAAGGGTACAAGATTTTGTGATGCAAAGAAGACGAAATATGAGGATTACTCTGAATGTTATATGAGATACTACCATATATGCAAATTGAGGAAAAGAAAGAACAAGAGTTCCTCAACCAGCAACAAGCTTTCTGGATTGTCAAGTAAATCAACTGTAACATAGTTGCAGAACATGGGGTAAGACTTGCCAGTCCTATGACTTCTTTAAAGATGCAAGGCTCATCGAAGCAGCCTCTGATTTCCTTCAATCATTAAAGACGTAAGGCTCATAGAAGCAGCCTCTGATTTCCTTCGATCATTAAAGACGCAAGGCTCATAGAAGCAGCCTCTGATTTCTGAAGACATGTACTTCTTTAACCGCAGAAACCATCAGCAATCACTCTGCCATTATTAATACCTTCATTAATGAATGTTAAGGGACAGGAAAGTGTGAGAAGGCTTTACCAAAGAAGAATGATTGCAAACAAATGTGATAACCACAATCCCAACAGTATTAAGTAGACATGCTTTGTCAGAGGCTAGAGGTGAACATGAAAATTGCATATCTAGGAATTATATTAACCCATTCGCCTTCAGTTTCCTCTGCAAAATCAAAATCAAAGTCAGAGAACTCCAGTGCTAGCGTAGATGCCCCAAATTCGTTCTTAAGCATCTGATGAATAAAGTTGGTGAGTCCATTTGAAGAGAAATGAACTAGAGAAAAGTCTAAAGAAATCGTTGAAAGCGAATTCTAGACTTAAAACCCTTTGTTTTGTTTCTTGAGTTCCAAAAAATGTAGTTTGGGTTACCATTAAGCACAATAATTCGAACTAGGCTTTTGTTGAGGGTACAAACTGTTGGGCTAAGCCTTTTTATATATATATAGATAAGCTCAAAATAATCTCTAAATATATATATAAAAAAAAAAACGCGGAAGTTAATTTTAAAGAGATAGTTGCCGCCTCTTGATCTCTATAAATATGAGTGCTTGGTACTTACGCCTCCTGTTTCTCTACAAAAGAAAGGAAAACAGTCGAGAGTAGCAGCTTTAGTTTTCAAGAACCAATAGCCTCTCAGTTGTAAACAACCGCTTCTCAAAAAAAAAACCCAGTGTTAGTAAACATCCCCTTCTCAGCTGTAAGACAAAAAAAAAGCAGCCTTAGTTTTCAAGAAAAAAAATGCTTGCTGGAATGGTTTTTGATCCCTCAGATGAGGAGATAGTTTCTCACTATCTCCCGAAATTGATTCAGGGGGAAGGCATGGGTGAATGGCAGTATTTGATTGAGTTTTATGATGTATATTCCTCAAAACCAAGCCTGTTATTTGAGATTGACGGTGGAAAGGGCCTTCCGTTTATCAAAAGCAACCAACGATTCTTCTTCAGCCACCGACAGAAGATTTCCCAGAAAAATGCAAATGGAAAACGACCCAGAAGGGTTGTTGAAAGTCTAGGAGATGGAAACGGTAGCGGTGGATATTGGAAGTCTTCGACGGGAGAGAAGCCGATTGTTGATGAACTCCAAGAAGGTACTGTTTTAGGTTATGTTAACACCCTTAACTTTCTTGAGTTCGAGAATGAGAGAAAGGTTCGAAAGGATGCCACAAAAACTAGTTGGCTCATGCATGAGTACCGTCTGCCAGGGGAAAGGTTTCAAGAATGGGTTATATGCAAGATTAAAGACCTCTCTCGTTCAGGGCATGATGAATATGAAAGCGTTTGGCTGAACGAGTTCCTTGGAAAACTAACGTTGCCTCAAGGCAAATCAAACGATCAAGATCAGCATCAGCGGAACCTAATACCGGAATATCGGTCTCAGACATCCATTTTGGTTGATCCTTTGATGGATAACAATGGTGTGGGTGGAAGCAGCTGCTTGCACATGCAGCAATCAGAAACAACTTTTGTGGGAGAAACAGGTCAGTTTGGTTTTACTTTCGGTTCTGGTTTTGGACTAGAATGTCGATCACAGGCATCCACCTTGGTTGATCCTTCTATGGATAACAATATATTGGATGGAAGCAGCTGCTTGCACCAATCTGGAACAGCTTTTGGGGGAAACATGTCAATTTGGTATTAATGTCGGTTCCGGTTTTGGACTAGAATGTAGATCTCTGGCATCCACCTTGGTTGATCCTTCGATGGGTAACAATAATGTAGATAGAAGCAGCTGCTTGCCCTTGCGGCAATCAGAATCAACTTTTGTTGGAGAATCAGGCCAATTTGATTGTAATGTGGGTTCTGGTTTTGGACAACTAGAGTCCAATGCTTTGGCAAGTAATGGTGTGGGGAAAATTATGTCAAACAATGATGAGGATCCTTTCGAGGAGGTGGATCAGCTATTGGGGATTGGCAATAGCAAAAACAACGAACTAAGCAAGTTATTGGATGAACTTGCCACTGATGCTGGTGCTGATGAGGACGAGGACCCTTTCATGGAGGTGGAGCAGCTGTTGGGGATTAGCAATAGTAAAAACAATGAAATAAGCAAGTGTTCAGATAAGCTTGCCACTGATGAGTTGCTGGGCATTTTGAATTTCGACCATCTTCCTGCTTTGGAAGACTTCCCCGTCAAGTGAAGTTTCTTTGGTTTTGTTTGTTTGTTTGTTTGTTTTTTGTGAAAGTTGGTTAATATTTTTATTTGTAAAGACATAATCTGGAATTTCGTTAATATTGTTATTTGAAGATCAACTTTGAAATCAGCTCTCTCTATATAAATGTATATATTTAAAATCGTATAACCTGCATGGCAACTTAAGCTTGGTTTCTTGTTACTAGCTGAATTATCCTCACATGCATGCTTTGTATTTGTTTATGTTATTAGATTAAGCAGGTTGACTTTTCAACCCATAAGTTTCCTCAATTTATAGATGAGATGTATACATATAGTATGATGCTTCCCGTACATTACAGTGGCTTTATCATACAAGAAGAGTTGAAACCTGAGCAGGAAACAAAACTAGGGTAGTTATTATGGAAGAGCAGCGGAAAATTCATCTAGTGGTGGCTCAGACAGCGCCTCCGCTGCCTCCTGCCTCTGCTACATACTACAGTCAAAATTGCTCTACCCTCCTCGTGGGAGGGCAGTTGGGGAAGATATGTCATGTAAAACCCAGACAGTAATGTAGCATACATATCAGAATCTGCCCACAGGGTTTTTTATCAATAGTGGATTGTAATTTAAGGGACTAGGTTACTTTAGTCTGTAATTATGGGAGGAAAGGCAATAAGGGTTTGCATTGCATTGAGGTAGGCAAGTGTAAGGTATGATATTTTGCACAGCATAAGAAAATAATCTAATTGATATCTTTTGTATGCTTAATTAGCAGGACTCAGTAGGAAAATAAAAGGATAATTTGCATGCCAAGGGTCGAAGATTTTGCTAGTCTTGAGAAGCTTGCAGTTGCAGACTTCGGCTATAAAATAAAAGGGTACTTTGTACCAAAAAAAAAAAACAAAAAAAAGGGTTTTAGTTTTAAGGCCACGCTTAGTACTTTGTTTTTCACTCCACTTCTTAAGACAGTGTTTGACTGAATTTTCAAAGAAAAAAAGTCAATGTTTGATTGAGCCTTTTAGCCCTCATGTAATTGTGTTATTTACGAATAAATTAAAAGATTTTTTTTTCTTGAATAACCATTTGCATAATTGCACCTTTTTTTCAGTAACAATATCTGTTACGTTTTAACTAGTCAAATAATCTTAAACCCTTTTAACATTTTTTTAATTTTTTCTCAAAAAATAAATATATTAAAAAAAAAAAGCAAGCAAGAGACTGATTAAAAAACTAGAAAGCAAATTCATTTGGTTGACAAAAAGAAATATTGTAATAAAAAATGTCTGGCACTTTTTTTTTTTGTAATTAAGGTTATTAGAAATTGATATTGAATTGTGATTATTATAATTTAATATTTTAACAAAAAAAAAGGCAATTGTTGAATAACCATATGCATAATTGCAACTTTAGAAAATAAAAAATGAAGATGGATAACATTTTCTAAAACTCATCAACTTTGGATCTCAATCCTTCTTTAAAAATAAAATAAAATAATAAAAAAATAACAATCTGAAGGCCGAGCTTAGGTTATTTTTGCCGCATTTACAATGAAAAATAGAAATTAGACTCTCAAAGGTTTCTGGACATTTACAAACTGTCATCTGTCAGAATCAGGCAGGCAAATCCTAACACTTGTGACCATATTGAAAATTCAATCACAGCCCTGCCTTGGAGATGTACTTCTACTTTCGCAGGTTTCATCGTTTGGCAAAGGTTAAAAGAAGATTAGCAGTCAAATGATCGTGGCTTGTTATGCATTTTCCAGAATGCTGTGTCATGACGGTATTTCAATGTCACCAGCACAGAATTTCCATGATCCGTCATCTTGCCTTCTAAGTATATAGCGGATTTTGTAAGTGCTGCAATCAATCAAAAGTAAAAACAACTTAGTCCAGAAGTTGTTTAAAAGGGTTCAAGTTTAGATTTTCTGGAAAAGATCAAGTAAAACATAAGAAGACTGTTGAAGGAAAAAATACACAAAATGCAGAAAGTGCAGGATAATACAGGAATGTAGCCAGTTCAGACAGATTTAACTGAAGCTGCAATTTGATGTTAATTCACTGGCAGTTGACATGTACCAATTGCCCCACAGCATAGTTAGACTCAAACCTATATTTTCTAACTATTTAAATATTTTTCCACAAATCTCCAATAACAACATCTAGCTTTTGCTGAATCAGCCAAAGCTTGCCACTGCAGATCAATTATGCAAACAGAAAAGCCAAAGGGTTTAGCTAAGAAGTGTTACTTCCACCTCGGGGAATAGAATCTTGAAATAAGCACACCAATATTTTTCCACATCATGAATTTAGAGTTAGCCGTGCAAAGGTTTAGAATTTGAATTTTTAAAATCTCTGAAATGGTTTGATCTTGATTTTGATTTCAGCTAATCTTTGTTCAGTAAAACTACATTTTGAGGGCATTCTCCCCAAGTTTTTTTTTTTGTAATTAAGGTTATTAGAAATTGATATTGAATTGTGATTATTATAATTTACTATTTTAACAAAAAAAAAGGCAATTGTTGACGTTGTGCAATTTGATTTTTAAGTATATTTTTATTTTCTACTGTACTTAATAAATATTCGAAGAAGATGATATAACGTTGTTCTTTTTTAATTCAAAGACAAATTTGTTGTTGAAACTGAAAATACATACAAGATTACAAACAAATAGAGGTGAATATTAAGAAATATTGACAGTGAAATTAAGAGAAAAAAATAACAAGCTGAGAGGTTGAGAAGAAGTTGTGTTAGACTAGAATACAATGGCCAAATTGCCTGCCACCCCATTACATAACAGGTTTAACTTTAGAAAATAAAAAATGAAGATGGATAACATTTTTTCTAAAACTCATCAACTTTGGATCTCAATCCTTCTTTAAAAATCAAATAAAATAATAAAAAAATAACAATCTGAAGGCCAAGATTAGGTTATTTTTGCCGCATTTACAATGAAAAATAGAAATTAGACTCTCAAAGGTTTCTGGACATTAACAAACTGTCATCTGTCAGAATCAGGCAGGCAGGCAAATCCTAACACTTGTGACCATATTGAAAATTCAATCACAGCCCTGCCTTGGAGATGTACTTCTACTTTCGCAGGTTTCATCGTTTGGCAAAGGTTAAAAGAAGATTAGCAGTCAAATGATCGTGGCTTGTTATGCATTTTCCAGAATGCTGTGTCATGACGGCATTTCAATGTCACCAGCCCAGAATTTCCATGATCCGTCATCTTGCCTTCTAAGTATATAGCGGATTTTGTAAGTGCTGCAATCAATCAAAAGTAAAAACAACTTAGTCCAGAAGTTGTTTAAACGGGTTCAAGTTTAGATTTTCTGGAAAAGATCAAGTAAAACATAAGAAGACTGTTGAAGGAAAAAATACACAAAATGCAGAAAGTGCAGGATAATACAGGAATGTAGCCAGCTCAGACAGATTTAACTGAAGCTGCAATTTGATGTTAATTCACTGGCAGTTGACATGTACCAATTGCCCCACAGCATAGTTTTAAGGTGTGTAAATATTATTTGAACACGTAGCAACATTTACAATTTGAGCTCCAAAAATGCCCTAAGCGGCCAAGGTGGATTTGCTCACCTGTAGTAAGTAGGATTCTTTGGCTGAGACTCATCAACAAGCTCACCTCATCAACAAGCTCACCTGCTTCCTCTAGGAGAGCCTCAATTTCAGCCATCTCACCCCTGTTTATGTCCAGCAGAACGTCTGCTCGCAGAATGGTCAATTGCAGCAGAACAAATCTCCAATAACAACATCTAGCTTTTGCTGTCTCAGCCAAAGCTTGCCACTTCAGACCAATTATGCAAACAGAAAAGCCAAAGGGTTTAGCTAAGAAGTGTTACTTCCACCTCAATGAATAGAATCTCGAAATAAACACACCAATATTTTTCCACATCATGAATTTAGAGTTAGTGCCGTGCAAAGGTTTAGAATTTGAATTTTTAAAATCTCTGAAATGGTTTGATCTTGATTTTGATTTCAGCTAATCTTTGTTTAGTAAAACTACATTCTGAGGGCATTCCCCAAGTTTTTTATTTTCCTCATTTAACACCTAATTAAAGGTTGAAACCACCATTATATTTCACGACATCAGGAAAATGATATCAAGAGTAATTTCGGTATTTCCTTGCAGCAATTGAAACAGGTAACTGACTCACAGATAGTTTGCTATCATCAATATCAAATGTCTAAAACCCTATTATTTCTCTGGTAGCAACAACATCTTATTTTCCAAACAGTACACGGTTGCAATGATTTCTCATATTATAAAAGCACAAACTCACTGGTCAACCACAGACACTTCTTTTAACCCTTTTTACTCCCTTCTGGGGTTCTGGGGGGGCAGGGAGGCAGGGAGACGAGGGAAGTGAAGAGGGATATTTTGGCCCAAAGATATTTTAGTCTTTCATCTCGGAATTCCCACATGAATCAGAAGACGCGTGACCATGACAGATTTTCAGGTCAGCACTACCAGATACGCTCATCAACTCAAGTCAGCGCTCAATGCGCTGAACCTCGTTTATTGTATTGATTACCTCGGGACCAATGACTAGAGCTTTTTGGCGGGAGGATGACCTAAAAACAAACGGTCTTTGCCTATAAATACGCTTCATTCCTACAAGCACCGAACTCTCCCCAATTTTTCTTCCTCCTCTTCTGATCGTATAAAAAGCCATTCTTTGCCACGACATTTTGGCACGCCAGGTAGGGGCTCCAGCATTTCTCTCATTCGTGATCAAGGATGGCCTCCAGGAGGAGAGTGACAGAGGAGGAAGAACCCATGGCACCTCAGCCTCACCAATAAGCCCAAATTACCTCGCTAGAACCAGGAGCTTGGGTACTAATGGATGATACAGTGAAGTAGATAAGGAAAAAAGAGTCGGTGCACGGGGATGAGCTAAAGTTGTCGAAAAGCTCACTGTTCACAGAAGATATCGACTGAGCTCAACCTCAAACCGGCTTGGGGATGCCCACCGTTGACACCTACGATGGTACCTCTAACCTTCTTCATCTTTTGAAACTTTTTGTGCTAACATTTTTATACCAGAAGCATATCGTCAAGATGGATAAAAATGAAAAGGAACAAAACCCACAGCTGAAATAGCTTAAGCCAACAAGACAAAATGCCCAAAGGAAGGAAGAGCTCGCCAAGTTAAGCTCAAGGAAGAGCTGGCTAAAGCTCTAGAAAGAGCTCGCCAAGTTAAAGCTCAAGGAAGAGCTGGCCAAAGCTCTACAAAGAGCTCACCAAGTCAAAGCTCAAGGAAGAGCTCGCCAAGTTAAGCTCAAGGAAGAGCTGGCCAAAGCTCTAGAAAGAGCTCGCCAAGTTAAAGCTCAAGGAAGAGCTGGCCAAAGCTGTAGAAAGAGCTCGCTACGTAAAGCTCAGGAAAGAGCTCGCCAAGTTAAGCTCAAGGAAGGGCTGGCCAAGCTCTAGAAAGAGCTCGTCAAGTTAAAGCTCAAAAAAAAGAGCTCGTTCAGCTCAAGAAAATGAGCTCGCCAAGTTAAAGCTCAAAAAAGAGCTCGTCCAACTCAAGAAAATGAACTCGCCAAGTGAAAGCTCAAAAAAGAGCTCGTCCAGCTCAAGAAAATGAACTCGCCAAGTGAAAGCTAAAACAGAGCTTGTCCAGCTCAAGAAAATGAGCTCGCCAAGTGAAAGCTAAAACAGAGCTCGCCCACCTCAAGAGAATGAGCTCGCCACGTTAAAAGACCAAGCGAGAGCTCGCCAAGTTAAGCAATAGAAAAGTGCTCGCCAAACAAAACTCAAGAAAGAGCTCGTCAAACTAAGCTCAAGAAAGAGCTCACCAAATCCAAGCTAAAGCTCAAGAAAGAGCTCGTCAAGCTAAGTTCAAGGAAGAGCCCGTCAAACCAAAGATAAGAGCTTGCCAGTTAAAATATCAAGGATGAGCTCGCCAAATAAGTACCCACGACGAGCTGGAGAAAAAGACCTTGCCAACATAAAAAGGCTCAAAAGGAGAGCTCGCCAAGCTCTAAAAAAGAGCTCGCCAAGTTATGCTGAAAAGAAAAGCAGGTTAAAGCTCAAGGGAGAGATCGCCATGTTGAGGCGCGGTGAATAGCTTGCCAAACCAAAACCCAAGGGACCTCAGGTCGGCCTGCTTAAGCTCACGCGTAGAGCTCATCTCGGTGCACCTCAGGTCGGCCCGTTTAAGCTCACGCGTAGAGCTCATCTCGTTGCACCTCAGGTCAGCTCAGGTCTGCCCGCCTAAGCTCACGTGTAGAGCTCATCTCGGTGCACCTCAGGTCGGCCCGCTTAAGCTCACGCGTAGAGCTCATCTCGGTGCACCTCAGGTCGGCCCGCTTAAGCTCACGCGTAAAGCTCATCTCAGTGCACCTCAGGTCGGCCCGTCTAAGCTCACGCGTAGAGCTCATCTTGGTGCACCTCAGGTCGGCCCACCTAAGCTCACGCTCATAGCTCATCTCGGTGCACCTCAGGTCGGCCCGCCTAAGCTCACGCGTAGAGCTCAATCAGTGCTCCTCAGGTCGGCCCATCTAAGCTCCCGTGTAGAACCCAACTCGGTGCTCCTTAAGTCAGGCATGCATGCGAGGTCGGGCGCATTTTGTTCAAATGAAGAGCTAAGAATCAGTTTTCTGTCCCAAATATAAACTACTCTTTCAGTTCGGCCAATGTAATTTTAGTTCGGCCAATATAAATCCAGACAATGCAGAAAAACTTAAAAAGCCCAAAACATGGCACCATCCAAATAAACGAAAGCACATGTTCATTGGTTAAAAGATCTTAATACAGAAAACTTAAGGAAACTAGTATGAAACTGATAAAAGTTAAGCAACAGCACCATCCACGACCTCGGGAGTGCCTCATTAGCCTCCCCCTAAGTAGCCACAGCAGCCTTAACGCTGAGCTCGACACCAGCAGCTTCCTCTGCCTCAGGCTCATATTGGATTGTCCTCAGATTCTCCAATAATACTATGGACAAGTCCAGGTTGGGGTACATGTGACTGACCCCCTAAAGCGCGAGGTCAAAAACACCTCAACTTCCCTTCTTAGTGTTGACCTGACCTAATAACAGGTTGGCACCATATCTCGCCGACCTCGTCTATTTGACCGAGCTTTCAAGACTAACTTGAGGGGGGACAGAATGAAGAGGGATATTTTGGCCCAAAGATATTTTAGTCTTTCATCTCGGAATTCCCACATGAATTAAAAGACGCGTGACCATGGCAGATTTTTAGGTCAGCACTGCCAGATACGCTCATCAACTCAAGTCAGCGCTCAATGCGCTGAACCTCGTTTATTGTATTGATTACCTCGGGACCAAGGACTAGAGCATTTTGGCGGGAGGATGACCTAAAAACAAACGGTCTTTGCCTATAAATACGCTTCATTCCTACAAGCACCGAACTTTCCCCAATTTTTCTTCCTCCTCTTCTGATCGTATAAAAGCCATTCTTTGCCACGACAGGAAGGTTGATGTATTACCTTATTGTTAACATAACAAAAGCAAGAAATTAAATGAGAACATTCAATAGGTTTTACCTGAATTAACGTTGACTCATCAAGGGCTTCAGATAGGCTATGAACCTGATGATTAGGTTCCAGAGCTTCAGCTTTGATTGCTTGCCATTGCCTGACAAGAGCTTCAACATCTTCCACGGACATTTGCATCCTGTCCACTGCTGTGATGGAGGTTGACAGACTAGCAGGAAGGCGGGAACTTTGTGACTTCCTAGCATCTGAAGGGTTCCTGAATTGAACCACAGCCAATTCCAATAGTTTCTTAATCCTACCACCAATACCACTTTCCTTGATATGAGCAGAGGCTACATTGTACTCCAAGGAAGAATCTCCCTTAAAGGTAAGGGAACTTGTGTTCATGTGTGGCTTGCTGGAGGCCCATATTGACATACTTCTGACCCCACCTAATCTCATTCTTGAAAGCTTTAAGCTAGTTAACACAATGCATCCTAATACAGTAACAAAAGTTACCCTTTCAGTCACATTCCTCTACGAAAACCAGCTTTCCCAAGAATTATTCCGGTTTACTCCAATTTTTCTTTTCAGTTGAACTGATGATGCACTAACATTACTTCCACTGCTATTGTCACCCGTTACCAAAGGGGTCTGCAAATCAGTTGGTGCTAATTGTTTAACAGCTAACGCAATATGTATAGAAGATTTCATACGAGGAAGGGAATCCTCAATTTCTCTCCTCTCTGGTGCAAGAGCAGAAGATAGTGACCTATGGCCTAGATTGGGGATGGTTTGAGGCAAACCTTTACTTTTCTTGCTCCCAGGAGCTTTTCTTTCACCACCAAAATAGTTGGCCTGCAGACATGTACTCATGTTAACACTTCCCTAAATCTGATATGTCAATCATTTTGCTTACCAAAGATGGAGAACAATCTCTTGTATCAGGAAAGAGGGAAAGCACAACATCCTTCAGCCAAATCTCCTGATTAAGTCAGCAGGTAGTTTGATATTAGAAAATGCATTAATCTTGAAGATAAACAATAAGTTTAAAGAATTAAAAGGGTTGTGGAAGTGGAACACAGTCCTACTAGCACAACAATCATGACTATTACCAAGTACACAACCTTACCGAATTAATTGTCTTCAAATTTTCAAACCACAAAATAAGGAAAGAAACAATTAAAAGAGAACATGAATTAACATGACCCTTGGTTCAAATTTGTATACATTCAACAGTTTTTAAGTTCATGCTCTCTACAAAAGCAAGAATCAAGCCCTTTTCTACCTCGATGTTGTCAAAGGCACAAGGCACGCTCCAGGCACTTTCATAACCTAAGCTGCAAAAAAGGAGCTCACTAGAGTGAAGGCACTAATTTCTAAAAGATAATTATAACTACAGGACAACAAAAATTCTATGTATTATGTCTAAGAAGCTTAAGACATGATTTTGTTCATCATCATCATCATCATCATCCTATCCAAAGCCTTTATCCTAATGCTAAAGATAGGTTACATAAATCAATATATGAACTCACGCTAAGTCATCAACATGAATTCTCCCCCTCCACTCATTCCTATCCAAGGCCAATGTGTTCTTCCAATTCTTATGTTGCCATATCATTTCGAATGACTTCTTTCCAAGTCTTTTTCAATCTTCCCTCAACTTTGACCCTTTCTCATCTTTTTTTACATGATTTTGTTAATGAATATTAGAATTTACTCCATTAAAATACCTAATGTGTTCCAAAGATCAGGAATTATCATAAATATTTCCATTAGACAAAGTTCCTAGTTTCCTTCACTTCCATCTTCAACAAGTTGCACAACAGTTAAAACAATTATTTTTTTCCTCTGAATAGAGCTGAAAATATCCCCTTTTGACCATTAAAAGTGTAACATCCCAAAGCTACTGTATATCATGATACTTACTCATAACTTAGACTTAATTACCGGTTGGGCTGTCTGTGAGGCTTAACAACTTCTACTACGTTATTAAAAATTGGTACTTTTACTTCACGTACTAATATGTAAATATGAATTGTTAAGGTCTTTTCCTTAAGATGTATATACATTCCCTTCTATTTAACGTAGTACTGTACAACTTTACTGAATATATAAAAGAATACAACATACCTTCGATATCAAATCTCAGGAAGGTAAGTCTCTTAGTCCAAATCAGTTATCTGTGGAGTGGAAAAATAAGAAGTGAGCGACAATGTGCTCAGTAAGGAAGGTGGATGCTGCAACTATATTCTCAAAACCACTTAATTATCCTAACGATCAAACTCATTAGGAAACAATGAATATAGTTAATATTAAACAGAATTCAACAGATCCTTTCAGAAATCATTTAATTGAGACCAGGCAACAATTTAAATCATGCAAGGAACACAAGTCATCCGCTTTTGGGGTGCACCCGTAGGCCATCGGCCCTCACGGCTATCTCAACTAGATGTATGGCCATAATCTATAGATGGTCCTCGGGTCCACTTGCCAAGTGACCTCGAGACCGCTGATGACTTGGCGGGTCCATCAGCCTTGTGACGCCCTGAGATGCACTCGTTGGCCCCTTGACCGAGCCACTGCCCCAGGCAGGTCATGCAACTACATGAATAATAATGCATGAACTCATGGCCTAACGTCTCAAAATCAAGTTATACACATGAAAAACCTTTATGGAATTATTTCATAAGGTCTATCATTTCCACAAATGATTTTATTTCCAAAAGGTTTTATAAAATAGTTAAAACAGCTCGCAATCTCAACATTTCCCGTGTGAAAAGGGCACGGGTTATACTGGCTCGCCCATGGCTAGTTCGCCCATAGCCAGCTCGCCAATGTTCAACTCGCCCATTGGTCAACTCGCCCAATGGTTAACTCGCCCAAAAAGGTTTTATATTTCTATTTTCGAAAATATTAAAGTAATTCATTTTTCGTTGAGAAAAATACTCCTCAAAACTGTTCGCCATGATCAGCTCGCCCCTCTCGGCTCGCCCATGACTAATTCGACAAGGCTGCGAATTAATATTCGCCCGCCACTGAGCTTTTCAAAACAAAGAGTAATTTGGCTCTTCCATAACGGATCGCCCGCCTTTTTATTTAAAGTAAGGGTTGCCCGCCCCAAATTAATGTTAAAAAGGGTTCGTCCAACTTTGGCTTGCCCAGATTTTCCCTTTAAAACGAAGGCACTCGCCCCGGTTCTTATAAAGAGAGCTCGCCACTTGGCTCGCCTGAGTTTCTACTTAAAAAAAAGCTATTCGCCCGCACCAACCAGTTCGCCCAACAAAACAACATATGGCGGCTTTGTAGCTCGCCCAAAATCAAAACACTTTATCAACCAATGCATGTCAGAAAACAAAACAATTTCTAATATTTTCTTAACATTCTTACTCCACAGGATATGCATTTTCATCACATACTACTTCCTTACCTGATCTTACGAAGTCTTGCTTCGCCTTGCTTCCTGCTCACCAATAACAATTCCCAATTCCCGGCTGCAAATAATTTATGAAATTATTAATATTTCTTTTCTAACAATTTTCCTAAAACTATTTTCAATTACTTTGGCAAGATAATAGCTCGCCCAACTGAGCTTGCCCAGAATTACTCTCTATTCATCTATTTGGGAGCTCGCCCAACATTCATTTCGCCAGACTTACATTTTCTTAGATGTAAGAGTTTGCCCAATTTTACTCGCCCAATGCCTTATACATGTGAGTTCGCCATACGGCTTCTACTCAGAGATGGGCTCTCCCATGTATTAAGCTAGTGTTGGGCGACCTCTTATTTACTACTCGCCTTATTGGCGATCATCAGCATTTCTCCTGGGCGATCACTGTTGTCGCCATTCTCGCCTTTTGGCGATCATTGTTCCTTGCCCACCCGGACAGTCATTTTGACTATCCCACAATATTGGCGAACTCACATAACAATTTCTCAAACTCGCCCTATCCTTTGGGCGAGTACTCACCCATTTTGACTAGTAGCTTTCTTCTCGCCCATCGTGTTTCCTTACTCATTCTAGCTTATTTTTCCATCTAGTTTCTTATTTATTCAACAATATTTAACTACAACCAGGCTATATCTATGTTCATTACATTATAAACATAGAAATATACCATCATTTATCAAGATAACCATAGTAATATGGAAGCTCACCTCAACTGAGTTACACTTCCTGGAGCAGAATGCTTTTCTGCCTCACTTAGCTTTAGTTTGCTTGTTCCTTAGCTCTTCAACATTGGAAGAAAGGTTTGGCTAACTAAAAATGAAGTTTTCATGGCTTATATAGGAGAGAAACGGGAGGACTGCATGTGAGCTTGCAGTGAAAATAGACTGGCGAGGAGTTTCTGGAGAAGATGAAATTGCTACGTTGGCTCTTCTTGTCACATATTCCTCCTTATATAGCCAAGTAAATCTTGTTAGAACTAATCACCTGTTTCCTTATCCTATTTTCTTCATCATTTCATGCATTAAAAGTTGAAGAAACTGCAGCAAAAAGGAACGGTGTAAAGTCTTTACTGAAATCCCCTTTTTTTTTACTAATCTCACTTGCCATTTATTGCTTTGTCCCATTGTCAAGTGAAGCAAGTGGCGAGAAGTCCACTGCCGCCCCTTTCCTTGACTTTTCTATTTTCTTTTCTTCTCTTTTCTTCGCCCATTTCTCTTCCAGCCAACGTTTATTGGCTCTCAACCCATTCTTTTCTTTGTTTTGTCCTCTAGCCATTAATTCCCCTCTTATATTTTCCATTTCGTTTTCAACTCTTCACATTGACTCTTCACATTGACTCAAGCTTCATTTAATGCTTTCATACCTTATATATATACTATCTTGACCTTTTATCAAATTAAGTCACATATATTCCTTGTTACATTTGATATTTGTTTCTTTCTTTTATCAACCATACTATACATCATGACTTAAAATGCAAAGTGGAAATTCACATTCAATGATTCTTTAATTTTCCTAAAAGAATTAATTTCCACTATCAATCATGTACAAATAGGGTATATAGTATAATAAAATTCGAGTCTTACAAAAAGAATGGCAAACAATAGATAAAAAAAAATTAGGAAACCAAAGGACACTTAAGGCAGGCATGCATTTTCTGTGTCTTTGCCCAATCAAAAAAGTGTGCCTTGGCACAAAAGGCACACATCTGATTAAATGCACCCTTGCCTGAAGGAGTGCAAGGCACTTTGCTTCATTAGCACTGCACCTTAGCACCTAGGCATGTGCCTATATGTGGAATTTCAGAATATTTGATTTCTGAATCTTACTTGAATGATACAAAACTCTAAGGATTATATACAGCTACTGTTAAGAAGTAAATAGGAAACTAAATCAGTCTAAATCTAATCCCCATAATTGAGGAATTGTCTAACCTTAATTCTAGGGATACAGATATTTACACATTTAATATAATTGACTTTTCCACACTCCCCCTCAAGCTGGCTTGAAGATATCTTCCATGGCAAGCTTGCTCATTAGATTTTTAAACTGCTTCTTATGCAATCCCTTTGTAAGAACATCAGCAACTTGGTCACTTGTTGGTATATATGACATGCAAATTATTCCATTGTCAAGCTTCTCTTTGATAAAATGCTTATCTACTTCTACATGCTTCGTTATATCATGGAGCACTGGATTGTGAGAAATAGAGATTGCAGCTTTGTTATCACAGTAGAGCTTTATCGGTGAGGGATTAGAAACCTTCAAGTCTTAAGTAGTCTTTTAATCCACATTACCTCACAAATCCCATGGGCTATTGAACGAAACTCAGCCTCGGCACTACATCTAGCTACTACATTATGTTTCTTACTTCTCCAAGTGACAAGGTTTCCTCCCACAAATGTGCAATAGCCTGAAGTTGACCTCCTTTCGATAATACTTCCTGCCCAGTCTGTGTCGGTATAGGCTTCTACTTGTAGGTGTCCATGGTTTTTGAAAAGCAATCCCTTTCCAGGTGTTCCCTTTAGGTACCTTAGGATTTTGTAGGCAGCTTCAAAGTGTTCTGAGCTGGGTGAATGCATAAACTGACTTACCACACTTACTGCAAAAGCTATATCAGGTCGTGTATGTGCTAAATAGATGAGTCTACCCACAAGTCTTTGGTATTTCTCTCTATCCACCACATTTTTGGTTTCAGCAGGCTGAAGTTTCAAGTTGGGCTCTATTGGGGTTTCAGCTATCTTGCAACCAAGCATTCCTGTCTCACTAAGCAAGTCTAGGACATACTTACATTGGCTAACAAAGATAGCCGCCTTTGATCTTACAAATTCCATACCAAGGAAGTACTTTAAGGCCCCCAAATCCTTTATCTCAAAGTCATGTGCAAGCTTTCTCTTAAGTTCTCCAATTTCTGCACTATCATCACCAGTTATTATTATATCATCCACATACACAATTAAAATAGCTAGTTTACCGTTTCTAGAGTGCTTGAAGAACATTGTGTGGTCAGCTTGACTCTGAATATAACCATAGCTCTTCACTACATTTCCAAACCTTTCAAACCATGCTCTTGGTGATTGTTTAAGACCATACAAGGATTTTTTCAATTTGCACACCTTGTTGGTTCCGAGGTTTTTCTCAAATCCAGGTAGGAGGTCCATAAACACTTCTTCCTCTAAATCTCCATTAAGAAAGGCATTTTTTACATCAAGTTGGTGTAGAGACCAATTGAAATTCACTACTAAAGAGAGAAGTACCCGAATTGAGTTTATTTTTGCAATTGGAGCGAAGGTCTCTTGGTAGTCAATGCCATAAGTTTGAGTGAACCCCTTGGCAACAAGTCTTGCCTTGTACCTCTCTATGCACCCTTCTGCCTTACACTTCACAGTGAAGACCCATTTACATCCTACAGTTGTCTTGCCTCTTGGTAGCTCCACAATCTCCCAAGTCCCATTCTTTTCAAGAGCATCCATCTCTTCCTTCACTGTTAACTTCCAATCCGGATCACCTAGGGCATCTTGAATAGATCTTGGTACATGCAAGTTAGAAATATTTGAAAGGAATGCTTTGTGGTTATTGGACAACTTTTGATACGACAAATATTTTGCAATAGGATGATTGGTACATGATCTTACTCCTTTCCTGTTAGCAATTGGGACATCTAGATCAGAAAAATCAGTATTTTGAGACTCAATGGAAGAAACTAAAGGAGCAATTTAAGGATTAACCTGAGTTTGAGGAGAAGGACCATCCCTCTAAGATTCTGGCTGAACAAGTGCTAGAGAAATAATTGGATCAGTAATATTTTTATGAGATTTCCTCTTGGTGTAAACTTGAAGCTCAATATTTGGATTATATGAATCAGTTTGAAGTAATTCTCCCCCTGTTTCAGATTCTTCAATACTTGGCACCTGTTGACTAAGAGAATCCTTGTTTTCATTATTTTTAACATCCATTTCCTTAAATTTTTTAATAGACTGAATTGGTGACTCAATGAGACTTGGTAGTGGTGTAGAGAATTTCCAAAAATTATCTTCTTTATTCTCCCCCTGAAGAAGATTTTTGCTGAAATAAGGTTGATTTTATAGAAAAATGACATCCATAGTTATGTGAATTTTTTTTGTCAAAGGATTAAAACACTTACACCCTTTTTTATTTGGAGCATAGCCAATTAAAACACATTTTTTAGCTTTAGGATCCAATTTGGATCGAAAAAGTTGGGGAATATAAACAAAGCAAGTGCATCCAAAAATTCTTAAAGGTAACTCAAAGTATAAACGAAATGTTGGGAAGTATTTTTTGAGAGTATTCAAAAGTGTTTCAAAATGTAAGACACGAGTTGGCATCCTATTGATTAAGTAAGATGCAGTCAACACAGCATCTCCCCAAAGGTATTTTGGAATGTTCATAGAAAACATGATAACTCTAGCTACCTCAAGTAAATGCCTATTTTTCCTTTCAACTATTCCATTTTGCTGGGGTGTGTCCCGACATGTAGATTGGTGTAAAATACCTTTTTCTTTTAAAAAATTTCCCAAACATTCATTAAAGTACTCAGTTCCATTATCTGTTCGAAGGATGCAAATTTTTGTTTTGAATTGGGTTTCAATCATGTAATAAAAATCTTTGAAAAGTTTTTCTACATCAGATTTTTTGCTTAGTAAGTAAACCCAACACAATCTAGTGTGATCATCGATAAAAGTTACGAACCACCTTTTTCCAGACAAGGTGGTAACCTTTGAAGGTCCCCAAACATCAGTATGAAACAAGTAAAATGGTTTTGATGGACTATAAGGTTTTGAAATATATTTAACTTGATGATCTTTAGATAAAAAACAGCTTTCACATTGAAAAATAGAGCAATCCACCCCTTTAAACAAATTAGGAAATAAATGTTTTAAATAAGGAAAACTAGGATGTCCTAACCTAAGATGCCATTGCATTATTTTATCAGAAACAGAATTTGAACTGGTACTACTAAGCCCTTGAGCTTTGTTATTACCTAGGAAATCCTCACTGAAATAGTAGAGCCCATTTATTTCTCTAGCACTGTCAATCATCTTCCCTGAGTTTTGGTCCTGAAATTGACAAAGAGAGTCGCAAAAGGTAACACGATAGTTGGAATCCTTTGAGAGTTTACTGACAGATAAAATATTACAAGCAAGTTTAGGAACATGAAGTACCGATTTAAGATCAATACTTTCAGAAAGTTTAATAAAACCCTTGCCTGCAATAGGTGAAAAACTACCATATGCTATTCTTATTTTTTCATTACCAGAACAGGGAATATATGAACTAAATAGATTAGATAGGTTTGTCATATGATCAGATGCTCCTGAATCAATGATCCATGGAGTAGAATTAAAGACACTGGATAGGGCTAATGGATTTCTACCTGAATAAGCCAATTAACTATTAGATGTACCAGATGTCGGATTGGACTTTAGAAGTTTCAGGAGTTGATTGAGCTGCTCTTTGCTGAAGGAACCCAATTTGCTTCATTGGCAGAGGCTTGTGACCGCTTCTGCTTCGGCTTCCAATTTGTTGGTTTTCCATAGATATGCCAACAAGTTTCTTGAGTATGGCGTGGTTTGTTGCAATGGTCACACCACACTCGAGGCCTGTCATCAATCTTACGCAAATCAGGGACATTTTGTCCACCAACGTTAGCTTCTACAGTGACCAACGTAGAGTTTACAACCGAAGCAGAACCTGACATGATAAAAAACAGCAGCGACTCTTGGAAAAATATGGTGATTTAGGGTTTGGCAAGAAAGAAAAGTTCTTGATGAGAAAGTGGCTATGAAGGCCTAAGGTAAAAAAAATCAGCAATGAAGGCTGAAGAAGAAATTGTAGAAAAATCAGCAATGAAGGCTGAAAAAGTGACTAATTTCCAAGAAAAAACCTAAAGCTCTTGATACCATGTGGAATTTTAGAATATTTGATTTCTGAATCTTACTTGAATGATACAAAACTCTAAGGATTATATACAGCTACTGTTAAGAAGTAAATAGGAAACTAAATCAGTCTAAATCTAATTCCCATAATTGAGGAATTGTCTAACCTTAATTCTAGGGATACAGAGATTTACACATTTAATATAGTTGACTTTTCCACACTATACAATGCTATTCTACCTCATGGAGTCAACTACATGGAACATTGTATTTTATTAAGAACCATAATTAGAGTAATATCATCAAGCACTAAATGGATAGTTTTCTCCTCTAGCTTCGTTGGCATATCTTTCTCCATTTTGGAATGAACATTCTCCATTAAATCACAATACTCCAACAGAAGCATTTACAGACCTTTGTTCCACACGGCAAACCACCTTAAACATGTCTCATCGTTTTATGCTGGCTACTATTTTCACCTTTTTCTTGAATGCACATGTGTGTTCCTAATCCTATATTTTCTTTTAAACTCAAATATCTCTTGCAGCATCCTCATTTCCACTACTTTATCTTTTGCTTAACCACCCAAAATCCAATAGCATAAAGCAATGCTGACCTTATTGTGCAAAAGTCTGCCTTAAGCTTAGGAGGTATTTGCTGTCACACGAGTCAAGAACCCAATAAAATTTCTCTATTTAACCAATCATACTTGGATCCTATTTTGCACGATTGAGCCAAGATACTAAAACAGCTCACTTTACAGTATATCTTTTTCTCCAGTTTATACACTTGCTTCATTACCAATCTTTTGCTGAACTTTCATTTCATACATCATTTTTTTTTAAAGAAAAGTTTTTATTCCATGGTTTCCCTCCACAACTCAAGCATTAATCATGGCTTTCATCTCCTCCACCAGATTCATATCATCTGCAAAAGTATACACCAAAGTGTAGCCTCTTGACTACCTGATAAATTCATCAATTCACCAAGGCATATAGATAAGATTCGAAGCTGCTCCTTGGTGTAAACTATTGCTATTAGGCAATGCTCTGGCATCCCCTCTATTAGTCTTTACACAAGTAACTACTCCATTGTATGCATCACTTATAGCCTGAAATAACACACAGACTCCTTAGTTCTCCAAAACTTCCTAAGAAAACATAAAATCACCATTTGATAGTCTAATCAAAATAAGTAATAATGTATCAAAAAGAGAACATCCATGGTGAAATGTGTAAATTAAACATACATGACCTCCCAACTGCAGAGCTTTCCATTCAATGCATTCATATGCATATTTTGAAGCAGGAGATGGTTTAGACTTGTCAAGAATTGTATTTAAGGGAATATCTACTCAAAGTCAACTGTTTTAATTAATTTGTTATTTTAAGAAATCTGTAAACATTTGTATCCCTAGAATTAAGTTTAGAGAATCACTCAATTATAGATTCTATTAATTAAAATCATATCTAGGATTATGGGTGATATATTTTCCTATTTGATTAGAGTCGTTTGTATATAAATAGGATACCTATGTACAATTTTATTCAAGTCTTTCAATACAATACTTTGACTCTCTACATGGTGTTAGAGCTCTAGGCTAGAAACCTAGGGATTTTTCTATCCACATTCATCCCCGAATTTCTCAACCACAGCCTTTATTGCCAATTGAATCGATTAGCAGCCTTCATAGCCATTCTTCTCTATAATCTATTTTTTGTCCATCACCTAATTTGTCCACCGCCACAACCGAAGTCAGTACCCACAACACAGAGGAAACGCAGACTACTCAAGTGGTTCTACCACCTTGAAAGCTACAACAAATCAATGCTGCCTACAAATTGAAAGGGAAAAATTATCTTAAATTGTCTCAATTAGTCGAGACTATTCTAAAAGGAAAAGGAAAGATTAGCCACATCTTAGGGACCAGTGGCGGAGCCATGTTGAAGGAAGTGGGGGCCTTGGCCCCTCCTAAAATTTTGCTAAATTTGCCTTGAATATGTATATATTATAAGATTTAATCTAGGAGTGGCCCCTCAAAAAAAAATGTTCCCTCCTCATAATTCTTAAGAAAAATAAAATGGCAATATTTATGATTATAAAAAAATTAAATTTTAAATTAATTATCAAATTTCCAAGGAGTATTAATATAATTTTTTATAATGAAAGAAATTATTAGATTTTAGTTTTTATTAAATTATTTTATATATGTTATTAATTTAAACTTTTTACTTTAGATATATGTTAAAAAACTAGTTAAGCATTTTTTATTGTCACAGTCTTATAAAAATATTTTAACTTCACTTAATTATCTATTTTATACCTTAAATAAATACTTTTTTTTTGTTCATTGATAAAGGAACCTTAAATAAATACTATTATACAATATATCACTTAAAATTTAAAAGAAATAATTAATTAATATAGTTCAAGTTTTTTATTCTTAATTTTTTTACATCAATTTGTGATTGTAAAAAATGATTAAGTTCATGTGTATTTTTTTATTGAAAGATTGATTGACCTTATATTGACTATTTCAATTTTTACTGCATCATTTTTGAAAAAAATTTTAACAATGAAAATTGTTAAAAAAAGATTTCAAAACAAAATGAAGAAAAGTTTCTTGCTGATAATTTTTATTCTTTACGTAGAAAGAAACTTTGTTGAAACTTTTGACTCAAACAATTTTTTTCTTACGAGATATCATCAAGCACAGTTTTAAATAAAAGTATTTGACTTTCTTCTATTTTTAATAATTATATTTTTTTATTTTAATACTTCAACTTTTTGTGCATTTGGTTTATGATTATACATAAAATGTTATATTTCACATATATTTTTTGATAAAATAATAATATATTACATGTTAAATAAAAATTTTCAAGTTACAGATTTTCTTTTAGTTTGGCCCCCTCTAATTTGAACTCTTAGATTCGCCATTGTTGGGGACCGAACTAAAGGAGGGGGACCCTAATTATACAACATGGGATGAGCAAGATTCCATGGTAATGGCATGGCTTTGGAATTCTATGGCAGCAAAAATCAACAATAATTTTATGTTCTTATTGATGGAAAGACATGTTTAGGAGTTACTTGTACGGGGAGAAATTTCATATATATACAGACCATAAGAGTCTGAAGTTTATATTCTCGCAACGAGAGTTGAACTTGAGGCAACGACGGTGGATGGAACTGTTAAAGGATTATGATTGTGAGATTTTGTATCACCCAGGTAAAGCTAATGTAGTTGCAGACGCACTGAGCCGTAAGCATGTTGGCATGGTATCTTACATGATGATCAGGGAGCATGATTTGATAGAGCAGTTCTCTAGCCTCAGCTTGACAGTTATTTCCTCTAACCGGTATGGATTTACGGCTAGTTTCCGTATAGAGCCGGATTTGATGGATCGAATCAGGGAAGCTCAGAGGAGTGATAATTATTGCATTGGGATTGCTAGTCAAATTCAGATGGGAGTTGAGTCGGATTTTGAGATTGGCATCGATGGGATACTGAGGTTTAGAGGCAGGATATGTGTTCCCGGTGATCAGCAGATTCGAGATTTGATTTTATCAGAGGCCCATACCTCTAGATACACGTTACATCCGGGTAGTACTAAGATGTACCAGAATCTTCGGAGAGTGTATTGGTGGCCTAAGATGAAAAAGGACATCACTGATTTTGTTGCTAGATGTCTAACATGCCAGCAGATTAAGATTGAACATCAGAAGCTGGCAGGTATGCTTCGACCATTATCGATTCCTATGTAGAAATGGGAGCTTGTTACTATGGATTTTATTATGGGATTACCACGGACCCGGAAGGGGTATGATGCTATTTGGGTGATAGTAGATAGATTGACTAAGTCTGCTCATTTCTTGGCCATGAGATCTACATATTTAGTTATTGCCTTAGCCGAATGTCAGGGAGATAGTAAGGTTACATGGTGTTTCAGTGAGTATCACCTATGATAGGGACTCCTGCTTCACCTCTCATTTCTGGGAGAGATTTCAGGAAGCTATGGGATCCCAGCTGAATTTTAGCACCGCTTTTCATCCACAGACGGATGGACAGTTCGAGCGTACGATACAGACGCTCGAGGATATGTTGAGAGCGTGTGCATTGGACTTTAGAGGCTCATGGGACGATCACTTACCCCTGGCAGAATTTGCTTATAATAATAGCTTTCATACGAGCATTGGCATGGCACCTTATGAGGCCTTGTATGGCAGATGATGCAGATCCCCAATAGCATGGGAAGAAGTGGGGGACCGTAAACTGTTAGCTCCCGATTTGGTCGAGCAAGGTTCTCGTGATGTGCGGATGATTTGTGAAAGGCTCAAAACAGCTCAGAGTCTGCAGAAGAGTTATGCAGATACCAGATGTCGACCATTAGAGTTTGTAGCGGGTGATTATGTATTTTTAAAGGTCTCACCGTCCAAAGGTATAATGAGATTCGGGAAGAGAGGAAAGTTGAGCCCCCGATACATTGGGCCTTATGAGATCTTAGATCGTGTGGGAGATGTGGCATATCAGTTAGCACTACCACCAGAGTTGTCAGGAGTGCATAACGTATTCCATGTCTCGATGTTGAGAAAGTACCATCCAGATCCTTCTCACGTGATTCGACATTGTTAGCTTTAAATTGACATATGTATTTTGAAATGACAAAAACTTAAGTAAGCTTTAATGCTTTAATTCATATTGTAAATTTGCCTTATCACACATGATTTTCTCAATACATTTCAAGTGATCATATCAAACATTAAGACCATGATTTAATGATACATACTCTTATTGGTCTTAATACTTTGTAAATGTTTTGAATATTTTAGAAAATCACTTGATGAATTTTTAGACCATGTTTCCATTTGAGAAAGTCAAGAAAAACTCCCACAAAAATGCCAAAATGTTTTGGGTTGGATTAGGATCAAAGACCACATCATTTCTAACTCAAAAAGTGCAGGAAATCACCTTCTGGAGAGAAGGGATCGATCCCCTAAGGGAAGGGATCGATCCCCTTTTGGCAGTAAGCTCCCAACAGTTAGAAAAGGTCCCTGAAGCCCAGAATCAAGATTCTGGACAAAAGGGATCGATCCCCTATGGAAAGGGATCGATCCCTTTGCTCGAAAATAGCCTATAACGGCTAGTTTTTGTGAGACAACGGTAATATCCGAGATTTGGCTCCACCCAACGGCTAGAATACATCCAAGGGACTATAAATAGAGGCCTAGAAGCTAGAGGAAGGATGAGGAACCACTCAGCAACTTCAAATCTCATATTCCTCAAATCTACAAGCCTAAAACAACAAATCAAGAGCTACAAAGTTTCATTTTCCATCATTTTCATATTCTTTGTATAGAATAGCACAAATCTTGTATAGGTTTTTCCTTGTGCTTAATTTCTGTAATCACTTGCCTATCTAGAGGCTCTCTTTGATTACTCATTTGTAAACTCACTTCATTCCTTGTAAAGGGGAGGTTTCTCTTAAGCCTTGAAGAAGAGGGAGGTTACTCTTTAGCCTAAGAAAAAGAGGGAGGTTTCTCTTGAGCCTAGCAAAAGAGAGAGGTTTCTCTTGAGCCTTGAAAAGAGGGAGTGTAATCACAAATTCAAGATAGTGGATTTGGAGAAAATCCTTGGGAGCATCTCAAGGTAGAGGACGTAGGCAAGGTAGCCGAACCTCTATAAATCGATTGTGTAAATCTCTCTCTCCCTACTCTTTATTTACTTGCAATTATATTGTGTTTATTGCATTGAACTTGGATTGCATGCTTGACTAGCCTAGAGAACTTAGAAATTATTAATATAGGCTAGAGAATTTTGAGAAACCAAAAAACGGGCATAAGGTTAGTTAAGAACCGATTCACCCCCCCTCTCGGTATAGCCTATAGAGCCAACAATTGGTATCAGAGCTTGGGCTCGAGATTGAATTAGACTAACCTCTATCAAGCAAAAAGATCTTAAATGGCTCACTTGAATGTAGGCACACCCCTAGGAGAAGAGGGACAATCATTGGTTAGACCTCCACTCTTCAATGGTGAGAATTACTCATACTGGAAAACTAGAATGATGCTATTTGTACAATCAAATGATTATGAGGTGTGGAGGATTATAGTGAATGGTCCTAGAATTCCCATGAAGAAAGTAGATGGAAAGGATGTCCCTAAGAGTGAGGATGAGTGGGACACAAATGACATGAGAATGGCACAATTGAATGCCAAGGCTATGCACACTCTCTTTTGTGCATTAGGTCCCAATGAATATAATAGAGTCTCCCTATGTGAGGATGCCAAGCAAATATGGGACAAACTAGCCATCACACATGAAGGGACCAATCAAGTTAGGGAAACCAAAGTAGGATTGCTCACACATGATTATGAGCTTTTTAGAATGAAAGAAAATGAGTCCATGAGTGATATGTACACTAGATTTAATGACATAATCAATGGACTTAAGGCATTAGGCAAGACCTATTCCAATGTAGAAATGGTGAAGAAAATCTTGAATAGCTTGCCACAATCATGGGAGGCAAAGGTAACCGCAATAGAAGAGTCTAAAGATCCAAATACCTTGTCTCTAGATGAACTTATGGGCTCCCTACTTACATATGAGATGAAATTGAAAAGAAATGAAGAGCCTTCAAAGAAAGTAGGGGTAGCACTTAAGTCTTCCACTCATGAGGATGATAGTGATGAGAGTGGAAATGAGGAAGAAAAGGAAATGGCAATGTTTGCCAAAAGATTCAATAGATTTATGAGAATGAAAGAGAGAGAGAGTAATAGGAGACATCATAAGGGAGAGTCAAGTAGAAGAGAAAAAGACCCCTTAGTGTGCTATGAATGTAATGAACCGGGTCACACTAAGTTAGATTGCCCCTTACTTAGAAGAGAAAAGGATAGGAAACCTAGGAAGAAAGCATTTGTGGCTGCATGGAGCGATAGTGATAGCTCCGATGAGGAAAATGTAGATAATGAGGTAGCCTACTCATGCTTTATGGCCATTAGTGATGATGAGGCTAGTAGTAGTTCTAATGAAGATAATGATTATACCTTTAGTGAACTACAAAATGCCTTTGATTATTTAGCAAATGAATTTCAATGCATGAATTCTAAATATAAGAAAATCATTGCTAAATTAAAAATAGAAAATGAAGCCTTGATAAATACTAAGCTAGAATTTGAAAAGAAATTAGAAGAGGCAAACTTAGAGATAAATGAGTTGAATGAAAAGAATACAAATTTGTATAACTCATTTACTAGGTTTTATATGGATCAACAAAAGCTAGATCACATGTTAGAGACCCAAAGAGCTTTCTTTGACAAAGATGGGTTAGGATATAACGCAATACAAAAAGAAACTCATCTAAAGAATTTCTTTGTGAGCAAAAATACTATGCATGATCTATCTCTTACATGCTCACTTTGCAATAGAATAGGACACTCTTCACAAGCATGCACTTATAGAAAAACCACATTCAGGGGAAGAGTAGTTAAGAAAATGTGGATGCCAAAGCATGCAATAAATAATGATGATTTGAGCTTGAAATGGATCCCAAAAGGATCAAAAATTGTGAGCACTAACTCTCAAGGACCCAAGAAAATTTGGGTACCAAAGCATGTTTGAAAATGTGTTTGTTGTAGGAGTGTTAGAGCATGAAGATACAAGAAACAATGAAGTTTGAATGCTCTACACACCTCCATGGAGTTTGCTTGTGCTAATGAGAAAAAGGAAGAGCTTGGAAATCCATCCTTAGCAAGGTGACAACAATTTCTCAAAGAATGGCTAATAGTGGATCCCAACACAACAAGGCAAAGCATTCTCTAGCAAAGGAGTATTGTAAGCTTAATTTCTTACTCCTTAAACTTTATGTGTGATTTGATGAGAAATTTGGTTGATGACTAATGATGCATTGTGAATGAGCAAAAGGCATGTTGAATGATTGTTGATTGATTGGAGGATGGTTCTTGAGGCATTGGATTATTAGATGAAAAGCATGTTTTGTGATTTTGAAATGATTATTGAATTTCTGTAGTTTGAGCAAGTTTTCTATGTGTTGATAATATATTTACTTGCCTCAAATTGCCAAATATGTCATATATGCAAAATTCCATGTCATGAGCCTTAATGAAGAACATGCATATTAGAAATCATGGCATAATGTTCACAAGTATGATGATTTGATGTTATATGTGCTTAAAATCTATGTGAACAAGTTTTTTTTGACATATTTATGTAATTCAATGCATTGGTTTTGGCAAAACAAGCATAACTCTCAAAATGACCTCCTTTGAGGCCAAAAATGCATTTATTCGTGAAAATTCTTCCAAAATTGCAAAATCTTTTGTAAAATGGTTTTTGATTCATGTTTTTCATTCATACAAGTCCAAAATCATGTTTTACAACTGTTTAAACCTTTACTTGGACTTAAAATACTCAAAAACGAAGTTTTGGCACCTCACAAGTTGGATTTTCTGTCAAAAATCTGCAGAACCAGGATGAGGGATCGATCCCTCTACATACAGGATCGATCCCTTTGGACTTGCAGGAAATTGAACTCTGGAGTTTAAGGATCGATCCCTTTGCTCATAGGATCGATCCCTTTAGGCAATTTATGCCTTTTCTGCACTTTTCAACCGAATTTGAGAAGGATTTTTCACTTTCTTGATACTTTCTCTCCTCTCAACTTAAAATTCATTGTTTTAACTTCTTTTTGATAATCGTTAATGTATAAAAAAAATCATTTTTCATTGATATCATGGCTCAACTCCAACAATTTGAATCATTTCCAACAAATGGTATCACTTCCAACAATCAACTCACAAATGCAAAATCATTTTTCTTGAAAACATACTTGAATTGAATAAATCTTGAAATAATCTTGAAATATATTTTCAATGAATGCTTAACATAATTTTGAGATTTATTTCAATAATTTATGGATATATGTGAGAATTTGATGAACTTGTGCATAATGACTATTGATTTTTCTTTTTGTTCATCTTAGTCAAGCATGCTTATAGGATTATGTCTCTTGGCTTGACTTATCAATTCCACACTAGGTTTCATGATAATTTTACATCTAGTGGATTGATTCCAAATGTAAATTCAACAATTGGTAATAGTCATTGGCCTATAATTTGTGATGGTAAATGGATCCTAAATGTTAAAATGCATAAAACTTTATCATCCTTATACTTAAAGAACTAGGGTCTTAATGACAACACTAACACTCAAAGATAAATGCACACTTGAACAAACTTGATATCCATGCATTTATTATTTGAATCTTTCCTTGCTCATAATTGGTTAAGGACTTGAATTAGAAAATGAGCATAGGATTTGTGTGCTTGAAACCATGAAAGAAAATGTGTTTGCTTGAATTCCTTGATTTTTTGAATCTTCTTTATGGTATCAATTTATGAATATGAATATGGATTAATACTTTATGATAGTATGCTTATGTTTAATTAATCCATATGCATATTTGATAATGTGAGATTGTGTTCTTGCATATTTTGAATGATTATTTTCTTGACATGAACACATTGCACATAGATATTGAATTAATGCAAAATGCCTAAGTCAACCATTAGTAACAATTGGTGTTTAGATTGAAATAACAATTAGTATCATTGGCAACCATATTTTCCACAATTGGTAAGCCAAATCTAAATTGCCAATTGGTATGAGCTTTAAATTGATAACCCTTCTCATGCTCCTTAGATTGAAATGACAAATAGAGAAGAATTCTCTTAGGTTATTTTTGCATGACACTCTTGTGTGCTAGAATTTGTTGTTAATTGCTATATATCTTGATTCTATGCACATTCTTGCTTGAACATGATTTATGAGCTCATGCATATGATATGTCATCTAATTTTAGCTCATAATCACTTGCGTACATTTCTCTTTCCCTACTCTCTTTAATTACTTGCAATTATATTTTTGCTTATTGTATTGAATTTGAATTGTATGCTTGCCTAACTTAGAGAACTTAGAAAATATTCAAATAGGCTAGAGAATTTAGAAGAATCGAAAAACGGGCTTAAGGCTAGCGAAGAACCGATTCATCCCCCTATCGGTATTGCCTATAAGAGCCAACAATTGGTATCAGAGCTTGGGCTCGAATTGATTTAGACTAACCTCTATCGAGCAAAACGATCATAAATGGCTCACTTGAATGTAGGCACACCCCTAGGAGAATAGGGACAATCATTAGTTAGATCTCCACTCTTCAATGGTGAGAATTATTCATATTGGAAAATTAGGATGATGTTCTTTGTACAATCCAATGATTATGAAGTGTGGAGAGTGATTGTAAATGGTCCCAAAATTCCAATGAAGAAAGTTGATGGAAAAGATGTCCCTAAAAGTGAGGATGAGTGGGACACAAATGATATGAGATTGGCACAATTGAATGCCAAGGCTATGCACATTCTCTTTTGTGCATTAGGTCCCAATGAGTATAATAGAGTCTCTCTATGTGAGAATGCTAAACAAATATGGGACAAATTGGCCATCACACATGAAGGGACCAATCAAGTTAGGGAAACCAAAGTAGGAATGCTCACACATGATTATGAGCTTTTTAGGATGAAAGAAAATGAGTCCATTAGCGAAATGTTCACTAGGTTTAATGATATAGTTAATGGACCTAAGGCTCTAGGCAAGGCTTATTCCAATGTTGAAATGGTAAAGAAAATTTTGAATAGCTTGCCTAAGTCTTGGGAGGCAAAGGTAACCGCAATAGAAGAGTCTAAAGATCCAAATACCTTGTCTCTAGATGAACTTATGGGCTCCCTACTTACATATGAGATGAAATTGAAAAGAAATGAAGTGCCTTCAAAGAAAGTAGGGGTTGCACTTAAGTCTTCCACTCATGAGGTCATTGAAGATGATAGTGTTGAGAGTGGAAATGAGGAAGAAAAAGAAATGGCAATGTTTACCAAAAGATTTAATAGGTTCATGAGAATGAAAGAAAAAGAAAATAATAGGAGACATCAAAGAGGGGAGTCAAGTAGAAGAGAAAAGGACCCCTTAGTGTGTTATGAGTGTAATGAACCGGGTCATACTAAGTTAGATTGCCCCTTACTTAGGAAAGAAAAGGATAGAAAACCTAAGAAGAAAGCATTTGTGGCTGCATGGAGCGATAGTGATAGCTCCGATGAGGAAAACATAGATGATGAGGTAGCCTACTCATGCTTTTATGGCTATTAGTGACGATGAGGCTAGCTCTAGTTCTAGTGAAAATAATGATTTTACATTTGATGAGTTACAAGATGCTTTTAATGATTTAGCAAATGAATTTCAATGCATGAATTCTAAATATAAGAAAATCATTGCTAATTTGAAAATAGAAAAGGAAACCCTGACTAATGTTAAGCTAGAATTAGAGAAGAAACTAGAAGAGACCAACTTAGAAATAAATGAGTTAAATAAAAAGAACTTAAATTTGCATAACTCATTTACTAGGTTCTATATGGGTCAACAAAAATTAGATCACATGCTTGAGACCCAAAGAGCTTTCTTTGATAAAGATGGGTTAGGTTATAATGCAATGCAAAAAGAAACTCATCTAAAGAATTTCCTTGTGAGCAAAAATTCTATGCATGATACATCTCTCACATGCTCACTATGTAATAGGATAGGCCACTCTTCACAAGCATGCACATATAGAAAAACTACCTTTATAGGAAAAGTGGTTAGGAAGATGTGGATGCCAAAGCATGCAATAAATAATGATGAATTGTGCTTGAAATGGATCCCAAAAGGATCAAAAATCATTAGCACTAACTCTCATGGACCCAAGAAAATTTGGGTACCAAAGCATGCTTGAAAATGTGTTTGTTATAGGAGTGTTAGAGCATGGAGTTACAAAGAAACAATGGGGTTTGAATGCTCTACACACCTCTATGGAGATTGCTTGTGCCAATGAGAAAAGGGAAAAGCTTGAGGATCCATCACAACAATTATTCAAAGGATAGCTCCAGGTGGACTCAACAATTCAAGGCAAAGCATACTCAAGCAAAGGACTTTTGTAAGCTTAATTCTTTACTCCTTAAAACTATTATTTGATTATTTGTGCTTTGATGAGAAAGTTGGTTGATGATTCTTGATGCATTGTGAGTTGAATGATTGAACAAAAAGGCATGACAATGATCTTTGAATGTTTGATGAATAGTACTTGATACATTGAATGAAAGGCATGTTTAGTGACTTTGAAATGATTTTTGGTTTTCTGCATCTTGATCAAGTTTGATATGTCTAGATAATATATTTAGTGGCTCAAAAGTTGTCAAATATGTCATATATGCAAAATGCCATGTCATGAGCAATAATGAAGAACTTGTATTTTGACAATCATGGCATGTTGTTCACAAGGTGTATGCTTTAATGATATATGTGCTTAAAACCTATGTGAACAAGTGTGTTTTGACATATTTATGTAATTCAATGCATTGGTTTGGCCAAAATATGCATAACTCTCAAAATGACCCCCTTTGAGGCCAAAAATGCTTTTATTGGTGAAAATCCTTCCAAAATTGCAAAATCTATTGTAAAATGGTTTTTCATTCATGTTTTTCATTCATACAAGTCCAAAATCATGTTTTAAAAATGTTTAAACCCTTACTTGGACTTAAAACATTCAAAAACGAAGTTTTGGCACCTCAAAGGTTGGATTTTCTGTCATAAAACTGCAGAAACAGGATGAGGGATCGATCCCCCATCAAGCAGGATCAATCCCCCTTGAGCAGAATGCAGGAAATCTACATTCTGGACTTAAGGGATCGATCCCCCTCCAAAAAGGATCGATCCCCCCAGGCCAAAAAGGGCTTTTCTGCACTTTTTCAACCGAATTTGAGAAGGATTTTTCACTTTCTTGATATCTTCTTTCTTCTCAACTTAAAATTCATTGTTTTAACTTCTTTTTGATGAACTTTAAAATATGAAAACTTATTTTTCATTGATATCATGCCTCAACTCCATCAATTTGTATCATTTCCAACAAATGGTATCACTTTCAACAATCAATATCAGTTTTCTTGAACTCACAAGTGCAAAATCATTTTTCTTGTTGAAAACATTCATGAATTGCATAACTCTTGAAATAATCTTGAAACACACTTTCAATGAATGCTTAACCATAATTTTGAGAATTATTTCAAGAATTTATGGATATATTTGAGAACTTGATGAACTTGTGCATAATGAATATTCCTCATCTCTTTTGTTCATCGTAGTTAAGCATGCTTATAAGGTTGTGTCTCTTAGCTTGACTTATCAATTCCACACTAGGTTTCATGATGATTATACATCTAGTGGAAGAATAATTAAAACTTGACCTTAAGGATTGATTTCAAATGTAAATTCAACAATTGGTATAAGGTCATAATTTTCCTTGGCCTACAATATGTGATGATAAATGGATCCTAAATGTTGAGTTACATGAAAATTTATCATCCATGAAATTAATTCTTTATGGCCAAATTATTAAAGAACTTGAGCGTTAATGAACACACCAACAATTGATACACATGCATTGAATATTGATTGTTTTGATGTTGAACATGCATGTTTGCTTAAGTTGAATCAATAATCATGCCTATGAGATGAGAATAGTTGTTTTCATGATATTATGTGCTGAACCTCACTCATAGTTTATGGATCTTAATGATAAAATATATTTTAGCTTGATAATATTGATTCACTTAGGTGAAGCCATTTTAGTTAAAATAGCATATACCCTCTAAAACGTTAAATGATGATAACAACTAGGGATATAGCTCTTAATTGATTAAAATGGTAATTTTGAATTTTTCCTTGCTCATAATTGGTTAAGGATTTGAATTGGAAAATGAGCATAGGATTTTTGTGCTTGAAACCATGGAAGAAAATGTGTTTGCTTGAATACCTTATTGTTGAATCTTCCATATGGTATAAATTTGTGAATATGAATATGGATTAATACTTTATGATAGTGGACTAATGATTAATTGATCCATATGCATATTTGATGATATGTGTTGTGTTCTTGCATATTTAGAATGATAATTTTCTTGACATAAACACTACACATAATTATTGGATTCATGCAAAATGCCTAAGTCAACCATTAGCAACAATTGGTATTTAGATTGAAATAACAATTGATATCATTGGCAACCATATTTTCAATAATTGGTAAACCAAAACTAAATTGCCAATTGGTATGAGCTTTAAATTGACAATTCTTCTCATGCTCCTTAGAATGAAATGACAAATAGGGAAGAATTCACATAAGCCACTTTTGCATGAAACACTTTTGTGCTAGAATTTGTAATTAATTGATATATGTCTTTATTCTAGGCACACTCTTGCTTGAACATGATTTATGAGCTCATGCATATAATATGTCATCTAATTTTAGCTCATAATCATGATGTATTACCATGCACCTTAGTTGGACCTTAGAAGACAATTGATATACTTAGGTGCTTGCTTAACTTCCTACCAATTGGAACCTTCTTGCAAAATTACTTATCAACAATTGGTATCAAAATTATTTATAAACAATTGGTATAGGATCATAAGTCATGTTCTTTGCATGAATATTTCATACTCTTTACGAACAATTGACTTATTTATTTGTGCTATGAGTCCCATGTACTAACATGTTTCTTGTTGGATGGAGAATATTCTTTTATCTCTTCTCACATAGTCATGATTTTAGGGGGAACATATTTTTTATTATTTTTTCTTCTTTTTGCTATGACAAAAAGGGGGAGAGATAGATATTAAAAGGGAGAGATATTAAGGGGGAAAGATAATGGGGGAGAACTAGTTTGAAAATTCATTTTCGAAACTCATGCTTATATTAAGGGGGAGCTTTACAAAATCCTGCTTTATTTGAAGGGGAGTATTTTATTAAAGAATTTTCAAAGCAAATTTACATTAAGTTTTGTCATATCAAAAAGGGAGAGATTGTTAGCTTTAAATTGCCATAGGTATTTTGAAATGACAAAACTTAAATAAGCTTTAATGGTTTAATTCATATTATAAATTTGCCTTATCACACATGATTTTCTCAATCCATTTTCAAGTGATCATATCAAACATTAAGACCATGATTTAATGATACATCCCTATTGGTCTTAATTCTTTATAAATGTTTTGAATATTTTAGAAAATCACTTGATGAATGTTTAGACCATGTTTTTATCTGAGAAAGTCAAGAAAAACTCCCTTAAAGCTTATAAATGTTTTGGGTTGAATTAGGATCAAAGGTCATATCATTTCTAACCCAAAAGTGCAGGAAAAATGCCCTCTGGAAGAAAAGGATCGATCCCCACTGTAGCAGGATCGATCCCTTTTTGGCAGAAAGTCTTCCCAAGGTCTCTGAAGCCCAAAATCAAGATTCTGGACAAAAGGGATCGATCCCCTATGGGAAGGGATCGATCCCTTTGCCCGAAAATAGCCTGTAACGGCTAGTTTTTGTGAGACAACGGTCATATACAAGTTTTGGCTCCACCCAACGGCTAAAATACATCCAAGGGACTATAAATAGAGGCTTAGAAGCTAAAGGAAGCAAGAGGATCAATTGAGCAACATCTTTCATCATCTTATTCATCTTCTTCAAGCCTCAAACAACAAATCAAGAGATACAAAGACTTCATCTTCTATCATTCACTTATCTCCTGTATTGCTTAGCACAAAATCTTGTATAGGTTTTCATTATACTTAATTTCTGTAATCACTTGCCTACTTAGAGGCCTTCTTTGATTGCACCATTTGTAAACACATTCATTCCTTGTAAAAAGGGGAGGTTTCTCTTTAGCCTTAGAAAAAGAGGGAGGTTACTCTTTAGCCTAAGAAAAGGAGGGAAGTTTCTCTTGAGCCTAGAAAAAGAGAGAGGTTTCTCTTTAGCCTAGAAAAAGAGGGAGTGTAACAAATTCAAGGATAGTGAATTTGGGGAAAATCCTTGGGAGCGTCTCAAGGTAGAGGATGTAAGCAAGGTTGCCGAACCTCTATAAATCACTTGCGTACATTTCTTTTTCCCTACTCTCTTTAATTACTTGCAATTATATTTATGCTTATTGTATTGAATTTGAATTGTATGCTTGCCTAGCTTAGAGAACTTAGAAAATATTCAAATAGGCTAGAGAATTTAGAAGAATCGAAAAACGGGCTTAAGGCTAGCGAAGAACAGATTCATCCCCCTTTCGGTATTGCCTATAAGAGCCAATAGTTTTAGAATTGTGCCCGGAGGACTTGAGATTTATGCCCGGAGGACTTGGAATTTTGTGCCAGGAGGACTTGAAATTTATGCCCGGAGATCTTAGAATCGTGCCCGGAGGACTTGAGATTTATGCCCGGAGGACTTGAAATTTTATGCCCGGAGGTCTTAGAATTGTGCCCAGAGGACTTGAAATTTGTGCCCGGAGGACTTGGAATTTTGTGCCCGAAGGACTTTGAATTTTGTGCCCGGAGGACTTGGAATTTTGTGCTCGGAGGACTTAGAATTGTGCCCGAAGGTGTTACAATTGTGCCCGGAGGACTTGGAATTTTGTGCCCGGAGGACTTGAAATTTATGCCCGGAGGTCTTAGAATTGTGCCCGAAAGACTTGAGATTTAGATTTGAAATTTTTGAAAATCTTTCTTCAACCTTAATTAAACATAGCACTAATCAAACTGGATTTGAAAATTTCTTTATCATGAATAAACTTGACTTTTTTTGTTTTGAAAAAAGGTTGTATAACCTTCAAAATTTTGATTGGATGTTGTCGAGCCTTTAGCTTGAGAAACATGTTTTAATCTCAAAATTTTGCACAAAACTTTCAATGCTGATGCTGTATGATACTGTGTATGTATGCATGTATGCATGGCACTCAATCATGTACATTCTAACTTCAAAACCTTTTCCTATATTGCCAAAGAGGCACATCACTTGTCTTTTGTATTTTCTTTGCCCCAACATGATCATGAAAGTTTCCCATTTCTGCCGAGTTCTTGTACCTCATCATAGCCTGTTGACGAAAAGCGCTAAAAATTTTCCACATAACTATTTTCTAGAGGGAATGAATCCAAATTTCACAAATGATACTTGATCCTTTCGAGAAATTAGTGATTACTTTTCAAGATGAGTGACATAAATCCTGTTTGGATCTTTTCAACTGGACAATTGAAAGTTTGGTGCACTAGGATGTTCTTTTTGGGGGACATTTTGCCACTTATCCAAAAAAAAAAAACAATGGTTTTTTTTGCTCAAAATGGTTTTCTTAAAATACCATTGCTTTTCCCCTTTTTTTTTAACAAAATTTTGAATGAGAAAAGAAGCAAAATATTTACAACTTGGTTTGACAATCTCTTAAATTCTCGAATAATGACGTTTTACAAATGCCAAGATGAGATATGAATGGCTGAAGGCTTTTCTATTTTAGGAAGAGTATGTACAAGAAGCAAGGTTCAAACTTTTTCAGAAAAATGTTGGGCAATCAAGTGACATCCAAATCTTTAGGCATCTCGAGGGTTTCCAGGGATTAATGGTTCTTTCAAGTGACTTCAGAATCTTTGGATATCTCGAGGGTTTCCAGGTATTATTGGTTTTTTTCCATGTTTTCAATTCGTGTCACTGCTTGACTGGGTTGCACTAAGAGTCCATCGTTTGCTCTAGACTGCCCTTTTTGAGTTTTCACCCTAGAGCTCCACTCTTTCTTTTGTTTTCTTTTCTCTTTTTTTTTATTGTTCCACCATGCATTCAAGAATTCAAATTTCATTCAAACCGAATAATAATGAGAATCTTAAAAAGAAGAGCTCTTCGATACAAGCATCCATACTTGATCAAAATGGACTTTTAAGTACGTAATGTAGGCCATGGGTCAGGGTTCTGAAAGAATAGATAAATAGGCCCAAAATGTGTTTGAAGGTGATCAATCCAAGGATCATTTCTTCTGATATGGTTGTCCATCATTTTCACTCTTCGAAGCACCTTTCTTTTTCTACTTTTTGATATATCTCTTCCTCTTCTTCTTTTCTTTCTTTCTTTTTTTTTTCAAAATCCTATTCATCCTTTAAAGCATCTTTCTTTGTGTACTTTCACATGTATCCTTCCTCCTTTCTCTTTCTTTTTTTTCTTTTTTTCTTTTTTCGTTGATTCATATCCAGGATTTCAAAAACATAGTAAGTCTTATTTGATCGAAAACAAAAGCTTAATCATTCATTTTCTTTAAAGAGATATTTTCTGCATATGCCCCCCCAGTGTGGAGGGTGATCCTTGGAGGAGGTTTATTATGAAAGAAATTATAAGGCTCAAAAGGGGCAGCAAAAGGATAATGTTTATGCTTGTGAATGGGATGTGAAAGATGGCCATTCATCATCTCAAATTAAGATACTTCTATTGAAAAGCAATCCTTAGGATAAGTTTTTCTTTTGGCTTTGAAATCATCTGAATATCATGTTTGCATGGTGTCACGATCAATTTCATTTTTTTCTTTTTTCTTTTTTCCTCCCTTTCTTTGTTTTTTTTTGTTTTTTTTTTTTTTGATTTCCTTATAATGCGACACCTTAATATGACAGAACATGACCTCACACACCAAAAATTCATTCAAGGATAGAGGTGATGCGCGACTCAAGGTATTGTGCAGATGGACATCGATGGAAAATCCTCAACTTTGGTTCTTTCTTTCTTTTTCAAAACATGGGCGAAAGGCATCTTGGGAGTACAAGATTGAAGAGTCTGGGATTTGTATAAGAATCAGGGTGAAATCGTATTTCAAAACTTCAAAATGATCTTGCCAAATATCAAACTGCCAATATCCAAAATCTTCGAGATTGTCACAAATTGATTTCCAAATTATTCTCAAAAAGTTCTGCAAGTTGGTCATTTATTTGAAAATCATTAATAATGAAGCCCTGTCATGGTCAAATGGAAAACAAATCGGACTTTCAAAATCTTATGCCCCAATTTAGCCTTTTGGCTCTCGAGTGACTTAGGTTTTGTTAAAATATGATCCAGGAATGATTTAAGACATTCATCTTTGATAATAATCACCAATTTTCTTAGAATCGTTTTATCATTATTGTGAAGAAAAGAAACATTCTTGTCATATGCCATTGGAAAATAAATTATGCAAAAAGTTGTGCTCATATAATTGTCACCTAGGCCAACAAAAATGACAAGCATTTTCCAACAAAATACAAACTCTGAAATCTTGACATTTCAGTTTCCTCCATATGAGTCTGCCAAAATGCCATAACTCTACACCAAAGTGGACTTCCACTGTTCCATAAGTTCCAAGGTCAAGATTCCACCATTCACGAGCTCCTCAATCCTTTCTTTCAACTGCCTGTATTTTTCTGTGGAGTGCCCAATTGCCCCCATGTGATAGTCAAATCTACTATTCGGATCATAGCTCTTGGACAATGGGTTCTGGGCTGTTCTCAAAGGTATAAGGTTCAAATATCGGTTTTTCACCAAAAAGGCAAAAGATCATAAATTGAGATGGGAATTTTTCCTTGGTTACTTCTCGATCTTTTTCTGTTGTTTATTGGTTGTTGGACAAGTCGAGCTCTAGGATTAGTCACAAAGGTAGGCAAGTGAGCAATTATTGGGGAGTAAGAGTTTGCTTGGATTCCTGGTTGTGGAATTGGTGAATAAAGATACGGATCGCAAGAAACATTGCTCAAGGTTGGATGGTACAATGGGTATGGCAAATAGGGATGAGGTGGAATGGAATTTTTGGGAAATTTCCCTTTAAATGTCGTGGCTTGCACTTCTTCTTCCATTCTTTCTGACTTGTTATCAGCAATGTCATCTATCTTGATCTTGCCCCTCTTAACTGCATTCTCAATCATCTCTCCGGAGGCTACCATGTCAGCAAAATTCTTAGTAACACTCCCAATCATCCTATCATAATATGGTGCCTGGAGGGTACTAAGAAACAGCGCTGCAATCTCTTTTTCGGTGAGGGGAGGCTGGACTTGAGTGGCAACATTTTTTCATCTCTGGGCATATTCTTTAAAGCCTTCAGTAGCTTTCTTCTCCATGGTTTGCAAAGATAAACGATCTGAGGCCAGATCCACAATATGCTTATATTGGGTGACGAATGCCCTTGCCAAATCTTCCCATGAGTGAACATCGCCCCTGCCCAACTGTGTATACCACCTAGCAGCAGATCCTTTAAGGCTATCTTGGAAGACATGGATCATCAGTTTGTCATCATACACATGTGCTGCCATCTTTCTACAGTACATAGTGATATGGGCTTTCGGACATGTAGTCTCATCGTACTTCTCAAATTCTGAGGCTTTGAACTTTAAAGGAATGATCACACCAGGTACTAGAGATAATCTAGTTGCATCCAAAGATCCATAAAAATCCACTCCTTCAACAATTCGAAGCCTTTCTTCTATAAGCTCTATCTTTAGTCGGGAACATGAACCTTCTTTCACTTGTGGCATCCCTTGATCTTTGTGACTATCCAAATTGCCAATATGAGTTAGTTCGAGGGGGTTCATTGTAGGAGTCTCATGCACTTGAAACCGACTAGGGTCGACTGAAGATGGCATATTAGGGCATACATAATCTTTGGTGGGCATTGCTTGAGGCTCCTGAGACGTTTGGGTTTCTCGTGAGCCACTATTAATTGGATAAAAAGAATCCTCAAGATTTCGCAGCTGATGCCCCTCTTGAGTAGCTAGTCCTCCCATCATTTCTTTTCCATTATTCCATCTTTCCAATAAAGCTGCCATCTGTGATAATTGTTCTCTTATCTCTTGCTGTGCTTTTTCCACCCTTTCCATTCGAATCATCTCTGTTTCTTCCATGGTCCAAAACCCTCTCCAAAGCTTTTCGATGTTCAAGCCACGTGACACCTAATCCAACATAACCCTGAATTAAATGTCATGCTTGCCATGTTAATATGAAGCTTTTATTGTATTGAAATTGTATATCTACATGTAAAAGAAGTTTCAATCTTGTTATTATTTTACAATATCACAAATCACCCACCAAAAGAATATTATAAACTGAAAATTTTTGATCATTTGTTTTTTTTTGTTTTTGAAACAGTTATTATTAGCCTTATTATTCTTCTGTCAAAATCGTATTATGCACATATGAATGAAGTGAATGCAAACTTATAAAACCTTGTAACATTCATATTCATAAAGGAATTGTTTACAAGATTCAAAAGTTCCTTACTACACTCCCTACTATTCTAACGCCCCTTACATTCAAAGTTTTTCAAAAAGAAATTTCACAACAACAGCTGCTTTTTCATCTTCTGAACTCTAATCCAGCATGCCAAATTCCTGGCAGACCACTTCCTCTATATTGAGCAATTTTGCGTCAATCAATCCCTTCACCTTATACTTGAAAGCCTTACAATCTTCAATGGAATGCCCAATATTTCCTGCGTGGTACTCACATCTTGCATTTGCATTGTACCATATTGGGTACGGAGGCTCCAAGGGTTTTAAGAATACAGGGGCAATAAGGTGCCTTTCAAGCAGATAGGGGAAAAGTTTGCCATATGTTATGGGTAAAGCGTCAAGCTGCGTGCGCTTCATCTTCTTGGATTGTTTTTGGCCAAGAGTTTAATTTTTAACTTGAGCAGGTGGTGGCACCAAAGCTAGGGCGTTAGGGATTTGCTGAAAAGGTGGTCGAATAGAATTGGCATGAGCATATGGGTTCACATACGAACAGGTATGTAAAGGTTGGGCGAGACTAGGAGATCCTGTTCCAAAAGCTTGAACATGAGGTTGAAAAGTAGGTCGAGGATAAAAGTTTGGCCGTGGACCAATTCGTGGAGGTCGAACAAAAGTAGGTCCTGTTTGGAGTGCTTGGATAGGTGGCTGATGAAGGTTAGGGTTTTGTAATGGCCTACTTGGTATGGATTGTTTGAGGCCATAAGGTTCAGCTTTAGTTGTAAGGCCCTTAAGTTCATCCATTACCTTTTTCACCCTTTTCATAGCCTCTTCTACCACGGGGTCATCGTCTGGACAGTTGAGAGCATCGGAGTGTCCCTGGCTAGCCATTTCATGAAGAGTCGATTGGTCTCCACTTGCTGATGATTCAACGTGTAGTTGTCTTGGAAATGACGATGAGCCTTGAGGATGAACCACTTTAGTCTCTCCAAAGCTTTCAAGCATCTTCATTATCTTACCTAGCTTCCCCTTTATCTCCCGTATGTCATGTCCAAACTCCTCTTGATTATTCTCCAAAGAGTAAGTCTAGCTTCTAATTGATCTCCCATGCTTCTGACCTCCTTTAACCTAAAAAGATAAATGCCCTCCTTATTATGTGATGTAATGAGATATGCCATGCTAAAATTTAAGAATAAAAGAATCAAAATTTTCTCTTATTTAAGTTCAATGAATAAATTCTTTTCTCTTTTTTTTTTTTGAGTTTGATGATTTCCCTTTTTCTTTTAAAGAATAGATTTTTCTTTTTGCTCTCTCTATTTTTATTTAAAAGAAAAAAAATCTTATTTTCACACCATAATTTATTTTCTTTAATTTCCCTTTTTATTTTTTAAAGAAATGTGATAATGTAAAAATTTATGTCTATGCATAAGTTCCAAAAAAATGTATATTTTTTTATGGTATTAAAGAATGAAGGTATATTTTCATGTTATTTTTAGACAAAAAAGAAAAATCGAGTAAATCTTTGTTTTATTCTTTAAAATTGTAAAATTATGAAATTTTATTTGAGAATAACATAAAAAAAATATATCTTAATTTTATGAAAATACGAGTTTGAAAAATGATTAGAGTTATGATATGAAGAAAATAGTAAAAATGTTCCCTCATGTGTCCTAATCTTAAGATAATTTCTTAGAAAATTGGACATGGCTCTACCTAAGGCTGGCCTTTTTAGGGTCCTTTACATGCTGGGTTGGGATTTATAAAGATCTAAAGGTTCCCAAATCATATCTCACTGTCATCCATACTGGACTAGTAAGATTTAATTTGAGTGAGAGTATTTCACTTGCCATTGCGGAGGTGATTACCTCACGAGAGCAAAGGTACTCTACTCCCTCCTAAAAAGGACGGAACCTGGGTATAGAGCTCATGTTATGCAAATGCATGTGCAAGTGTGTGTATGAGGAAACACGCTAATCATTCATCACACTACGATTCTAATGCTATATGTCCAAACAATTTATTAATAACAATATATACAAATATAAAACATAAAATAAATAACATAGAATGCAAATGCAAACAAAATTATTTTCAAAATCCAAGTGAAATAAGTTTAAATATCAATCAAGACTATTAAATTAAAACTTTGGATAACACATGATTAATGAATGGCTTGACCCTCAAAAAGCATCCCCAGTGGAGTCGCCAAGCTGTCGTAACGGCTTTGCGCCTGACGATTTTGAAAAACAGTTTAAAAACAAAGGGAGTCGCCACCAATCTTTTTTGTTAGGTGTGATTGGTCACCTAAAAATATTTATCTTTTTAACAAAATCTCAAAATTAATTAAGTTTTATTAAAAAGATAATTTGGGTCTGCGAAAACAAAGTTGGGTCCGGGAGTACGGTTACGCGTGGGGAAGGATTAGCACCCCCACGACACCCGTAAAAAAAGGGTACCATAGTAATCATGTTTTATCCTTTGATTTTAAAGAAATGGTCTTAATTTAATATTTAAAAATAATTCCTATTTTATTGCGATCAATTTTATTCTTTTAATTTTGAAACATTTAAATTTTATTTTCTTACTTGAAATAAATGAAAATCTTTTGTATTGAAAATTATTCCGAAGTACCCCAATACTCTGGTAGCATTTCGGATAATTTTCTCACCTAGAGATTTCTTAAGAATCACTACTTGTGAGTTCTATAGAATCTCATCATCAGAAGATTCACACTTGCTTCGAAAAATTATTACGAATGCATATGATGCAAACAGATAATGAATGATGCAAATGAATTTTTTTGATTTTTTATATAGATATTTCTTTATTTATTTTAAATAAAAATTCTTATTATTGAAAAGTTGCACTAAGTATCCCAATACTCTGGTAACATTTAGTGAACTCTTCTCACCTAAGGATCAGTTAAGAAATCACTACTTGTGAGTTTCATGACATCCCATCATCAGACGAAATTTCATTTAATTAAATTTAAATTTTATTATTGTTTCCTTTTTCTATTTTCTTTTTTGAAAACTTATTTATTTTTATTTTAATAAAAATTTAAATTATTGAAAAATCATACTAAATATTCCAATACTCTGGTAACATTTAGTAGACTCTTCTCACCTAGGGATCAGTCAAGAAATCACTACTTGTGAGTTTCATGACATCCTATCATCGGAAAATATTTAATTTGAAATTTTCTATTAATCTTTTTATTTTCTTTTAAAAACATATTTTTATTTTTATTTTTAATAAAAATTTAAATTATTGAAAAAATCATACTAAATATCCCAATACTCTGGTAACATTTAGTAGACTCTTCTCACCTAGGGATCAATTAAGAAATCACCACTTGTGAGTTTCATGACATCCCATCATCGGAAAATATTTAATTTGAAATTTTCTATTAATCTTTTTATTTTCTTTTAAAAACTTATTTATTTTTATTTTTAATAAAAATTTAAATTATTGAAAAAATCATACTAAATATCCCAATACTCTGGTAACATTTAGTAGACTCTTCTCACCTAGGGATCAGTTAAAAAATCACTACTTGTGAGTTTCATAACATCCCATCATCGGACGAAATTTCATTTAATTAAAATTATTATTAATTTTCTTTGTTAAAAAAACATTTATTTTTATTTTTATTATTATTTTCTTATTTTTATTGATTTATTATTTTTATATTTTTTATTATTATATATATTTTAAAAATAAGCATGAAATTGAATATTGAGAAATAATATCGAATATCTCAATACTCTGGTAACATTCGGTATAATTCCTCTCATCTAAAGTTTTTCGAAAAATCGCTACTTGTGAGTTCTACGAAGACTTATCATCGGGATTTCATACTTACTTTATTTATTTATTTTAATTATTTATTTATTTATTTTTATTTGTTAGCTTCCTAAAATATTCTTTTATAGTAAGTTGTTTAAAAAATATTTATTACATCAAAACTATGTGGTTATATATATTTTATATATTTTAAACTATATATATTTCCTATAGTTACTTACATACTTTATTTATTTATTTACATATATTTATCATTAAGAATAATTCTATAATTAAACCTAAAATTTTTAGATCTTAAAGAATTTTATATACAAATAAGTATTCATTTTTTTGTTATGCAAATATATTAAACTATTAAACAGAATAAATAAATAAATAAATATTAAATAAATAAAGAATATATACCAAAACGGACTGGGCTTAAAAACCCAAATAAGACCTTCCAAACGGGCCCACAACTCAGGCCCAAAAGATAGGACCCAAGCCTGCCAAGGGAGCGGGTCGCGAGCGGGTCAGGAACCGGGTCGGCGCGCGGGTGGTAGAGGTGGGTTGCGCGGATCTCGGGTCGGGTCGCGTCGCGGGTGGCACGCGGGTCGACTGGTCAAAACGCTGCGTTTTGATGTTCTATAAAAAGCCTATTTTTTTTGTTTTTCCTCATTTTAGTCGGTTCCTCCAGAAAAAAATTCCAAAACCCCAAAAAATCCTCTCAGCCTCCTCAGCCCTGCCGGATGATTTTCGCCATGCCGGCCGCCGTGCGCCGCCGTACGCCGGTCGTCGGAAACTTTCCCGTAAACCTAAAAGTACCCTACTCCTCCCCCTCTACTCCGATCTAGCCTCTGTTTACCCTAAAAATCCCTCTAACCCTATAGATCTAACTCTCCGAAAGCCTCTTTCCTCTTTGTTTTTTTTGTGTTTGTTTTTTTTAATCTGGTTGGATCTGGTTGTGGTTTTTTGTTGCTGTTGGTTTTTGTTTTCTTTGCAGGTTTAAGATCTAAGTTTTTTAGATCTAGGCTTCGGGGTTTCGGGATCTAGGGTTTTCGAAGGGTTTTGGTTGGTTTAGGTGGTGGTGACTGAGTGGGTGGCTTGCGGTAGTGATGATGTCTCGGTGGTGGGGGTTGGTATGGGAATGGTGTAGGGTTTCAATAGTGGTGGTGAGGGTTATGTTTAGGGGTTTCAGTGGTGATGGTGTCCGAGGGTTTTGGTGGTTGCTGGTTTGAATAGGGGTTGATTTGGGGTAATGGAGGTGATGAACGGCGGTTGTGTGGGTAATGGAGGGTTTAGGGCTTTGTCGGTTTTTTGGTGTTTGGAAGTCTTCCCCCCAAAAAAAAAATTTGGTGCTTGAATTATTCAAGTCTTTTAAACAGATTCGGAGTCTTCCTTTGATCGGTGGATTAGAACCAATCTGGGTTCTCCATATTGTTTCTCGGTCCTCCAAGGCAGTGGTCAGAGATGGGATGGATGGCCTGGGGAAGGTGAATTTTGGTGATGCCGAGACCTAGGGGGAAGGGTTAGAACCGCCGGCGGCAAATGGATGACAGACAAAAACAAACTAATAATAATAATAATAATAATAATAATAATAATAATAATAATAATAATAGAAAAGAAAATAATAATAATAATAATAATAATAATAATAATAATAATAATAGAAAAAAAATGATAATAAAACTAATAATAATAATATGAAGAATAACAAAATAAATAAGAAAAATGAAAATGAAAAATAAAAAAAACTAATAATAATAATATGAACAATAACAAAATAAATAAGAAAAATGAAAATAAAAAAATAATAATAACAAAATTTGTCAAAATAATTTGTAAAATTTGGACAAAATTAGGTGTCTACAATAACGAGGAAGAGGCTGCTTGGGAGTTAGAGAGCCTTATGCGTGAGAAGTATCTAGAACTTTTTCAGTGATAGGTCCAAGTGAAATTTGGAGGACCAAATTTCTTAAGGTAGGGAGAAATGTGAGACCCGATTTTATTATACTGTATTAGCCTATTGTAAATGATGGATAACAGAATTAAATTATTTAGTGGGATTAAATCAATGTTGAATATGAAATCTCACTTTACATTATGGAATTTTTATTTACAATATGGTGTATATGAATTAGGATTGAGTATTTAAGAGATGCATAGAAAGCATTCGGTTGAAAAAAATGCAAAAGAAATAAAATGAAGTTCAAGTATAAAAGAAACCTTATTGGTTGAAGTGTGAAAAGGAATAAATGTTATTAGATAAATGAAGAACAAATGAGATAAAAGTCAATATTAGTGGCTGGAAGTGGCATGGAGAGGAAGGAGAAAAGAAGAGAAAATTAGTCAAATGGACTGCAGCAAGAGGCTTCACCACCGTTCCTTTTGGCTGCAGTTTCTTCGAGTTTTAATGCATGAAAGACGTGAAATGATGAAAGAAAACGGGATAAGAACAGGTGGTAGGTTCTAAGTGGATTTGAATGGCTATATAAGAAGGAATACATGAGGAAAACCAACTTAGGAAACTTCATCTTCTTCGAAATCCTCCTTGCCCATTTTGTTTTCACTGCAAGCTCACATTTAGTTCTTCCGTTTCTCTCATATATGAGCCATGAAACTTCATCTTGTAGTTAGCCAAACCTTTCCTCCATCGTTGAAGAGCTAAGGAATAAGCAAACTAAAGCTAAGTGAGACAGAAGGCACTCTGTTTCAGGAAGTGCAACTTAGTTAAGGTGAGTTACATATTTCTATGGTTCTCTTGATAGTCGATGGTGGATTTCTATGTTTTACAACGTAATAAACATAGATATAGCCTTGTTTTAGTTAAATCTTGCTAGAATATATAAGAAACTAGAACAAGATGTAGCCTGGAAACTAATTGAGAATGAACAATGAAAATACTGGAAATGATGATAAATGGGCGAGCTCAGTTAGTATGGGCGAGCTAAACAATATGGAGCATGGTATGGTGGGCAAGGTCACCACATGCAAATTCAATCCATAGGCGAGCCCACCATTGAATAAAAAGTCGCATTGGGCGAACTCAAATTCAAAAGCATGGCAAGTTGAATGATTGGGCGAGCTTCCACAAAGAAGCCATTATATGAATGGCGAGAATGTTAGGCGAGCTCCCACATATAAGCCAAAATGAATGGCGAGTAATGCCGGGCGAGCTCCCAAGTGTAAGTCAATTAACGAATGGCAAGCTCTATTGGGCGAATGACGAGCTCTGTTGGGCGAGTTGTAAATTAATCTCAAATCTTGCCAAAGTGATTGGAAATATTTGAAATTAGTTTTAGGAAATATTCGAAAAGAAAATATTAATAATTTTAATAAATTATTTTGCAGCAGGGAATTAAGGACTTGGTAAAAGCGATCGGGAAGGCGATTAGAAAGCAAGGCTACGTAAGACCAGGTAAGGGAGTAGTATGTGAAGTGAATGCATGTCCTGTGGAGTTAAATTTTATGAAATTATTAAGAAATTATTTTGGTTTATGACATGCATTAGTTTGATAAATCGTTTTGATTTGGGCGAACTGGTAAAGGGGGGGCGAGCCAATAGAAGGTGACCCCTGTTATGTTGTTTTGGGGCGGGCGACCCCTTTGTTAAGAAAATTCCAGGCGAGCCAAAGTGGGCGAACCCTTTTGTAATGTTTTGGGAGGGCGACCCTGTTTTAATAAACTCCGTGCGAGCTACAAAGCCGACCCCTTTATGATGTTTTGGGCGAGCCAATTGTAGGCGACCCATGTTTTAATAAAAAGTCGGGCGAGCCAAAAATAGGCGATCCCTTTTTGTGACAATGGGCGAACTGACCATGGACAAGCCATAGTGGGCAAACTGGCCATGGGCAAGCCGGAAGGGGCGAGTTGACCATGGGCGAGTTGACTATGGGCGAGTTGACCATGGGCGAGTTGAAATGAGCAAGCCAGTTTAACTTGTTTTTAAAAGCTACTTTTGGCGAGCGAACACTAGTTCACCGTGATGGGCGAGCTGACCATGGGCGAGCAGATTTTAAATGTGTTTTCTCATATGAAACCAAAGAAAAGAACTGGCTATTTTATTGCTTTTTGTAAACAGAAAATATAAAAACCTTTTTGGAAAACAAATCATTTTGAGGAAATGATGAAATTATGAAATATTCCTTAAAGGTTAGTTATGAGATATAAAGTGATTTTGAGACTTTAGGCCCCGAGTTCATGCATTAATATTCACACAACTAAGTGACCCGTTTGGGGCGATGGCTCTAGTCGATGTACCCACGAGTGCACCCCAGGGCGTCACAAGGCTGATTGACCCGCCAAGTCATCAGCGGTCTCGAGGTCACTTGGCAAGTGGACCCGAGGACCACCTATAGATTATGGCCATAGATCTAGCCGAGATAGCCGTGAGGGGCGATGGCCTACGGGTGCACCCCAAAAGCGGACGACTTGTGTTCCTGGGGGAACAATGAGAGCATGATTTGTTTGTTGCCTAGTCTCAACTTATTGATTTCTGTTTACTGAAAGGATCCATTGGATCCTATTTACTGTTTACTATATCCATTGTTTTCTTACTGGGTTTATTGTTAAAAAAATAAACGTATTTGGGGGATATAGTTTTATTTGTATAAGCAGCATACACTTTCTTTACTGAGCACATTGTCGCTCACCCCTTATTTTCCACTCCACAGATTGTTGATCTTGGATTAAGAGAGTTACCTTCCAGAGATTATCGACTGCTGGAGTCAGCAGATATTCGATATCGAAGGTACATTAATTTCTTTTATATATTCAGTAAAATTGTACAGTACTACTTTGAGTAGAAGGGAATGTAAACAATCTCAAATAAACCAAATGTAATATTTATAATTCTGTATAGCAATATAAATGAAAGTATTAGGAAATACTTAAAGGGTTGCGAGTTGTTAAGCATCACAGGCAGCCCAACCGGTAAGTAAGTGGAATTTATAAGTAAATATTATGTTATATTGTGGATTTGGGATGTTACATAGAGTCTCAAAATCACTTTATATCTCATAACTAACCTTTAAGGAATATTTCATAATTTCATCATTTTCTCAAAATGATTTGCTTTCCAAAAAGGTTTTATATTTTCTGTTTACAAACATAATAAAAACAGCCTAAATTTTCATAAAAGTTTACGCCTGAGAAAATATGAGTTAAATTGGCTCGCCCATGGTCAACATGCCCATAGCGGCTCGCCCATGGTCCGTTCGTCCATTGCAGTGAACTACTGTTCGCCCGCCAACTTTAGAATTTAAAAAAACAAGTTAAACTAGCTCGCCCATAGCGGCTCACCCATGGCCAGTTCGCCCATTGTGGCATTGCCCATGGTCAACTCGCCCAATGAGGTACTTCCATGGTCAACTTGTCCAATTTTCTTAAAACAAGGTCGCCCGCCCAATAAAAAGGGTTCGCCCACTTTGGCTCGCCCGAAATTTTCTTAAAAAAGGAGTCGCCCGCCCCCAAACATCATAAAAGGGTTTGGTCACTTTGGCTCGCCCAGATATCTATTAAAACAAGAGTCGCTCGCTCAAAATATCATAAAAGGGGTCGCCTTCCATTGACTCGCCTGCCCTTTACCAGTTCGCCCAAATCAAAACGATTTATCAAATTAATGCATGTCATAAACCAAAACAATTTCTCAATAATTTCATAAAATTTAACTCCACAGGACATGCATTTTACTTCACATACAACTCCCTTACCTGGTGTAAGATCTGATTCTACACTACTGTAGACCCAAATTTCATAAAATTGATAATGTAAATGAAGTAAATATTTAATATTCATTTTCACTTGGATGAAAAAACTCCTTAACTTGAGATGTGCATGGAAGAATGTCGGTGAAATAATGTGTGGGCAAGGATGTCGAACAGCTCGCCAATGGGCGAGCAAAGACGACTGATCGCCAATGGGCGAGAAAGGAAGGCCGTTCGCCAATGGACGAGCTAAATTGGCGAACAGAATGCCAGGATGGTGCTGAGGGCGAGTAGGGAGTTCGCCAAACGGGGTGAGGGCTCCTGATCGCCCATACGGAATGAGAGAAATTAAAAGCATCAAATGAAAGTGTGAAAAGGATTAATGGCAATAGGACAAACAAGGGCCAGCGGAAGTCTTGTGTTGAGAAATTCTTAAGGAATTAATATACTACAAGACAAAAGAAAAGAATGAAATGAAAGTCAATAATAGTGGCGGTTGGAAGTAGCGTGGAGAAGAAGGAGAAGAGAAAAGAGGAGAAAATTAGTCAAACAGCAGAAGTAGACTCCCCGTAGCCATCCCTTTTTGGCTGGAATTTCTTCACCATTTAATGACAGTAGAAAATTCTTCACCACGCCATTGCCATATTTTCTTCACCATTTAATGAGTTATAAGACAAGGTAATGATGACAGAAAAACAGGATGAGAACAGGTGGTGGATTTTAAGTGGATTTGGGTGAGTATATAAGAAGAATATAACTGAAGAAAACCCACTTAGCCAGCTTCATCTTCCTCAAAATCCTTCTCGCCATTCTGTTTTCACCTGCATGCTCACAAGTAATTCTTCCGTTTCTTTCATATAGGAACCATGAAAACATCAATTTTAGTTAGCCAAACCCTTCTGTAGTGTTGAAAAGCCGGGTAACAAGAGAAACAAAGCTAAGGGAGGCAAGAAAATATTCTGTTTTTGGAAGAGCAACTGGGTTAAGGTGAGTTCCATAATTTCTATGGTTCCCTTGATATTCAATACTAGATTTCTATGTTTTTATAACGTAATAAACATAGATGTAGCCTTGTTTTAGCTAAACCTTACTAGAATATATAAGAACTAGAACAAGGTGTAGTCTGAATCGAGAATAGACAATGAAAATACTGGAAATAATGATAATGGGCGAACTCAGTTAGTATGGGCGAGCTAAAATCTGGAATGTGGAAGTATAGGCGAGGTTGCCACCTGTAAGTTTAATGCATAGGCGAGTTGCCAATGAATAAAAGTGGTGTAGGGCGAGTTGAATTGTTGTGTGGGCGAACTCACACGTTAGCCTTGATCGGGCGAACTCCCACATATAAGCCATATGAATGGCAAGAATGATTGGGCGAGCTCCCAAGAGTAAATCGATTATAGAAGGGCGAGCTCTATGGGCGAATGGCGAACTCAATCTCGCCAATAGGAAAATATAAATAGCTTAGAAAATATTCGAAAAGAAAATATTAATGGAATTAATATTTTACCTTGCAGCCGGGAAGTGAGATTGATATGGCGAACGGAAAGCAAGGCTGCATCAGACGAGGTAAGGGAGTTGTGTGTGAAAAGAATGCATGTCCTGTGGAGTTAAATTTATGAAATTATTGAGAAATGGTTTTGGTTTATGACATGCATCTTATTTTAATAAACGGTTTTGCTGTGACGAACTAAAAGCCAACTTTGTTGGGCGAACTGTTACAGGGCGAGCGAGCCCTTTTATTTTGATGATTGGCGAACTGATAAGTTGGGCGATCCCAAACCTTTTATATAACCTTTCGGGCGAGCTACCTGTTTTAAATAGAAAATCCAGGCGAGCCATTGTGGGCGGACCCGATTCAATGTTGTTTATGGGCGGGCGAATAGCTTTTCATAAAATGTGCGAGTTGATCTTGAGTTCGCCGCAATAGGGCGAGTTGACCATGGCAAATGTTGCGTTGGGCGAGTTGACCATGGTCAATGCCAGCTGGGCGAACAGACCTGGGCAAGCCATTGAGGGCGAGCCAGTTTTATTTGTTTTCAAAGTAAAGGTTGGCGGGCGAACAGAAGTTCACCGCACTGGACTAGTTGACCATGGGCGAGCCAGACTGGGCGAGCTGACCATGGGCGACCAGATTTCAATTTATATTCTTTATGAAAATGAGATTAATACCTTTTTGAAATTATTAATTATTTAAATGAATTAAATGGGTTTCTTTAAAGGTATTTTTAGCTATGATTTTGAGACTTTAGGCCCCTAGTTTCATGCATTGTTACGAGTTATAAGGCTGATGGACCCGCCAAGTCATCAGCGGTCTCGAGGTCAATTGGCAAGTGGACCCCGAGGACCACCCATAGATTGTGGCCATAGATCTACAGTATCCCTTTTTGGGATAATTATTCCGTTCTCGCAAGGAGGAGGGGGAACGATGATAGCATGATTTATTTATAGGGTGATGCCTAGTCTCAACTTGTTAAGTTTTGTTTACAGAGAGGATTTGTTAAATCCTATTCACTGTTTATTACATGATATTGTAAACTGTTTTCTATAGCCACTGGGTTTACTATTAAGAAAGATAAAAGTTTTGGGAACAAGGTTTGATTTGTGTACATCTTCCTTACTGAGCATATTATCGCTCACCCCTTATTTTTCACTCCACAGATTGTTGATCTTGGATTAAGAGAATTACCTTCCAGAGATTATCGACTGCTAGTTGGTATTCGATATCAAAGGTATATGAATTCTTTTATATATTCAGAAAAATTTTACAGTACTACTTTAAAATAGAAGGGAATGTATATGCATCTTAGTACAAGTAATAAGAGTTCTAATTTAAATTGTTAATAGTGTTAAGCATCACAGACAGCCCAACCGATAAGTAAGTGAAGTTTATAAGTAGATATTATGTTATATAGTAGATTTGGGATGTTACAGATTTAATGGTATCAGAGCAGGGTTGGTCAGATGTCTAGTGATGTTTATAACGAAAAGTGAATAGTAAACATTCCCTGTAGTACTGTATATTCTGAATATATAATTGATATACTAATGATGAGTAATAAATGATCTCTGTGATACAGAAATGAGTGGAAGAAGCAGGGTGATACGCTCAGTTAGAGATATCGGCCGAGGTAGGGCGGCACAGATTCCGGAGCCGCAGACACCGGAACCTGCCCCAAGACCTCCACGTCCTCTACAGTTAGAGAACATTGATACTCGTGTGAACCAAGTAGAGAGGATGGTAGCTGATTTTCTGGCTATGTATCAGGCAGAGAGAGCCGCAGATAGGGCAGAGAGGGAGAGAGCCACAGCTCCTGCAGCCCCAGTAGAGGCGCCAGTACCGCCACAGCCAGCACCAGTGGTACCTGAGCCTCAGCCTATGCCACCACCGGCACCTCAGCCAGTGGTAGCCCCACCACAGCCATTGATTCAGTCGCCTCGAAATGCGGAGTCTTATTGTAATGTAGCATTGGTGAAATCATTTAAAAAGTTGGATCCACCCAAGTTTAAAGGTACTAGGGATCCATTGGCGGCGGAACAATGGATTATTGAGATTGATAGATTACTTTAGATTATGAGATGTTCAGAAACAGAAAAGGTAGGCCTAGCAGTGTTCCATTTGGTAGATGATGCGAGATATTGGTGGAAGGCCACTCAGACAGTATTATTTGCTCAGCATCAGGATCTGTCATGGGATATTTTTGTGGAAGCTTTTAGGAGGCAGTATATTCCCGACACTACTCAGGAAAAATTACAGCAGGAATTCATGGGTTTAGTTCAGGGCAGCATGTCAGTGGACGAGTATGAGGCCAAATTTACTACATTGAGCCATTTTGATCCACAGCTAATGCAAATACCCGGTATAAGATTTCAAGGTTTAGAGCTGGTTTGAGGCCATCCATCAGAATGAAGCTAGCCCCCTTTGTTATACAGACTTATGATGAGATAATTCAACGGGCTCAGCTGTGTGAGAGGGATTATGAGCAGTTTCAGCTCGATTTCAGTAGTAAGAATAAAGGCAAAGCAAAGGGAAAGGCTAAGAGGTTTATGGAAGACAGATCAGGTAGAGAGCAGCCTAAGAGAAGTAGACCTATGGGCATACAGATTTCAGAGGGCAGATTTAATAGACCAGCAGTTTCTACTCCTGCTAGAGGCCCCACCACTACTCTAGGAAGTGTTATGCCTTTATGTAGACAATGTGGAAGGTCACATGGGTCACGCCCTTGTCCTTTAATGTCTAGAGCATGTTTTAATTGTGGACAGACAGGGCACATTATCAGGAACTGCCTGATGCTCAGAGAATCAGCTGCTTCTACTATTCCTCCTGCATTACCTCAAATAGCGGCCCCGGCAGCTCAAAGTGAGCCAGAGAAAGCGACACCCTCACAGCCTAGGCGGGCGACAGCCGTAGAGAAGGGTAAGAAGGTTGTGACTCAGGGTCGGGTGTACACGATGGGTCAGGAGACTGCCGACGCCTCTATTGATGTGATTAAAGGATATATAGCTAGTGTGGAGGATGTAGAGAAGAAACATCCAGAGATTCAAGAGATCCCTGTGGTCAAGGACTTCTCGGATGTATTTCCAAAGGATTTACCAGGGTTACCATCGGATCGAGAGACGGAGTTTATAATCGAATTGGTACCCAGTACGGAGCCAATTTCTAGACCCCCATATCGGATGGCATTGACAGAGTTAGACGAGCTCAAGAAGCAGCTCCAGGAGTTATTAGATAAGGGATTTATATGTCCCAGTGTGTCACCGTGGGGAGCTCCGATATTGTTTGTTCGGAAGAAGGATGGTAGCCTCCGGTTGTGTATAGATTATCGGATGTTGAATCGAGCTATCGTTAAGAATAAGTATCCATTACCTAGGATTGATGATCTGTTTGATCAGCTCAGGGGTGCACAGGTGTTTTCCAAGATATACCTTTGATCAGGCTATCACCAGTTGAAGATTAAGGAGTCGGATGTGCATAAGATAGCATTTCGGACTCGTTATGGTCATTATGAGTTCTTGGTAATGCCTTTTGGGTTGACAAATGCCCCTGCAGCTTTTATGAGTTTGATGAATGAGGTGTTTCATCCAATTTTGGACAAGTTTGTCATAGTATTTATAGATGACATATTGATTTATTCTAAGACTCCAGAAGAGCATAAGCAGCATTTGCAGATTGTTCTACAGACCCTCAGAGAGCGAAAATTGTATGCTAAGCTTAGTAAATGCGAGTTCTGGCTTGACCATATTATATTTCTTGGGCATGTAGTGTCGAGGGACGAGGTATCAGTTGATCCGCCCAAGATAGAGGCCATTGTCCAATGGGAGAGGCCTAACACAATTACCGAGATACGGAGTTTCTTGGGTCTTACCGGATATTATCGCAGGTTTGTGGAGGGATTTTCTAGACTTGCTACTCCATTGACACGACTCACACGTAAGGATGTCAAGTTTGAGTGGAATGATGCGTGTGAGCGTAGTTTTGGTGAGCTTAAGAGGAGATTGACTACTACCCCCGTATTAGCCCTTCCTAGCGGATCGGGAGGATTTATGGTGTATACTGATGCATCCGCACAAGGATTAGGGTGTGTGCTTATGCAGCATGGTCGAGTTATAGCCTATGGTTCTCGACAGTTGAAGGATCATGAGAGGAATTACCCGACACATGACTTGGAGCTAGCCGCAGTAGTGTTTGCACTGAAGATATGGCAACATTACTTGTACGGGGAGAAATTTCAGATATATACAGACCACAAGAATCTGAAGTATATATTCTCACAGCGATAGTTGAATTTGAGACAGCGACGATGGATGGAACTGCTAAAGGACTATGATTGTGAGATTTTGTATCACCCAGGTAAAGCTAATGTAGTAGCAGATGCACTGAGCCGTAAACATGTTGGCATGGTATCTTACATGATGATCAGGGAGCATGATTTGATAGAGCAATTCTCTAACCTCGGTCTGACAGTTGTTTCCTCTGACCAGAATGGATTTACGGCTAGTTTTCGTATAGAGCCGGATTTGATGGACCGAATTAGGGAAGATCAGAGGAGGGATGATTATTGCATTGGGGTTGCCAGTCAAATTCAGATGGGAGTTATGTCAGATTTTGAGATTGGCACCAACGGGATACTGAGGTTTAGAGGTCGGATATGTGTTCCCGGTGATCAACAGCTTAGAGACTTGATTTTATCAGAGGCCCATACCTCTAGATACACGTTACATCCGGGTAGTACTAAGATGTACCAGAACCTCCGGAGAGTGTATTGGTGGCCTAAGATGAGAAAGGCATTGTTGAGTTTGTTGCTAGATGTCTAACATGCCAGCATATTAAGATTGAGCATCAGAAGCCGGCAGGTATGCTTCGACCATTATCGATTCCTATGTGGAAATGGGAGCATGTTACTATGGATTTTATTATGGGATTACCACGGACCCGGAAGGGGTATGATGCTATTTGGGTAATAGTGGATAGATTGACTAAGTCTGCTCATTTCTTGGCCATGAAATCTACAGATTCAGTTAGTGCCTTGGCCGAATTGTATGTCAGGGAAATAGTGAGGTTACATGGTGTTCCAGTGAGTATTACCTCTGATAGGGACTCCAACTTCATCTCTAATTTCTGGGAGAGATTTCAGGAGGCTATGGGATCCCAGCTGAGTTTTAACACCGCTTTTCATCCACAGACTGATGGACAGTCCGAGCGTACTATACAGACGCTCGAGGATATGTTGAGAGCGTGTGCATTGGATTTTAGAGGCTCATGGGACGATCATTTACCCCTGGCAGAGTTTGCTTATAATAATAGTTTTCATACGAGTATCGGCATGGCACCGTATGAGGCCTTGTATGGCAGACGATGCAGATCCCCGATGGCATGGGAAGAAGTGGGAGATCGTAAATTATTAGCTCCCGATTTGGTCGAGCAAGCTTCTCGCGATGTACGAATGATTTGTGAAAGGCTCAGAACGGCTCAGAGTCGGCAGAAGAGTTATGCAGATACTAGACGCCGACCATTGGAGTTTGTAGCGGGTGATTATGTGTTTTTAAAGATCTCACCGTCCAAAGGTATAATGAGATTTGGGAAAAGAGGAAAGTTGAGTCCTCGATACATCGGGCCTTATGAGATCTTAGATCGAGTAGGAGATGTGGCATATCGATTAGCACTACCACCAGAGTTGTCAGGAGTGCATAACGTATTCCATGTCTCGATGTTGAGAAAGTACCATCCAGATCCTTCTCACGTGATTCGACATGAGCCACTAGAGATCAGAGAGGACATGAGTTACGTTGAGAAACCGGTACGGATTTTGGATAGGAAGGATAAAGTATTGCGGTCTAAGACGATTCCTTTGGTTAAAGTGCTCTGGCAGTATCATAACGAGGAGGAGGCTACCTGGGAGTTAGAGAGCCTTATGCGTGAGAGGTATCCAAAGCTTTTCAATTGATAGGTCCGAGTTAAATTTGGAGGACCAAATTTCTTAAGGTGGGGGAAAATGTAAGATCTGATTCTACACTACTGTAGACCCAAATTTCATAAAATTGATAATGTAAATGAAGTAAATATTTAATATTCATTTTCACTTGGATGAAAAAACTCCTTAACTTGAGATGTGCATGGAAGAATGTCGGTGAAATAATGTGTGGGCAAGGATGTCGAACAGCTCGCCAATGGGCGAGCAAAGACTGCTGATCGCCAATGGGCGAGCAAAGACTGCTGATCGCCAATGGGCGAGAAAGGAAGGTCGTTCGCCAATGGACGAGCTAAATTGGCGAACAGAATGCCAGGATGGTGCTGAGGGCGAGTAGGGAGTTTGTAATAACTGGAAAATTCTTACTATATTAAATTAATTGTCTATTATTTAGCACAATTTTATAACTAATAAAAAAATAAATTTTAAAATAATTATATAGGGACATGTAGACGGGTGGACATATCGGCACGGCTTAAGTAGTCCCGGAGATAAGAGATCTTGCCTACTTCGAGCTCAGGAGCGACAAGCTACAGTAAGCCTATGAATTTTGGTTAAAACCTTGTGTAAATCAACTAAGTTCATAAAGTTGACTTTAATGTATTTTAATTAGTTAAATTCGGAAATAATAGAATTATTTAATCTAAGTGTAAGTCTTGGGTGTAGTTACATATTATACATCATACATATATGTATATATATATATAAATATAATAATAAATATAGTATATATCATACATGTTGTAAAGACTTACAATTACTAAATAATAATAATAATATGTATGATATAAATATTTTACACATAAATATATAATATTTTAAAGTTACCAACTATATTAATATAATAAACATGGACAAGCTTCCAAAGGAAGTTGTCCATGTGATGGTTGCTCAGCAGATTAATGGTCTGCTGAGCAGACCGAAACGTCTGCTTCAACAAACTTTAGTTTGCTGAAGCAGACCTAAAACCAATAAAATATATATATAAATAATAAAACAACATGATGAAAACCTTCCCAGCCTTACCCCACTTCACGTGGGATTTAAAGTAAAACAAAACAACAGAAATAATAAACAAAAGAAAGAGTAGAAAACAAATCAGGAAAAGAAACAGAGAGAGGCGACGAGGTGAGGGACACGGCGAGACAAGGGTTGTAGCTGGGTTTCTTGACTGAGCCGAAAACAGCAAAGGAAAGGTTGTTCGGTGACTGGGGAAAAGAAAGGAAGAGTCGTCCGGCATCAGAGGAAAGGAAGGAAGAGAGATTCACGCCGGAAAAAGAAAAAAAAGAAAAGGGATGATGTACAGGGGTCTTGGGTAAAAGCTGAAGCAAAAATAGGGGTTCAATAAAAGAATGAAAATAAAGGCTATTTTCAGTGGACAAAGGACGGGAAGGAGCAGTTAAGGAATTTGGAAACAGCAGCTGTGAGTGAAAGCGGAGGAAGAAGAGTCATATTTTGGCTAGAGTTTGAAGTTAATAGCACAAACTTGAAGCGGCAAAAACATGGTGGAGTAAGTGCTGCTGCAAACCGAGAAAAGGGGTAGGAAAACTTGATTTGAACCCAAGCTCCTCTGCTTCCTTTTGCATCTACCATCTATAGGCTTCAAGACACGTGAATAGCTGCTGTTTTTGGAGTTAAATAACAGCTTATCAGGGACAGCAACAAAAGAGGAAAGGCAAGAGAGTGGTACTTTGCTGGCAGAAGGAAAAGCAATCGTGTGACACTATCCAAAACCCCTTATTCTTTTGGACCGTATTTGCTTCAAAGAAGAGCAGCAAAAACACTGTGTAGTCAGCCAACATGTGAGTTTGACTTGAAGACTTTTTTTGAATAAGGCTCGTTTTATTGGTTTAGAATTAAGTTACGTGTATAGCAAATTATATCGAAATAGTGTCCTATTGTAGGAGGGCTGGAAATTGAACTTGGAGTGTATCTTAAACCGACACAATAACCAGGGAAGGGTGATGTGAAGTAGAGCATAAGTACTCGATTTTCTTGGAAGAACATTAAAAAGGTGATAAATTTCTTGGACACGGTTTATAATTTGATTTATGTAGGTTGTTATGAGCGTTGGCTCTAGTATAGCAAGGCTAAATGTATTGGTTTTAGTGTAGGTTAAGTGAAGAACAATTCGGAGAAAATGCTAAAGTGGTCAGGCATGCAAGTGTAGTATCACCAATATCGGTGTCGTACAAGTAAGGTAAGGGAATTTACGGTAAACGTTTATTAGTCTGCTATGTTGTGTATGTCCAAAATTCTGTTATTTAATACTTATTGATTTGAAATGCATTCTTGATTGAATTTCATATGTATTGAACTGAGTTGAAGTACAAATGGTTTTGAATTTGAACTGTGTTGAATTTGTGGATAAAAATATTGTTGGTTGGCGTTTTATGCAGGTTGTTTGTTGTGGATTATGATGCTGGGTAGTGTCCTACCTATGCCGTCATAATGCCGAAATTTCGTTAGAAATTATTAAATAGATTTTTGGCATCGATTTAAATTCTATAATGTATTTAAAACCTCATATACCTCAAGCACCATTACTAGTGATCGAGATACTGTCTTTTTAAAATATGTTTTGTACAATGAGGTTATCAAAACGTGAGGGTTTAATACGAATTGTGCCTCCTATACTCAAGAGACATTGTAAAAGCATTCTTGCATGAATTTTGGCATAAGAGACAAGGGATGCTTGGAAGTTGCCTGTGTGGCACTTAACTCGCCTGTGTGGTGTAGATGAGCCTGTGTGGCACCCGCCTGTGTGGCGTTTAAATTATGCCTATATGGCATTTAGTAAGCCTGTGTGGCAATTAACGTAAAATATCCTGGATTGCTTTGTGATCTTCCAGGTCCTGGATTGCTTTGTGATCTTCCAGGTGTCCGACAAATAGTCGTGACTTGTACCTCAGCTACCAGATGATCACTGGTGCTGGGATGATTCATGATCATGGATAGAATCTTGGTTCGGAACGGTAACCACTGCTAGCTACAGTGGACGCTTTCATAGAAAGCTTTTGGTTATTTCCAAAGATCCCGGTTATATTACGGTACCTTATCAAAGAAAATCCTGTCTCTTGGAAATATTTTGATTGTGTATTTCGATTTTATAAATGCGTGAGTGCAAGTGTTTTTATAGCTTATAGAACAACGATTTGTCAACTTGCATTTTTTCCGTAAGACACACTTAAGCATGAGTTTTGACGCACTTATTCACGCATACACATGCAGAAACATAGTAGAACATCTAATATCACTTAGCGTATGTTTTCTTACTGGGCTTTCCCCAAAGCTCACCCCCCTCCACCTCAGATTATTTCAGGTAGACTCGACACGAGCGTGGTGCATCGAGAGTCTTTTTGTCGAGCCGCAGAAAGCTATAAATTGAGCCGAGGTATAATCTTTTGTTCTTTTGTTTATATCCCAGACTAAATTCTTTTGTGTACACAGTGTATAGGAGTCGGGATGTAAGTACTAGGTGATATCGAGTCTGTAAACACAGTGTGATCGTAATTAAGTTGTAATCTCGATATGTTTATATATTGAATCACATGGATGTCTAGTATTTTAGAAGTTACATGGAGATTTGAAATTTCTACAGGTTGAGACAATGTTGTACATTAGTATGGGGATGGATACTAGACTAAAATAGGGGTGGAGATTTTCAGTTTCGTTTTCGACATGTCTTACGAGAAGACTATAATGGGACCTTAGACAACTAGTCTTAAACAAATATAAGAGTAGGACTACTCATTAGGTATTTAGCTACACTGAGCGAGAGACAAACATAGGAAGTGAAAGAAAAAGTTAGCCCGAAAAATCCGGCTTCCGAGGGCGTTACAGATTGGTATCAGAGCTTAGTTTGTCTAGTCTCGTGTCAGTGTAGATAGGCTAGAACTAGTCTTACATCCCAAATAACTGTGTGCGTCTGGATATAAACTGTGAATGATTCTTTGACACGATGTTACCGTGTGTTTTTCGAATGAAGTACTAAACATATTTATCCTATTTAGGTATACCTGAAATGAAAGGACGGTATAGAAGCGTGAGGAAAGTTGGGAGGAGACAAGAGGAGCAGGCTCCCGAAACACCGATTCCAAAGCCACCGCCACCTCCTCCTCCTCAGCCAGAAAATGATGGAGAGCGTATTGCTCGGGTTGAAAGGAACTTAGACACCATGTCCCGAAACATGGATGCCATGTCTACCATGTTCACTCAGTTCATGGCGAGGTTTAATCAGGATCAGGTGGTGCCACCCTTGGCCCCAACAGTACCGCCACCTCCTCCGTCAGCTGTACCTCCTCAAGCACCTCCGCCGCCACCACCGAGCACTCAAGTACCTCCGCCACCACAAGTGGGTACCCCACAACCACAATCTGAGCCTCCACAGCCACCAGCATCATCTTCTTCTACTGGGGACATAGTTAAGAAGAATATGGAGCTCCTCAAACAATTTCAGAAAATGAGTCCCCCGGTATTCAAGGGAGTAAGGGATCCAGTGCAAGCAGAGGAATGGGTCCTACAAATGGAGAAGTCATTCAAGTTTATGGGCTGTAGTAGTACAGAAAGGGTGTCCTTAGCCACTTTTATGTTGCAATCGGATGCTGAACATTGGTGGACATCCACTGAGAAAATATTGAGTGCGCAACACTCAGAGATTACATGGGAAGTCTTCCTACAGTACTTCCAAAGTCAGTATATTCCCGAGACAGCCCAAAGGAAGAGGCAAACAGAATTTTTAAGCTTGACTCAAGGGAGTATGACGGTGGACCAATATGAGGCCAAGTTCACGGCCCTCTCTCGATATGATATTGACATCTCCCGTAATGAGACTAAAAAGACTTTAAAGTTTATTACGGGATTGAGACCGTCCATCCGGAGTCGATTGGCAGTATTGGACATCACAACTTACCCGGAGGCCCTAAGGAAGGCCCAACTAGCGGAGCATGATATAGAACTCACACAGAATGAGTATGGCTCCAAGGGAAAGAACTATGGAAGGAGTCAAGGGAAGAGGCCAGACATGGGGCGACATAAGCCTAATCAAACTCCCTTTAAGAGACAGAGGTTTCCTGACACTCGACAACAGCCTATGAGATCCACACCATTCCATGCCACACCAAAAGCTCAGACTTGTGGAGTATGTGGTAAGTTTCATGGGAACAAGCCCTGTTACATGGTCCCTCGGGCTTGTTATCACTGCGGGAAATATGGGCACATGATGAAGGATTGCCCGACACTTACTACCACACCTTCAGCTCCACCGAAACCAGTTGAAGGACAAAGTAGTCAACAGAAGAAGGTCACAGACAAGGGAAAGAAACCAGTGACACAGGGGCGAGTCTTTGCCTTAGACCAGGAAGCAGCTGACGCTTCCACTAATGTGATCAAGGGTAAACTTCTAATCCATGACTTAGAAGCATTTGTTTTAATTGATTCAGGTTCCACGCATTCATTCATATCACCTGCATTTGCTAAGAGACTACATATAGAGCCTGAACACTTAGATTACGTATTGTGTGTTAGTACTCCTATGAAAGAGTCACAAACAACCGACCTAGTATATAAGAATTGTAAAGTTAAGGTGGGAGGTAGGAATTTAATAGCAGACTTAATCATGTTGAACATGTTAGACTTTGATGTTATTTTAGGCATGGATTGGTTGACAGCTAACCGTGCCAATGTAGACTGTTATAAAAAGATTGTAACCTTCTCTCTACCTAAACCACTTGTAATACATTTTGGAGGTAAGAAATGAAATGTAATTAATATCTTTTGTGAATCTTACTTGTGGAAATGTTATTCTTGTGAAGGCTATTTAGCATTCGTTGAAGATACGAATAAGGACCATCCGACATTGTCTGCAATTCCCATTGTGAGAGACTTTCCAGATGTCTTTCCGGATGACCTACCAGGGTTACCCCCAGAAAGAGAAACTGAGTTCGCCATTGACCTTTTTCCCGGCACTCAGTCAATCTCCAAGCCTCCGTATAGAATGGCGTTGGTAGAGTTAGAGGAGTTGAAGACTCAGCTTCAGGAACTTTTAGACAAGGGGTTTATACGCCCCAGCGTGTCTCCGTGGGGTGCTCCGGTACTATTTGTGAAGAAGAAGGATGGGAGTATGAGGTTATGTGTGGATTATCGGCTATTAAACAAGGCCACTATAAAGAACAAGTACCCGCTACCTAGAATAGATGACTTATTTGATCAGTTGCGAGGTGCAGAGGTATTTTCCAAGATTGACTTGAGATCGGGATACCATCAGTTGAGGATCAGAAGTCAAGATATCCCGAAAACAGCCTTTAGGATACGTTACGGCCACTATGAATTCTTAGTGATGCCATTTGGTTTAACAAACGCACCTGCAGCATTTATGAGTTTGATGAATGAAGTCTTTAAGCCATTTTTGGACAAGTTTGTGATAGTGTTCATCGACGACATCCTAGTATATTCCAAGTCTCATGATGAGCATGCTCAACACTTACAGATCGTTTTGCAGACACTTAGAGAAAAGAAGTTGTATGCCAAGTTTAGTAAGTGTGAATTTTGGCTAGAGCAGATTTCCTTCTTAGGTCATATTGTGACAAAGGATGGAGTATCCGTAGACCCGTCCAAGGTTGAGGCCGTGGTTAATTGGGAAAGGCCAAAGACCGTCACAGAGATCCGAAGTTTCTTGGGTTTAGCGGGGTACTACAGGAGATTTGTTGAAGGATTCTCTAAGATAGCAGCTCCATTAACACGACTTACACGCAAGGAGGTCAAGTTCCAATGGACTGATACGTGTGAGCGTAGTTTTCAGGAGTTGAAGCAGAAGTTGACCACAGCACCAGTCCTAGTTATCCCAAGTGGATCGAGAGGTTTTACGGTGTATAGTGATGCATCCATTCAGGGTCTAGGGTGTGTACTAATGCAAAATGGCAAAGTAGTAGCTTATGGTTCTAGACAGCTTAAGGACCATGAAAAGAATTACCCTACTCATGATCTTGAGTTGGCGGCCATAGTGTTTGCATTGAAGATTTGGCGCCACTATCTTTATGGAGAAAAGTTTCAAATATTCACAGATCATAAAAGTCTCAAATACTTGTTCTCTCAAAAAGAGTTAAACATGAGACAACGGAGATGGATGGAATTGTTGAAAGACTATGATTGTGAAATTTTGTACCATCCTGGTAAGGCGAACAAGGTGGCTGATGCTTTGAGTCGGAAGAGCATGGGCTTGGTTTCATACATGATGGTCAAGGAATGGGATTTGATGAGACAGTTTTCCGAGCTGAGTGTGAGTGTAAAGCCTTCTGAAGGTTTTCTAATTGCTAGTCTAAGAATAGAACCGAGTATAGTGGAGCAGCTCAGACGAGCACAGAGAGAAGATTCTAGATTAGTGGAGATGATTAAGCAAGCTGAACAAAATGAAAATTCGGAGTATAAAGTAGGCGAAGAAGGACTACTAAGGTTTAGAGGCCGAATATGTGTCCCTAGTGATGATAACTTGAAGAAGCAGATTTTGGATGAAGCTCACAGTTCTAAGTACACCATGCATCCGGGGAGTACAAAGATGTATAAGAATTTATGCCGAGTGTATTGGTGGTCAGGGATGAAGAAAGATATAGCTGAGTTTGTATCAAGGTGCTTAGTTTGTCAGCAAGTGAAGGTTGAACACCAAAGGCCAGCAGGATTACTTAAGCCGTTGGAAATTCCAACATGGAAGTGGGAACATGTCACCATGGATTTCATCATGGGATTGCCGAGAACTAGAAGGAATCATGATGCAATTTGGGTGATAGTAGATCGATTAACTAAGTCGGCCCATTTTCTTGCCATGAAATCTACTGATCCCTTAAGTGCATTGGCAAACCTTTATGTGAGAGAAATAGTTCGATTACATGGCGTCCCAGCAAGTATTACTTCAGATAGAGACTCAAGATTTACGTCTCTATTTTGGGAACACTTTCAAGAAGCTTTGGGGTCACAACTCAATTTCAGTACTGCCTTCCATCCTCAGACTGATGGACAATCTGAGAGGACTATACAGACCCTAGAAGATATGTTGAGGGCATGTACTATTGATTTTAGAGGCTCATGGGATGACCACTTACCCTTAGCCGAATTTGCCTACAACAATAGTTACCATGCTAGTATTGGAATGGCGCCATATGAGGCCTTGTATGGACGGAGATGTCGATCTCCAATCGGTTGGGAAGAAGTGGGTGATAGGAAGTTGTTTACTCCTGAGCTTGTTGAGCGAGCTTCAGAAGATGTTAGATTGATATGTGAGAGACTCCGAACAGCTCAAAGCCGACAAAAGAGTTACGCGGACAATAGGAGAAGAGAATTGGAATTTGAAGTAGGGGATAGTGTCTTCTTGAAGGTCTCTCCATCGAAGGGTATCATGAGGTTTGGCACGAAAGGAAAGTTAAGTCCTCGATTTATCGGTCCATTCGAGATTCTAGAGAGGGTTGGAGATGTTGCATATCGATTAGCCTTACCGCCACAGCTATCGAGTGTACATAATGTCTTTCACATATCCATGTTAAGGAAATACTATCCGGATCCCTCTCACGTGATAGCATATGAACCACTTGAGATTCGAGAGAACTTAAGTTATGTAGAGAAGCCAATCAGAATTGTAGATAAAAAGGAGAAGGTGTTGAGATCAAAGACTATTCCTCTGGTAAAAGTTCTATGGCAGCATCACTCATCTGAAGAAGCTACTTGGGAACTTGAGAGCTTAATGAAGGAGAAGTACCCCCACCTATTCCAACCCGACATGGAAAATTTGGAGGACCAAATTTCTTAAGGTGGGTAGAATGTAATAACTGGAAAATTCTTACTATATTAAATTAATTGTCTATTATTTAGCACAATTTTATAACTAATAAAAAAATAAATTTTAAAATAATTATATAGGGACATGTAGACGGGTGGACATATCGGCACGGCTTAAGTAGTCCCGGAGATAAGAGATCTTGCCTACTTCGAGCTCAGGAGCGACAAGCTACAGTAAGCCTATGAATTTTGGTTAAAACCTTGTGTAAATCAACTAAGTTCATAAAGTTGACTTTAATGTATTTTAATTAGTTAAATTCGGAAATAATAGAATTATTTAATCTAAGTGTAAGTCTTGGGTGTAGTTACATATTATACATCATACATATATGTATATATATATATATATAAATATAATAATAAATATAGTATATATCATACATGTTGTAAAGACTTACAATTACTAAATAATAATAATAATATGTATGATATAAATATTTTACACATAAATATATAATATTTTAAAGTTACCAACTATATTAATATAATAAACATGGACAAGCTTCCAAAGGAAGTTGTCCATGTGATGGTTGCTCAGCAGATTAATGGTCTGCTGAGCAGACCGAAACGTCTGCTTCAACAAACTTTAGTTTGCTGAAGCAGACCTAAAACCAGTAAAATATATATATAAATAATAAAACAACATGATGAAAACCTTCCCAGCCTTACCCCACTTCACGTGGGATTTAAAGTAAAACAAAACAACAGAAATAATAAACAAAAGAAAGAGTAGAAAACAAATCAGGAAAAGAAACAGAGAGAGGCGACGAGGTGAGGGATACGGCGAGACAAGGGTTGTAGCTGGGTTTCTTGACTGAGCCGAAAACAGCAAAGGAAAGGTTGTTCGGTGACTGGGGAAAAGAAAGGAAGAGTCGTCCGGCATCAGAGGAAAGGAAGGAAGAGAGATTCACGCTGGAAAAAGAAAAAAAAGAAAAGGGATGATGTACAGGGGTCTTGGGTAAAAGCTGAAGCAAAAATAGGGGTTCAATAAAAGAATGAAAATAAAGGCTATTTTCAGTGGACAAAGGACGGGAAGGAGCAGTTAAGGAATTTGGAAACAGCAGCTGTGAGTGAAAGCGGAGGAAGAAGAGTCATATTTTGGCTGGAGTTTGAAGTTAATAGCACAAACTTGAAGCGGCAAAAACATGGTGGAGTAAGTGCTGCTGCAAACCGAGAAAAGGGGTAGGAAAACTTGATTTGAACCCAAGCTCCTCTGCTTCCTTTTGCATCTACCATCTATAGGCTTCAAGACACGTGAATAGCTGCTGTTTTTGGAGTTAAATAACAGCTTATCAGGGACAGCAACAAAAGAGGAAAGGCAAGAGAGTGGTACTTTGCTGGCAGAAGGAAAAGCAATCGTGTGACACTATCCAAAACCCCTTATTCTTTTGGACCGTATTTGCTTCAAAGAAGAGCAGCAAAAACACTGTGTAGTCAGCCAACAGGTGAGTTTGACTTGAAGACTTTTTTTGAATAAGGCTCGTTTTATTGGTTTAGAATTAAGTTACGTGTATAGCAAATTATATCGAAATAGTGTCCTATTGTAGGAGGGCTGGAAATTGAACTTGGAGTGTATCTTAAACCGACACAATAACCAGGGAAGGGTGATGTGAAGTAGAGCATAAGTACTCGATTTTCTTGGAAGAACATTAAAAAGGTGATAAATTTCTTGGACACGGTTTATAATTTGATTTATGTAGGTTGTTATGAGCGTTGGCTCTAGTATAGCAAGGCTAAATGTATTGGTTTTAGTGTAGGTTAAGTGAAGAACAATTCGGAGAAAATGCTAAAGTGGTCAGGCATGCAAGTGTAGTATCACCAATATCGGTGTCGTACAAGTAAGGTAAGGGAATTTACGGTAAACGTTTATTAGTCTGCTATGTTGTGTATGTCCAAAATTCTGTTATTTAATACTTATTGATTTGAAATGCATTCTTGATTGAATTTCATATGTATTGAACTGAGTTGAAGTACAAATGGTTTTGAATTTGAACTGTGTTGAATTTGTGGATAAAAATATTGTTGGTTGGCGTTTTATGCAGGTTGTTTGTTGTGGATTATGATGCTGGGTAGTGTCCTACCTATGCCGTCATAATGCCGAAATTTCGTTAGAAATTATTAAATAGATTTTTGGCATCGATTTAAATTCTATAATGTATTTAAAACCTCATATACCTCAAGCACCATTACTAGTGATCGAGATACTGTCTTTTTAAAATATGTTTTGTACAATGAGGTTATCAAAACGTGAGGGTTTAATACGAATTGTGCCTCCTATACTCAAGAGACATTGTAAAAGCATTCTTGCATGAATTTTGGCATAAGAGACAAGGGATGCTTGGAAGTTGCCTGTGTGGCACTTAACTCGCCTGTGTGGTGTAGATGAGCCTGTGTGGCACCCGCCTGTGTGGCGTTTAAATTATGCCTATATGGCATTTAGTAAGCCTGTGTGGCAATTAACGTAAAATATCCTGGATTGCTTTGTGATCTTCCAGGTCCTGGATTGCTTTGTGATCTTCCAAGTGTCCGACAAATAGTCGTGACTTGTACCTCAGCTACCAGATGATCACTGGTGCTGGGATGATTCATGATCATGGATAGAATCTTGGTTCGGAACGGTAACCACTGCTAGCTACAGTGGACGCTTTCATAGAAAGCTTTTGGTTATTTCCAAAGATCCCGGTTATATTACGGTACCTTATCAAAGAAAATCCTGTCTCTTGGAAATATTTTGATTGTGTATTTCGATTTTATAAATGCGTGAGTGCAAGTGTTTTTATAGCTTATAGAACAATGATTTGTCAACTTGCATTTTTTCCGTAAGACACACTTAAGCATGAGTTTTGACGCACTTATTCACGCATACACATGCAGAAACATAGTAGAACATCTAATATCACTTAGCGTATGTTTTCTTACTGGGCTTTCCCCAAAGCTCACCCCCCTCCACCTCAGATTATTTCAGGTAGACTCGACACGAGCGTGGTGCATCGAGAGTCTTTTTGTCGAGCCGCAGAAAGCTATAAATTGAGCCGAGGTATAATCTTTTGTTCTTTTGTTTATATCCCAGACTAAATTCTTTTGTGTACACAGTGTATAGGAGTCGGGATGCAAGTACTAGGTGATATCGAGTCTGTAAACACAGTGTGATCGTAATTAAGTTGTAATCTCGATATGTTTATATATTGAATCACATGGATGTCTAGTATTTTAGAAGTTACATGGAGATTTGAAATTTCTACAGGTTGAGACAATGTTGTACATTAGTATGGGGATGGATACTAGACTAAAATAGGGGTGGAGATTTTCAGTTTCGTTTTCGACATGTCTTACGAGAAGACTATAATGGGACCTTAGACAACTAGTCTTAAACAAATATAAGAGTAGGACTACTCATTAGGTATTTAGCTACACTGAGCGAGAGACAAACATAGGAAGTGAAAGAAAAAGTTAGCCCGAAAAATCCGGCTTCCGAGGGCGTTACAGAGTTCGCCAAATGGGGTGAGGGCTCCTGATCGCCCATACAGAATGAGAGAAATTAAAAGCATCAAATGAAAGTGTGAAAGGGATTAATGGCAATAGGACAAACAAGGGCCAGCGGAAGTCTTGTGTTGAGAAATTCTTAAGGAATTAATATACTACAAGACAAAAGAAAAGAATGAAATGAAAGTCAATAATAGTGGCGGTTGGAAGTAGCGTGGAGAAGAAGGAGAAGAGAAAAGAGGAGAAAATTAGTCAAACAGCAGAAGTAGACTCCCCGTAGCCATCCCTTTTTGGCTGGAATTTCTTCACCATTTAATGACAGTAGAAAATTCTTCACCACGCCATTGCCATATTTTCTTCACCATTTAATGAGTTATAAGACAAGGTAATGATGACAGAAAAACAGGATGAGAACAGGTGGTGGATTTTAAGTGGATTTGGGTGAGTATATAAGAAGAATATAACTGAAGAAAACCCACTTAGCCAGCTTCATCTTCCTCAAAATCCTTCTCGCCATTCTGTTTTCACCTGCATGCTCACAAGTAATTCTTCCGTTTCTTTCATATAGGAACCATGAAAACATCAATTTTAGTTAGCCAAACCCTTCTGTAGTGTTGAAAAGCCGGGTAACAAGAGAAACAAAGCTAAGGGAGGCAAGAAAATATTCTGTTTTTGGAAGAGCAACTGGGTTAAGGTGAGTTCCATAATTTCTATGGTTCCCTTGATATTCAATACTAGATTTCTATGTTTTTATAACGTAATAAACATAGATGTAGCCTTGTTTTAGCTAAACCTTACTAGAATATATAAGAACTAGAACAAGGTGTAGTCTGAATCGAGAATAGACAATGAAAATACTGGAAATAATGATAATGGGCAAACTCAGTTAGTATGGGCGAGCTAAAATCTGGAATGTGGAAGTATAGGCGAGGTCGCCACCTGTAAGTTTAATGCATAGGCGAGTTGCCAATGAATAAAAGTGGTGTAGGGCGAGTTGAATTGTTGTGTGGGCGAACTCCCACATATAAGCCATATGAATGGTGAGAATGATTGGGCGAGCTCCCAAGAGTAGATCGATTATAGAAGGGCGAGCTCTATGGCCGATTGGCGAACTCAATCTCGCCAATAGGAAAATATAAATAGCTTAGAAAATATTCGAAAAGAAAATATTAATGGAATTAATATTTTACCTTGCAGCCGGGAAGTGAGATTGATATGGCGAACGGAAAGCAAGTCTGCATCAGACGAGGTAAGGGAGTTGTGTGTGAAAAGAATGCATGTCCTGTGGAGTTAAATTTATGAAATTATTGAGAAATGGTTTTGGTTTATGACATGCATCTTATTTTAATAAATGGTTTTGCTGTGACGAACTAAAAGCCAACTTTGTTGGGCGAACTGTTACAGGGCGGGCGAGCCCTTTTATTTTGATGATTGGTGAATTGATAAGTTGGGCGATCCCAAACCTTTTATATAACCTTTCGGGCGAGCTACCTGTTTTAAATAGAAAATCCGGGCGAGCCATTGTGGGCGAACCCGATTCAATGTTGTTTATGGGCGGGCGAATAGCTTTTCATAAAATGGGCGAGTTGATCTTGAGTTCGCCGCAATGGGGCGAGTTGACCATGGCAAATGTTGCGTTGGGCGAGTTGACCATGGTCAATGCCAGCTGGGCGAACAGACCTGGGCGAGCCATTGAGGGCTAGCCAGTTTTATTTGTTTTCAAAGTAAAGGTTAGCGGGCGAACAGAAGTTCACCGCACTGGACTAGTTGACCATGGGCGAGCCAGACTGGGCGAGCAGACCATGGGTGACCAGATTTCAATTTATATTCTCTATGAAAATGAGATTAATACCTTTTTGAAATTATTAATTATTTAAATGAATTAAATGGGTTTCTTTAAAGGTATTTTTAGCTATGATTTTGAGACTTTAGGCCCCTAGTTTCATGCATTGTTACGAGTTATAAGGCTGATAGACCCGCCAAGTCATCAGCGGTCTCGAGGTCACTTGGCAAGTGGACCCCGAGGACCACCCATAGATTGTGGCCATAGATCTACAGTATCCCTTTTTGGGATAATTATTCCGTTCTCGCAAGGGGGAGGGGGAACGATGATAGCATGATTTATTTATAGGGTGATGCCTAATCTCAACTTGTTAACTTTTGTTTACAGAGAGGATTTGTTAAATCCTATTCACTGTTTATTACATGATATTGTAAACTGTTTTCTATATCCACTGGGTTTACTATTAAGAAAGATAAAAGTTTTGGGAACAAGGTTTGATTTGTGTACATCTTCCTTACTGAGCATATTATCGCTCACCCCTTATTTTCCACTCCATAGATTGGTGATCTTGGGTTAAGAGAATTACCTTCCAGAGATTATCGACTGCTAGCTGGTATTCGATATCAAAGGTATATGAATTCTTTTATATATTTAGAAAAATTTTACAGTACTACTTTAAAATAGAAGGGAATGTATATGCATCTTAGTACAAGTAATAAGAGTTCTAATTTAAATTGTTAATAGTGTTAAGCATCACAGACAGCCCAACCGATAAGTAAGTGAAGTTTATAAGTAGATATTATGTTATATAGTAGATTTGGGATGTTACACCTGGTCTTACGTGTCCTTGCTTCCCAATCGCCTTCCCGATCGCTTTTATCAAGTTCTTAATTCCCAGCAGCAAAATAATTTATTAAAACCATTAATATTTTCTTTTCGAATATTTCCTAAAACTATTACTATTTTTCCTTTCAAATATTTGCAACACTTAGACGAGATTTGAGACCAATATACAGCTCGCCATTCGCCCAACAAAGCTCACCAGTCGTTAATAGGCTTACTCGTGGAAGCTCGCCCAACCTTACTCACCATTCAAATATTGGCTTATTCATGGGAGTTCGCCCAACATGGAGCTCGCCCAACATTCGACTCGCCATGCCTATGCATGAGAGTTCGCCATACACAGCTCTTTATTCAAACGTGGGTTCGCCAATGAATTAAACTAGCGTTGGGCGACCTCGTCCACTTGGACAAGTACTTTCAACTTGGCGAGTCCTTTATTTCCTATTCGCCTCGTTGGCGATCACTAACATTCGACATGGGCGATCACAATAGTCGCCATTCTTGCCCTTTTGGTGATCATTAATTCCATACATTTTGGGCGATCATAGCCCTCGTCCATTCGGGCGTTCAATCTGATTATCCAAAATATTAGCGAACATGTATATCGCCGATTCATGCATACCATTGAACTCGCCTCATCCTTTAGGCAAGTACCACAAATTTCTTTGCTCGCCTATTTGGCAAGCAGTTGGATAATCCCGTTCGCCCATCTTGTTTCTTATATATTCTAACAAGATTTAGCTAAAACAAGGCTATATCTATGTTTATTACATTGTAAAACATAGACATCTACCATTGAATATTAAGAGAACCATAGAAATATGGAACTCACCTTAATTGAGTTGCACTTTTAGAAACAAAGTGCTTTCCGCCTCACTTAGCTTTACTTTGTTTATTCCTTAGCTCTTTAATGATGGAGAAAAGGTTTAGCTAACTAAAGGATAAAGTTTCATGGCTCATGTATGAGAGGAATGGAAGAATGGAAGAAACGAGATGTGAGTTTGCAGTAACACAGAATAGGCGAGAAGGTTTTCGAAGAAGATGCAGTTTACTTCAGTCAGTTTTTCCTCATATATTCTTCTTATATAGCCATTCAAATCCACTCAGAACCTACCACATGTTCTTATCCCGTTTTCTTTCATCATTTCACGTCTTTCATGCATTAATAACTTATAGAAAATTGCAGCAAATGGAACGGCTATGGGAAACAAATTTATGTACGTTTGACTAAGTTTTTCTCTTCTTTTTATCACCTCCTCTCCACGCCACTTCCAGCCAGCTATTTTTGACTTTTTATCTCATCTTTTCTTCATTTGTCCAACAGCATTTATTCCCTTTTACACCTTCCATTTCGGTTCCAGCCTTGATTCTTCACATTTGTTCATGCTTCACTTAATGCTTTCATACCATAAATACTATCTTCAACCTTTTTACCAAGATTAAATCCCATCTATTTCTTGTTGCACTTTGATGTTTGTTTTTCATTCTTTTATACACCATACTCTAAGTCATAATTTCCAATAATTAAAATGAAGAGTGGAAATTCACATTCAATATTTATTTAATTTCACTATGTTGGCACTTATAGGCAATACCGAGAGGGGGGGTGAATCGGTTTTTAACTAACTATAAGCTCGTTTTGCGATTCTTCTAAATTCTCTAGCCTATATTAATAATTTCTAAGTTCTCTAGGCTAGGCAAGCATGCAATCCAAGTTCAATGCAATAAACACAATATAATTGCAAGTAATTAAGGAGAGTAAGGAAAGAGAGATTTACACAATCGATTTATAGAGGTTCGGCAACCTTGCCTACGTCCTCTACCTTGAGACGCTCCCAAGGATTTTCTCCAAATCCACTATCTTGAATTTGTGATTACAATCCCTCTTTTCAAGGCTCAAGAGTAACCTCCCTCTTTTTCTAGGCTCAAGAGAAACCTCTCTCTTTTTCTTAGGCTAAAGAGTAACCTCCCTCTTTTTTCAAGGCTTAAGAGAAACCTCCCCTTTTACAAGGAATGGTGGGTTACAAATAATGTAATCAAGAGAAGCCTCTAGGTAGGCAAATGATTACAGAAATTAAGCACAATGAAAGGCCTATACAAAGTTTGTGCTAAGCAATACAAGAAATAGATGAATGATAGAAGATGAGGACTCTTTATCTCTTGAATTGATGTTGAGGCTTTGAGGAAGATGAATAAGATGATGAAAGATGTTGCTTGGTTGTTCCTCTCCCTTCCTTTAGCTTCTAAGCCTCTATTTATAGTCCCTTGGATGGTTTGTGGACGTTGGTTGGAGCCAAAACAGAAACTAGCCGTTATGTCTCACAGAAACTAGCCGTTGGGGGCTTTCTGGTGCTAAGGGATCGATCCTGCTACAGTGGGGATCGATCCCTTTTGTCTAGAATCTTGATTCTGGGCTTCAGGGATCTTGGGAAGACTTTCTGCCAAAAAGGGATCGATCCTGCTACAGTGGGGATCGATCCTTTTCTTCCAGAGGGCATTTTTCCTGCACTTTTGGGTTAGAAATGATATGACCTTTGATCCTAATTCAACCCAAAACATTTATAAGCTTTAAAGGAGTTTTTCTTGACTTTCTCAGATAAAAACATGGTCTAAACATTCATCAAGTGATTTTCTAAGATATTCAAAACATTTATAAAGAATTAAGACCAATAAGAATATGCATCATTAAATCATGGTCTTAATGTTTGATATGATCACTTGAAAATGGATTGAGAAAATCATGTGTGATAAGGCAAATTTACAATATGAATTAAACCATTAAAGCTTACTTAAGTTTTTGTCATTTCAAAATACATATAGCAATTTAAAGCTAACAATCTCCCCCTTTTTGATATGACAAAACTTAATGTAAATTTGCTTTGAAAATTCTTTGATAAAATACTCTCCCTCAAATAAAGCAGGATTTTATAAAGCTTCCCTTTAATATAAGCATGGGTTTTGAAATCTCTCCCCCTTTAATATAAGCATGGGTTTTTGAAAATGAATTTTCCATCATTATCTCTCCCCCTTAATATCTCTCCCTATATCTATCTCTCCCTTTATCTATCTCTCCCCCTTTTTGTCATAGCAAAAAGAAGAAAAATAAAAATAAAAAATATGCTCCCCCTAAAATCATGGCAATGTGAGAACAAATAAAAATACTCCATCCAACAAGAAACATGTTAGTACATGGGACTTATAGCACAAATAAATAAGTCAATATTCTCAAAGAGTATGAAATATTTATGCAATGAATATGACTTATGATCATATACCAATTGTTTATAAATAATTTTGATACCAATTGTTGATAAGTAATTTTGCAAGAATGTTCCAATTGGTAAGAAGATAAGCAAGCACCTAAGTATATCAATTGTTCTCTAAGGTCCAACTAAGGTGCATGGTAATACATCATGATTATGAGCTAAAATTAGATGACATATCATATGCATGAGCTCATAAACCACGTTCAAGCAAGAGTGTGCATAGAATCAAAACATATAGCAATTAACTTCAAATTCTAGCACACAAGAGTTTCATGCAAAAATATCCTAAGAGAATTCTTCTCTATTTGTCATTCCAAACTAAAGAGCATGAGAAGAATTGTCAATTTAAAGCTCATACCAATTGGCAATTTAGATTTGGCTTACCAATTATTGAAAATATGGTTGCCAATGATACTAATTGTTATTTCAATCTAAATACCAATTGTTACTAATGGTTGACTTAGGCATTTTGCATGAATCCAATATCTATGTGTAGTGTGTTCATGTCAAGAAAATAATCATTCCAAATATGCAAGAACACAACACATATCATCAAATATGCATATGGATCAATTAATCATTAGCAGACTATCATAAAGTATTAATCCATATTCATATTCACAAATTTATACCATATGGAAGATTCATAAAATCAAGGTATTCAAGCAAACACATTTTCTCCCATGGTTTGAAGCACACAAATCCTATGCTCATTTTCTAATTCAAGTCCTTAACCAATTATGAGCAAGGAAAGATTCAAATAATAAATGCATGGATATCAAGTTTGTTCAAGTTTGCATTTATCTTTGAGTGTTGGTGTTGTCATTAAGACCCTAGTTCTTTAAGTACAAGGATGATACAGTTTTATGCATTTTAACATTTAGGATCCATTTACGATCACAAATTATAGGCCAATGACTATTACCAATTGTTGAATTTACATTTGGAATCAATCCACTAGATGTAAAATTATCATGAAACCTAGTGTGGAATAGATAAGTCAAGCTAAGAGACATATTCCTATAAGCATGCTTGACTAAGATGAACAAAAAGAATAAGAAATATTCATTATGTACAAGTTCATCAAATTCTCAAATATATCCATAAATTCTTGAAATAATTCTCAAAATTATGGTTAAGCATTCATTGAAAGTATATTTCAAGATTATTTCAAGAGTTATGCAAATCATGAATGTTTGCAACAAGAAAAATGATTTTGCATTGTTGAGCTCAATGAAAAATGGTATTGATTGTTGAAAGTGATACCATTTGTTAGAAATGATATTAATTGATGGAGTTGAGGCATGATATCAATGAAAAATGAATTTTCATATATTAAATATCATCAAAAATAAGTTAAAACAATGAATTTTGAGTTGAGAAGAGAGAAAATATCAAAACAATGAAGAGTTCTTCTCAATTTCGGTAGAAAATATGCAGGAGTGCCTTTTCTGGCCTGGGGGGATCGATCCTGCTACAGTGGGGATCGATCCCTCATATGTTTCCTGCAGATTCTGCAGTTGTTTTGACAGAAAATTCAACCTTTGAGGTACCAAAACTTCGTTTTTGAGTGTTTTAAGTCTAAGTAAAGGTTTAAACATTTGTAAAACATGATTTTAGACTTGTATGAATGAAGAACACGATTGAAAAACCATTTTACAAAAGATTTTGCAATTTTGGAAGGATTTTCACCAATAAATGCATTTTTGGCCTCAAAGGAGTTCATTTTGAGAGTTATGCATATTTTGTCAAAACTAAAGCATTAGAAACCATAAATATGCCAAAACAAACTTGTTCACATAGATTTTAAGCACATATAACATCAAATCATCATACTTGTGAACATTATGCCATGATTTCCAACATACAAGTTCTATATTGATGCTCATGACATGGCATTTTGCATATATGACATATTTGGCAATTTGAGGCAAGTAAATACATTATCAACACGTAGAAAACATGCTCAAATTCCAGAGATCATTTCAAAATCAAAAATCATGCTTTTCATCCAATCATCCAATACCTCAAGAATTATCCATCAACCACTCAACAATCAATTATCATGCCTTTTTGCTCAATCACAATTCATCATGAATCATTAACCAAATTTCTCATCAAAGCACAACTAATCAAATAAAAAGTTTAAGGAGTAAGGAATTAAGCTTACAAAACTCCTTTGCTTGAGTATGCTTTTGTTGAATAGTTAAGTCCACCTTATGCCATCCTTTGAAGAATTGTTGTGATGAATCCTCAAGCTTTTTCTTTATCTCATTGGCACAAGCAAACTTGATAGAGGTGTGTAGAGCATTCAAACCCCATTGTTTCTTTGTAACTTCATGCTCTAACACTCCTACAACAAACACATTTTCAAGCATGCTTTGGTACCCAAATTTTCTTGGGTCCTTGAGAGTTAGTGCTCACAATTTTTGATCCTTTTGGGATCCATTTCAAGCTCAAATCATCATTATTTATTGCATGCTTTGGCACCCACATTTTCTTAACTACTCTTCCTCTAAATTTAGTTTTTCTATAAGTGCATGCTTGTGAAGAGTGTCCTATCCTATTGCATAGTGAGCATGTAAGAGATGTATTATGCATAGAGTTTTTGCTCACTAGGAAATTCCTAAGATGAGTTTCTTTATATATTTCATTATATCCTAGCCCATCTTTGTCAAAGAAAGCTCTTTGGGTCTCTAACATATGATCTAGCTTTTGTTGACCCATATAAAACCTAGTAAATGAGTTATGCAAATTTGTATTCTTTTCATTCAACTCATTTATTTCTAAGTTAGCCTCTTCTAATTTCTTTTCAAATTCTAGCTTAGTATTAGTCAAGGCTTCATTTTCTATCTTTAATTTAGCAATGATTTTCTTATATTTGGAGTTCATGCATTGAAATTCATTTGCTAAATCATCAAAGGCATTTTGGAGTTCACTAAAGGTATAATCATTATCTTCACTAGAACTACAACTACCTTCATCATCACTAATGGCCATAAAGCATGAGTAGGCTACCTCTTCATCTACATTTTCCTCATCGGAGCTATCACTATCGCTCCATGCAGCCACAAATGCTTTCTTCTTAGGTTTCCTATCCTTTTCTCTCCTACTTGACTCCCCTCTTTGATGTCTCCTATTATTTTCTTTTTCTTTCATTCTCATGAACCTATTAAATCTTTTGGAAAACATTGCCATTTCTTTTTCTTCCTCATTTCCACTCTCATCACTATCATCTTCAATGACCTCATGAGTGGAAGACTTAAGTGCTACCCCTACTTTCTTTGAAGGCACTTCATTTCTTTTCAATTTCATCTCATATGTAAGTAGGGAGCCCATAAGCTCATCTAGAGACAAGGTATTTGGATCTTTAGACTCTTCTATTGCGGTTACCTTTGCCTCCCAAGACTTAGGCAAGCTATTCAAAATTTTCTTAACCAATTCTAGATTGGAATAGCTCTTGCCTAATGCCTTAAGTCCATTAATTATATCATTAAACCTAGTGAACATTTCGCTAATGGACTCATTTTCTTTCATTCTAAAAAGCTCATAATCATGTGTGAGCATACCTACTTTGGTTTCTTTCACTTGATTGGTCCCTTCATGTGTGATGGCCAATTTGTCCCATATTTGCATAGCATTTTCACATAGGGACACTCTATTATATTCATTGGGACCTAATGCACAAAAGAGAGTGTGCATGGCCTTGGCATTCAATTGTGCCACTCTCATGTCATTTGTGTCCCACTCATCCTCACTCTTAGGGACATCCTTTCCATCTACTTTCTTCATAGGAATTCTAGGACCATTCACTATAATTCTCCACACTTCATAATCATTAGATTGTACAAATAGCATCATTCTAGTTTTCCAATATGAATAATTTTCACCATTGAAGAGTGGAGGTCTAACTAATGATTGTCCCTCTTCTCCTAAGGGTGTGCCTACATTCAAGTGAGCCATTTATGATCGTTTTGCTCGATAGAGGTTAGTCTAAATCAATCTCGAGCCCAAGCTCTGATACCAATTGTTGGCTCTTATAGGCAATACCGAGAGGGGGGTGAATCGGTTTTTAACTAACTATAAGCTCGTTTTGCGATTCTTCTAAATTCTCTAGCCTATATTAATAATTTCTAAGTTCTCTAGGCTAGGCTAGGCAAGCATGCAATCCAAGTTCAATGCAATAAACACAATATAATTGCAAGTAATTAAGGAGAGTGAGGAAAGAGAGATTTACACAATCGATTTATAGAGATTCGGCAACCTTGCCTACGTCCTCTACCTTGAGACGCTCCCAAGGATTTTCTCCAAATCCACTATCTTGAATTTGTGATTACAATCCCTCTTTTCAAGGTTCAAGAGTAACCTCCCTCTTTTTCTAGGCTCAAGAGAAACCTCTCTCTTTTTCTTAGGCTAAAGAGTAACCTCCCTCTTTTTTCAAGGCTTAAGAGAAACCTCCCCTTTTACAAGGAATGGTGGGTTACAAATAATGTAATCAAGAGAAGCCTCTAGGTAGGCAAATGATTACAGAAATTAAGCACAATGAAAGGCCTATACAAAGTTTGTGCTAAGCAATACAAGAAATAGATGAATGATAGAAGATGAGGACTCTTTATCTCTTGAATTGATGTTGAGGCTTTGAGGAAGATGAATAAGATGATGAAAGATGTTGCTTGGTTGTTCCTCTCCCTTCCTTTAGCTTCTAAGCCTCTATTTATAGTCCCTTGGATGGTTTGTGGACGTTGGTTGGAGCCAAAACAGAAACTAGCCGTTATGTCTCACAGAAACTAGCCGTTGGGGGCTTTCTGGTGCAAAGGGATCGATCCTGCTACAGTGGGGATCGATCCCTTTTGTCCAGAATCTTGATTCTGGGCTTCAGGGACCTTGGGAAGACTTTCTGCCAAAAAGGGATCGATCCTGCTACAGTGGGGATCGATCCTTTTCTTCCAGAGGGCATTTTTCCTGCACTTTTGGGTTAGAAATGATATGACCTTTGATCCTAATTCAACCCAAAACATTTATAAGCTTTAAGGGAGTTTTTCTTGACTTTCTCAGATAAAAACATGGTCTAAACATTCATCAAGTGATTTTCTAAGATATTCAAAACATTTATAAAGAATTAAGACCAATAAGAATATGCATCATTAAATCATGGTCTTAATGTTTGATATGATCACTTGAAAATGGATTGAGAAAATCATGTGTGATAAGGCAAATTTACAATATGAATTAAACCATTAAAGCTTACTTAAGTTTTTGTCATTTCAAAATACATATAGCAATTTAAAGCTAACACACTAAAAGAATTTATTTCCACTATCAATCATGTACAATTATGGTATATAGTATAATAAAATTCGGGTCTTACAAATAGTGGTATATAGAATAATTATCTTAATAAATTTTATTAAATTAAATCACAAATTTTTATTAAAAACAAATAAATCAAATAAAAAATACTTTTGCTAATTAAAATAAAAACATGAAATAAATATAAAAATTGCATAAATACTTGGCTCTCCAAGAAGCATGGCCTTTTAAGGAAAAAAGAAATAGACACAATTGCATGAGTAAAACACTTCTCAAATATATTGTACTATTTACTAAAACAGGCACAACTTACGTACCTTTCCCGAAAGGCTAAAAAGTCATTGTGCCACTTCCTATTTGCATTATCTGGAAGACACGGCTAAATTATCGCTGTCGCCTCTTGATCTCTATAAAAGTGAGTGATTGCGCCTCTTGCTCTCTACAAAAGAAAGGAAAACAGTCGAAAGAGTAGCAGCCTTAGTTTTCAAGAACCAACCGCTTCTCCGCTGTAAGCCCCCTCCCCCAAAAAAAAACACGCAACCTTGGTAAACAACCGCTTCTCCTCTGTAAGACCCCCCCCAAAAAAAAACACGCAACCTTGGTAAACAACCCCTTCTCAGCTGTAAGACAAAAAAAAAACCAGCCTTAGTTTTCAAGAAAAAAAATGCTTGCTGGAATGGTTTTTGATCCCTCAGACGAGGAGATAGTTTCCCACTATGTCACAGCCTAGAGCTATGATTTTTTTAGTGTAAATGAGTAACAGAAAGGATAAAGAAGGAGAAGAAAAGAAAGAAGGAGAAGAAAAGATTGAAGAGGAACAGAATGGTTTTTTGTATTTCATTCATACGTTTTTCATTTGTTTACAAGGTTCATATACCCTGTTTGCAGTACTCTACTGACCTGTACATAGGACAAATGCAAGGAATGAAATAAAGGAAACGACATATAAAAGGTAATCTGTCCCGTTCACGAGGTTACCAACTCATTTCTTGTCTCGCAGCCTCTCCTCAACACTGATCCAGCTAGTTTAATTTCCTGCTCCTAGAATTGATCAAATTCATTACATTTCCCCCTGCTTCAGTGGATCCTTGTCCCCAAGGATCAAAATCTGGAAAATGAGAATGAAGAACAGTGTAATCCTCCCAAATAGCATTATCAGGGCCTAAGTTAAACCACTCCACTAAGAGTTGAGTTATCGCTTGATTGTTTCTTTTAGCCATTCTTTTGTCCAAAACTCTGACCGGATACACCATGAGCTGGCCTTCTTCATTAGTTTCTGGAGGTGCAACACAAGGAATAGCCTTGTTTCCCACTTTCTTCTTAAGCAAACTTACATGAAAAACTGGGTGAATCTTGGAGTTGGAAGGCAACAACAACTTATAAGCAACTGGACCTACCTTGGCTATCACCTTGTAAGGCCCATAGTACCTTGAAGCTAGTTTGAGGTTCTTCCTTAAGGCAATAGAAGTCTGTCTGTAGGGTTGCAGCTTCAAGTATACTTCATCACCAATTTGAAATGCTCTCTCACTCCTGTTTTTATCCGCATAGAACTTCATTCTTTCCTGTGATTTTCTTAACTGGTCTATTAGCAATTTGCTTAGATGTTCTCTTTCCTTAAGTAGTTCTTCTGCAGTAGCTACCTTAGCATGGGCACTGGCATCCCAAGTTAGTTCTGGCGGTGGATAGCCATATAAGGCTTGAAAAGGTGTAAGACTTATAGCAGTGTGGTAGCTACTATTGTACCACCATTCTGCTAAAGGCACCCATTGAGACCAGCCTTTGGGTTTAAGGAAGCACATGCACCTTAAATATTGTTCCAAGCACTGGTTCAACCTTTCTGACTGACCATCAGATTCCGGGTGGTAAGCTGTAGTAAGACTGGCTTGAGTTCCCAACAACTTCATCAATTCTTTCCAAAACAAACTAGTAAAGATCTTGTCCCTATCAGATATGGCTATTTTTGGAGCTCCATACAACTTATGAACCTGATCTAAGTATAACTTAGCCACTTCAGTAGCAGAAAAAGGGTGAGAGAGTGGAAGGAAATGAGCATACTTAGTGAACTTATCAATTATCACTAAGATGCTGTTGAAACCTTTTGACTGTGGAAGCCCTTCTATAAAATCCATTGTTATAACATCCCAAGTTTGTTTTGGAATAGGAATGGGCTGCAAAAGACCAGGGTAAGCTGTATTTTCATTTTTGTTTCTTTGGCAAACCTCACATTGTTGAACATATTCCAAAATCTGCATCTTCATGTTAGGCCAGTAAAAATATAGTTTGACCATATTATAAGTAGCTTGTGATCCAGAATGGCCCCTTTGAGGGGAGTCATGTAGCTGTTGCAAGATTTTCCCTTTAAGGCTTCCTTTACTGCCAATATAAACCCTCTCTTTGTATCTGAGAATTCCATTAGTAAAAGAGTACTTAGAATTGTCTGGAGAGTGAACTACTAGTGTTGATATTTTCTCCTCAGCTAGCAAATCACCCTTATAGCTATCTTCCACTTCTTGCACCCACTCTGGAATTATACTAGTGGATTGTAGGCTGCCAACCATAGCTTCTTCATCAAACTTCCTTGACAATGCATCTGCCACCTTATTAGTCTTTCCCTTCCTGTATTGGATAGTATAATCCAATCCCAAGAGCTTGGTCATTCCTTTTTCTGTATAATGGTAGTTAACCTTTGCTCCAACAGGTGTTTAAGAGCTTCATGATCAGTCCTTATAATAAAAGGATTGCCTTCAAGGTAGTGTCTCCATTTCCCCACTGCCATAAGGATAGCTAGGTATTCCTTCTCATAGATGGATAAGTCTATATGTCTGGGTCCTAGAGCCTTGCTCAGATAGGCAATAGGTCTGCCTTCTTGGGACAGGACAGCCCCAATACCCCTGCTGCTAGCATCAGTTTCAACCAAAAAAGACTTGTTAAAGTCTGGCAAGGCTAGGACAGGAGCAGATGTCATAGCTGCTTTCAAATTATGAAAGGCTTCCAATGCTTCAGTTGTCCAACAAAAGCTATCCTTCCTTAACATGTTAGTAAGTGGTTTGCTGATGATGCCATAGTGCCTAATAAACTTTCTGTAATAGCCTGTTAAGCCCAAGAATCCTCTCAAAGACTTCAAATTCTTAGGTTGCTACCAGTTCAACATCACTTCTATTTTAGAGGGGTCTGTGGCCACTCCTTTAGCTGAGATTATGTACCCCAAGTATTCAACCCTTTGTTGTCCAAAGAAACACTTTGTCCTTTTGGCATGCAGCTTATGAGTTCTCAAGATCTCAAACACAGATGACAAATGTTCTACATGTTTATCAAGATTAGGGCTATATACCAAGATATCATCAAAAAAAACTAACACGAATTTTCTTAAGTAAGGAGCAAAGATGTCATTCATGAGTGATTGAAACGTGGTAGGTGCATTTGTGAGTCCAAAAGGCATTACCTTGAACTCATAGTGGCCTTGGTGGGTTCTGAATGCTGTTTTGTAGATGTCCTCTTCCTTGACTCGAATTTGCCAATACCCCGACTGAAGATCAATTTTAGAGAAGAATTTAGCCCCTTTTAGTTCATCTAATAAGTCTTCCACAATAGGGATTGGGAACTTATTTTTGACAGTTAAGGCATTGAGATGTCTATAATCCACACAGAGTCTCCAACTTCCATCCTTTTTCTTCACCAGCAAACATGGTGATGCAAATGGGCTGCTACTGGTTTGGATAATAGATGAAGACAACATGGAAGCTATTTGTTTTTCAACCTCTGTCTTCTGATGGTGTGGGAATCTGTAAGGCCTTAGGTTGATAGGTTGAGCTCCAGGTTTAAGTGGAATGACATGATCATGCAACCTCTTAGGGGGTAGGCCTGTTGGCTCTGTAAACACATCTTGATAAGAGTCAATTAGACATCTAAGCTATGGTGGAGTTTCTGTTTCACCATATTCTACATTGAGCATAAAGATCTGTCCAAAAATCTCCTGATCTTTATCTGCCATTTTCTGTAACTTCTCGCTAGTGATATATTTCAGTGTAGGTTGATGCTACCCATCGGTCAAAGTTACCTCCAACCCTTCTCTTTTAGAGGTTAAAGTTAATTTATTAAAATCAAACACAAGAGGGCTATACTTTTTCATCCAGTCAACGCCCAACACCATATCACTACCTCCTAGTGATAAAACTCTAAGATCATGGTTGAAAGTGTGCCCTTGCATCACCCATTCAAGCTGTCTACACTTAGCATCACTATAAAGCCTTTCACCATTAGCTACTGTAATTGATAAAAGAGTGGTATACACTACCTCTACCCCATCCTTAGCCCATCTAGGGGTTATAAAGCTGTGTGTGCTTCCACTGTCAATGAGCACATTAAGTGGCTTGCCTTTTATATGGCCCTTGATCCTCAATGTACTGCGTCCTGTGTTGCCTGTTAAGGCATTTATAGAGATCTCCAAATTTTCTTCATGGTTTCTGTCCTCTTCAGCCCCACCTTGTTCCCCTTCAATGGTTTCCCCTGTCATATCTTCCATCTCATTTGAAACTAACTCTCCAGTCATGGTATGCAGTTGTTTTGGCCTACACACATGGCCAGGCCCAAATTTCTCTCCACACTTGTAACACAAATTCTGAGCTCTCCTTTGTTCATATAAGGTCTGTTTGCTATTGGTATTCAGGTTGTGGTTTGTGTTTTTGGGGTTTTGATTCCAAGAATTATAGGTTGGTTTAGGTGCAGCACTTTGGGTGGTTAAGGTATTGGTTCTGTTGAACTGCTTGTGTCTTTTGTTCTCAATCTCTAGTGAGAGTTCCTGTAGTTTGGCTTGCCTAAATGCAGCAGCTAGTGACATAGGTGCGCTTGCTTTGACTCTATGTTTAATCTCTTCCTTTAGCCCACTGATTAAGCTAGATAAGAAATAGCTTTCATCTAAATAGGGGTTGGTCTGGAGCATATATGGTTTGAGTTCTTCAAACCTTTCTTGATAGTCCTCTACAGAGGATTTCGACACCAACTTGTTAAATTCCTCAACTATATCAGCACATGTTCTGTCACTAAACCTCTGGCATAAATCATTGACAAAGTCAGGCCATGAAAGCCTTGGGTTTTGCATCAAATGCCCATCAAACCAAGTCTCAGCTTTTCCAGATAAGTACATAGAAGCAATTTCTAGTTTCTGAGCTTCTTCTATAGCAAAAATACTAAAATATTTTTGGCATTTCTTTATCCAACCTCTCGGGTTGTCCCCTTCAAACATAGGTAGCTCAATTTTTGGCCTTGGAGAGAAAAGGTTTTGGTGGTTGGCTAACTGCCTCACTCCTGTCTCAGTGTTTCTACCCCCTATTATCCCTTCTGGAAAATTGGTTTGAGTGTTTTCTGGTTGGTATGTGGTAAGATACCAGGTTCATGAGGTCTAAGGTTGTATCTAGCATGATTATCAACAACAGTGATTTCCACAGGATTCTTACCTTCTCTTCTTTGAAAATCCATGTCTGTTTGAGAGGTGCTGGCCATACCTTTACCCTCTGGATCTGCTGGAATGTGGGTGCTCTCCTTCATTAATAGTGCTTGGATCATTTTGCTTAATGAGTTTTGGTTTTCAGCTAATTGGTTCTCTATGGATCTTTTCTGTTCTTCCTACCATCGAGGCACGTTGTTCTCAGCTGCCTTCAATGCCTCCAGCTGGTTTTGAATCATATGTACCTGTTCTTGCAAAGAGTTCAATCTTGTTTCATTTGGCATGGTTTTCAGATTTTTCTTAGCTCTTCCCAGTTTTAAGAAATGGATTCGAACCGCTCTGATGCCAATTTGTCACAGCCTAGAGCTGTGATTTTTTTAGTGTAAATGAGTAACAAAAAGGATAAAGAAGGAGAAGAAAAGATTGAAGAGGAACAGAATGGTTTTTTGTATTTCATTCATACGTTTTTCATTTGTTTACAAGGTTCATATACCCTGTTTGCAGTACTCTGCTGACCTGTACATAGGACAAATGCAAGGAATGAAATAAAGGAAACGACATATAAAAGGTAATCTGTCCCGTTCACGAGGTTACCAACTCATTTCTTGTCTCGCAGCCTCTCCTCAACACTGATCCAGCTAGTTTAATTTCCTGCTCCTAGAATTGATCAAATTCATTACACACTCTCTCCCAAAATTGATTCAGGGGGAAGGCATGGGTGAATGGCAGCATTTGATTGAGTTTTATGATATATATTCCACAAAACCTAGCCTGTTATTTGATATCAACAGTGGAAAGGGCCTGCCGTTTGTCAAAAGCAACCAAAGATTCTTCTTCAGCCACCGATAGAAGATTTCCCAGAAGAATGCAAATGGAAAACGATCCAGAAGGGTTGTTGAAAGTCTAGGAGATGGAAATGGTAGCGGTGGATATTGGAAGTCTTCAACGGGTGAGAAGCCGATTGTTGATGAAGGCCAAGAAGATACTGTTTTAGGATATGTTAACACCCTTAACTTTCTTGAGTTCAAGAATGAGAAAAAAAGTCGTGGGGATGCCACAAAAACTAGTTGGATCATGCATGAGTACCGTTTGCCATGAGAAAGGTTTCAAGAATGGGTTATATGCAAGATTAAAGACCTCTCTCGTTCAGGGCATGATGAATATGAAAGCGTTTGGTTGAACGAGTTCCTTGGAAAACTAGCGTTGCCTCAAGGCCAATCAAACGATCAAGATCAGCATCAGCCGAAACTAATGCAGGAATATCGGGCCGTGGCATCCATCAATGGTGTGGATAACAATAGGGTGGATGGAAGCAGCTGCTTGCACTTGCAGCAATAAGAAACAACTTTTGAGGGTGAATCAGGTCAGTTTGGTTTTAATGTCGGTTCCGGTTTTGGAATAGAATGTCGGTCACATGCATCCACCATGGTTGATCCTTCTACGGATAACAGTATGTTGGATGGAAGCAACTGCTTGCAGCAATCTGGAACAGCTTTTGTGGGAGAAACAAGTCAATTTGGTATTAATGTCGGTTCTGGTTTTGGACTATAATGCCGGTCTCAGGCATCCACCTTGGTTGATCCTTCGATGGATAACAATATTATGGATGGAAGCAGCTGCTTGCAGCGATCAGGAACAACTTTTATGGGAGAATCAGGCCAATTTGATTGTAATGTGGGTTTTGGACAACTAGAGTCCAATGCTTTGGCAAGTAATGGTGTGGGGGAAATTATGTCAAACAATGATGAGGACCCTTTCGATGAGGTAGATCAGCTATTGGGGATTGGCAATAGTAAAAACAATGAAATAAGCAAGTTATTGGATGAACTTGCCACTGATGCTGGTGCTGATGAGGACCCTTTCATGGAGGTGGAGCAACTGTTGGGGACTAGCAATAGTAAAAAAAAGGAAATAAGCAAGTCTATGGATAAGCTTTCTACTGATGAGTTGCTGGGCATGTTGAATTTCGACCATCTTCCTGATTTGGAAGACTTCCCCGTCCAGTGAAGTTTCTTTGGTTATGTTTGTTTGTTTGTTATTTTTTATCTGGAAATCGGTTAATATTTTGATTTGTAAAGACTAACTTTCAAATAAGCTATATGTATATTTGAAGTTATATAACCTGCATGGTATTAGTTTTGGCTGTTTCGGTATTGTTTTCTTAATTATCTGGATTTTGGTTAATATTTTTATTTGTAATGATTAACTTTGAAATCAGCTTTCTCTATATGAAAATATATTTGAAATTATATAACCTGCATAGTATTAGTTTAGAAGCCAAGTTCAAAGAGGCAGTGTCTGCATCTGAGGCTCTTTCCAATTATGGAAGGAATCCGAGAGAGGTGTCAGCTAAAATAAAATGTCCCTCAAAACCTGTAATGCCCTCGGAAGCCGGATTTTCGGGCTAACTTTTTCCATTACTTCCTATGTTTGTCTCTCGTTCAATGTAGCTAAAAATCTAATGAGTAGTCTTACTCTCATATTTGTTTAAGACTAGTTGTCTAAGGTCCCAATATAGTCTTCTAGTAAGACTTGTCGAAAACGACACTGAAAAACTCCGCCCCTATTTTAGTCTAGTATCCATCCCCATACTAAATACATCATCGTTTCAACCTGTAGAAATTTCAAATCTCCATGTAACTTCTGAAATATTAGACCTCCAAGTGATTCAATATATAAACATATCGAGATTACAACTTAACTACGAATCACAGTATGTTTACAGACTCGATATCACCTAGTACTTATATCCCGAATCCTATACACTGTGTACACAAAAGAATTTAGTCTGGGATATAAACAAAAGAACAAAAGATTATACCTTGGCTCAAATATAACTTTCTGTAGCTCGACAAAAAGACTCTCGATGCACACGCTAGTGCCAAGTCTACCTGAAATAATTTGAGGTGGAAGGGGGTGAGCTTTGGGGAAAGCCCAGTAAGAAAACATACGCTAAGTGATATTAGATGTTCTACTATGTTCGTGCATGTGTATGCGTGAATAAGTGTGTCAAAACTCATGCTTAAGTGTATCTTACGGAAAAATGCAAGTTGACAAATCATTGTTCTATAAGCTATAAAAACACTTGCACTCACGCATTTATAAAATCGAAATACACAAATCAAATTTTTCCAAGAGACACGATTTCTTTGATAAGGTGTCGTAATATAACCGGGATCTTTGGAAATAACCGAAAGCTTTCTATGAAAGCGTCCACTGTAGCTAGCAGTGGTTACCGTTTCGAACCAAGATTCTATCCATGATCATGAATCATCCCAGCACCAGTGATCATCTAGTAGCTGAAGTACAAGTCACGACTATTTGTCAGACACCTGGAAGACCACAAAGCATCCAAGACCTGGAAGACCACAAAGCATCTAGGATATTTCTCGATAGTTGCCACACAGGCTCACTAAATGCCACATAGGCATAATTTAAATGCCACACAGGTGAGTGCCACACAGGCTTAATAAACGCCACACAGGCGAGTGCCACACAGGCTTAATAAACGCCACACAGGCGAGTCAAGTGCCACACAGGCAATTTCCAAGCATCCCTCGTCTCTTATGCCAAAATTCATGCAAAAATACTTTTATACGTATCTAGAGTATAGGAGGCATGAATTGTAGTAAACACTCTAGTTTTGATAACCTCATAGTACAAAACACATTTTAGAAAGACAATATGTCGGTGACAAGAAATAGTGCTTAAGATATATGAGGTTTTTAAATGCATTGTAGGATTTAAATTTAACACCAAAATCCATTGAATAATTTCTAACAAAATTTCGGCATTATGACGGCATAGGTAGGATACTACCCAGCATCATAATCCACAACCAAATAACCTGCAGAAAACTCCAACCAACAGTATATTCATTCACAAATCCAACACAACTCAAATCTCAAGACCATTTGTACTTCAAACTCAATTCAATATGTATGAAATTCAACCAAGAATGCATTTAAACCCACAAGTATTAAATTACAACAATTTAGACATACACAACATAGTAGACTAATAAACATTTACCGTATATTCCCTTACCTTTGAGATACCAAATTTCGCGTTTTGACCACCCTTATCAACAATCTTATGTTTCCTCTTCACCCCTACATTTATAATCTTCTCATCATTATTATTTATTTGTATACTTGTGTATACACACACACACACACACACACACACACACACACACACACACACACACACACATATATATATATATATATATAAACGTATATGGATTATATTCCACAGTTAGCCCATTTACCTTAAATGCGATTTTCGATCCAAAACTATTACTATACTTGTTTTTGAAATTCACTGGCCATTGTAGCACTAATAATAATAAGTCCTCAAGTTTCTTTCACCACCAACACCCTACAGAAATTTTAAGATAAATATTTATATTATTAAGACCAAGCTCAATCTACTAAAAAAATAGATTTTCACACCAACAAGCCACAAAAGAAATAAAACTTCTTTACCGTAAGCCTTACTTCCTGTTTAGTGCTTCAACTGATAGGAAAACCGTTAGTGCCTACCCCCGTTTTGGTTCAATACCTTCGCTCTCCCAAATTCCACTTCGTTTGGACTTGGAAAAGAGAGAATCCAGCAGTAAGCATAACTCCCCTGCTGCTGCGTTTTCTATTTTCGGTGTCTCTCCCTCTTCACGCCTAAACTTGTTTGTTTTGAACCCTTCCAATCTGCCGCCCAGATAGCCACCAAAATCAGAAACTTTGGTCCAGATTTAGCCCTCCAATGGCAGCTTCAGACCATCTCCAACACCACACTTTTCACCTTTACGAAAAGCCTCTCTGTTCAACCTCCTCTGCTCTACTGTTTCCCCCCTTTTTGCCTCCCTTTTTTTCGACGCCGAACTGCTCTTCCCAGGCCGCCTGAACAACCTTTCCTTTTCCTTTCCCAAATTGTCGAACAGCCCCTTCCTTTCCTTGTTTCTGTTTCCGTCGAGAGCCAAAGCTCCAATCTCTCCAATTTTTTTTTTCACTCTCGTCGCCCCCTCTGTTTCTTTCCCATTCACTTTCCCGTTCTCCCCTTTTTCCTTTCTTTATTCTTTTTGTTGTTTTGTTTTTACTTTAAATCCCACGTGAAGTGGGGTAAGGCTGGGAAGGTTTTTTTTTATTTTATGTTTAGCCTTATTTTTGTCTTTTTGTGTATATATATTTTATAGGTTTTTGGCTGCACGTTTCTTCTATCAACTCTACACATCTTGTTATTTTTATGTTGACTTTTCTTTGTGTAAGATCTGATTCTACTCTACTGTAGAGTCTAATTCCATAAATTGATAATGGAAATTAAATAAATAATGAGTATTGAATTCCACATGGGTAAAGAGCTCCTTAATTTAAGAAGTAAATGGAGCAATTTAAGTGAAATAATGTATAGGCGAGAGGATAGAGCAGCTCGCCAATGGGCGAGCAAGGGTCATAGCCCAATGAGACGCGCCATCAGATTCGCCCAAGTGATGAGAATGGCGAGTTGATGATGGCGAGTTGGTTGTTTGTCTCTTTGGTTTGGCGAATAGGTGGGTTCACCAGCTAGTTGTGTAAGGTGATCGCCAACAATGTAGCAGTGGTTGTGATCGTCAAACCCCTATGTGGTCGCCCAATGGCGGAGAGGGCGAGTAGGATTCAGTGGCCTCACTAGCGAATATGTGAGTTCGCCAAGGCTGTGGATAGATGATGACAGTGTTGGGCGAGGACTGTGATCGTCCAAAGAATGTATTTGGCGAGTAATGTGGTCGCCCATATAGAAGCACAAATGATAGTTTAGAGTAAGGCAATGAGTACTCGCCAAGTCAATGTAATCGCCTAGAGATGGAAATCAACTCGTAAATCACCAAATATTGTTGGCGAAACTGAAATTGAAATGAAATGGGCGAGCTGAGGTCTCAGGTTGAATAGGCGAACTGGAACTGGAATCATTACGTAACCGTTTTGCCATTTTGCAGCAAAAATTGACTTTGTATGTTATTGGTTGAAGACAATAAATGAAGCAAAGTTAAAGTCAATAAGGGAATTAGCCTTATTGGTTGAGGAATTAAGCAAAGTCTGCAGCAGAAGAAAAAGGCGTGTCAAAGGGAGACTTCCACGCCACTTTGAGCTGCAGTTTTCTTCATGCCTTAAATGCATGAAAGACATGGAATAAATGCAAGAAGATGGGATAAGGCCAAGTGATGAAATCTGATTGGAGAGCATGGCTATATAAGAAGTGACATTTGAGGAAAACCCATTTAGCCAACTTCATCTTTCTCTCGGAAACTATGCAACTGCAAGTTTCTGTTATTCCTTCCAATCCTACCATGGTTGATTATTTGAGCTTGACTCTTCAGGCGGCTAAACAAGTAAACCAGCTTGCAAACCTTTTTCCTCCTTAGTTTGATGAGTTAAAGGAATAAGCAAAGGAAGGCCTACGTGAGACAGGAAGTAATCTGTTCTGGAAGTGTAGTTGGTTGAGGTGAGTTTCATATGTTTGAGGTGTTTTTGATGTTCATCAGTAGATTTATATGTTTACATCATAATAAACATAGAAATGCAACCTTGTTTTAGTTAGATCCTTAGAGAACATAAAAACAAGGAAAATAATGGAATAAGTGACGAGATTGGCGACTATAGTGATCGCCCATTAGGAAAATTAGTATTCACCAATGAGGGCGAGTAGGTAATAAGAACTCGCCAAAGTGTTGTTCAAGGGGCGAGGTCGCCCAACGCCAGTTTAAGTTACAGGCGAACTCAACTCTGAGTTGAAGGCCATGTATGGCGAGCTCAAATGCATAGGCTTTGGGCGAGTAGAATTGTGGGTGAACTCCCACATTTTAGTCTTTAAGGGCTGCTGAAGTGAATGTTAGACGAGATCACAAATATATGCCAAGTAATGGCGGGCGAGCTCCCACGTGTAAGCCATTTGGTGAATGGCGAGCTCGGTTGGGCGAGCTAGTTAGAGCACTGTTGGGCGAGTGGTCATTTGATTTATTTCAATCTCGCCAAGTGATATGAAATGAAAATATTAATAGAATTTATAAATTATTTGCAGCCTATAATTGGGAATGGCTATTGGCGAGCAGGAAGCAGGGCGAAGCAAGGCTTCATTAAACCAGGTAAGGGAGATGTGTGTGAAGTAAATGCATGTCCTGTGGAGTAAATATTATGAAAATATTGATAAATGTGTTCTTTTATGACATGCATTAGTTTGATAATTATTTTGATTCGGGCGAGCTACAAAGCCGCCCCTTTGATAATTGTTGATTAAACTGGTTAGGGCGGGCGATCCCTTTTATTTTTGATATTGGGCGAGCTATTATGCCGACCCTTATGATATTTCTAGGCGAACTGATATTGGCGGGCGAGCCAAAGGTTTAAAATACTTTGGGGCGGGCGACCCCTTTTTGGCAACAGATTTATGGGCAAGCCGGAATGGGCGTGCCAGTGTTTTGTTTTAAATGCAGAGAGTGGCGGGCGAATACTTGTTCACCCACTTTCGAGTGACCATGGGCGAGCCATCATGGGCGAGCTGACCATGGCGAACAGATTTCGATGATATTTTCTTAAGGAAAAATGAGCGTTTAAATATCTTTGAAAAATAGAAAATATAAACCATTTTTGGGCGAATTGACAAATGGGCGAATTGACAAAAGCGAAGTTGGGCGGGCGAACATAAGTTCTCCGCACTGGCGAGTTGACCATGGTTGTATCCCATTGAGCGAGTTGACCATGGAAGTGTTGCAGTTAGGCGAACTGACCATGGCAATGCCATAGTGGGCGAACTGGTCATGGGCGAGCCACTGAGGGCGAGCCAGTTTTACAAGTTTTAAAAGAAAAGGGTTGGCGGGTGAACGTAGGTTCTCTGCATTGGGTGAGTTGCCATGGGCGAGCCATGTTGGGCGAGCTGACTATGGGCGAGCAGGTTTTAAACGTTGAGATTTTAAAATGTTTACAAGGTGTTTTGTAAACAGAATGCCCAAACCTTTTTGGGAATTAAATCATTTGAGTAAATGATAATATGGGTGAGAGAATCCCTTAAAGGTTTTCATGAAATATAAAGTGATTTTTGAGACTTTAGGCCCTAAATTCATGCATTATTATTCATGTAGTTGCGTGACCCGCCTGGGGCGGTGGCTCGGTCGATGGACCAATGAGTGCACTTTAGGGCGTCACAGGGCTGATGGACCCGCCAAGTCATCAGCGGTCTCGAAGTCACTTGGCAAGTGGACCCGAGGACCACTATAGATTATGGCCATAGATCTGAGATAGCCGTGAGGGGCGATGGCTTACGGGTGCACCCCAATAGCGGCAGATTCCGTTCTCGCAAGGGGGAGGGGGAACGATGATAGCATGATTTATTTATAGGGTGATGCCTAGTCTCAACTTGTTGATTTCTGTTTATTGTTAAGATTTATTGAATCTTATGTATTGTTTACTGCATTTTAAAGTAAACTGTTTAGCTAGTGATTTAAGTGGTGAAATGAGAGTGTTGTTTTACTATAACCACTGTTTTTCCTATCGATATGATTTTAGGAAAATCAAATAGTTTGTGGTATATAGTTTTGATTTATATAAAGCAGCATATGTCTCCTTTACTGAGCGTATGAATCGCTCACCGCTTTGTTTCAACTCCACAGATAAAAGACACGGAGTAAAGAAGTAGCTCTCAGATGGGTATAGCTACGTTTAAAGCGCTGAGGCATGTTATGTCAAATATGACAGGTACAGTCACTTCTCTTTTACATTTCAGACATATGCATACAGTACTACTTTATTGAGACAAAGACAATAGGGGATGTCAGATGTAAGGAAAAGAAATTTCATATTCCGTATTTGATAAATAAATATTATTATTTATTACTATCATTGTAGAATGTTATTGGCATCGCAGACAGCCCAACCGATAAAATTGTATGAAAATACGTAGAAAATGTGGTAACAGGCTGTTACACTTTGCCTACTTTCTCTCTTTATATATATAATTAAGTGTTCATAGCATAGTTAAGTTATAACATAATGCTATTCCAAAAATATTTATTTTATTTTATTTTATTTATATATATATATTTTTTTATCATGAATATTAACTAGTACACAAATAATGTAAGATTAGAGAAAATTTTCAGTTATTACAAAACCACTATCTTACCTTTTTAACGTATACTCAGATTCTTCCCAAAATCTTACCAACTAAAATAAAATGTCAGCTTACAATATGTTTGAATATAGGAGAATCACAATTTTCCTAAATTGATCATATACTCAATGTGTAATTATAAATGCGTATAATGCAATAAGGTAATTTGCAGATTTTAAATATATGATTATGGTTCATAATTAGCAAAATGAAGTCTTCAAAAATAAAAGTCGAGAATGACGTCAAACATATACGTATGTCATATATAAGATGTATTTAAATCGATATGAAATGAATAAATAAAAATTCTACGTAGAGATTACGTACATGCATAAATCAACAAATGCATGCAACGTACATGCATGCATACATTCGTATGTACATAAAGACATATAAATAAATAAATCAATATACATATAAACAAATGATCAAGGGAAACAAGATAATAAATTTAGCAACATATAAATAAATAAGTATGAGCATGGAACTAATATATAAAGGAAATGGACAAATAAATATATATGCTATAAATTCGTAAAATTGCATATAAAACATATGATATATATATATAGATATATATATATATATATGTGTGTGTGAGAGATAAAAAATGACAAATGTAATATACGTAGAAAATAAAATATAATAAAATATATATACATATAAATATCTTTATAAATATATATATATAATATTTAAAGGAGGATGATTTGGTGGGAAAAAAAAAGCCCACCCAATCTGTTTGGGCAGCTGCAAGTCTGCACCTACGGCAGACCTATCTATACTATCTCATTGTGTGCTTTAAAACAAAATACTAATAATAAAAGAAAGGAGAGGAGAAACGGATGGGTGAGAGGCCGAAAGAGAGACAGAATAGAGAAAGGGAGAGCTGAAGGTGAGTGGAGAATAGACATGAAGGAGGACGTGAGGCAGCTCCATGCGAAGAAGGAAAGAAACCGAGGCCGAGAAAGGAAAGACTGGAGCAGGAACGAAACAGGGGCCAATGGAAGTTGCTGCCATGGCCGATGGGCTGAAGAAGAGGGTAGAGACAAGGTTTTTGGTTTGAAACTGAAGCAAGGATTGAAGCAAACACCAGGCGTCGGTGAAGGAATAAAGCCAAGTGAGAGCAAGGAGAAAAGCTGAAGCGGCTGGTCTGGGCAGTGTCGAGGGAAGAGACCGAAGCTGGCTAAAACAAGGCACTGGTTGTGGCTGTTTCCAGGGTTGAAACAGGAGGTTTGGGTGGCTGAGTATAACCGATTAAGCACTGGTGTTGGCTGCATTTTGGGCCGTTGAATCCAATCTCGTAGGGGCTGCATTTTGGGCTGTTGATACCAATCTCGTAGGGGCTGCATTTCAGGGCTGTAGGTGGCTGTGTTTTTGGCTGGCGGAAGAGCAGTAAACAGGACAGCTTTCAGGTCTGTTATTGGTGGTATTTGGACACTAAAACAGGAGCGTTTCAGGGCTGTTTGTCGAGGTTGAAGTGGGAAAACTGGTGCTGGTGAACGGTGGTATTTAGGCTGAATGAAAGCTGGAGAAGGAGCCGACGAGGGTGCTGGTCGGTGGGCAGTTTGCTGCCACTCAATGTTGAACCGAGAGTGACCCGGCCAAAGAAGAAAGAAAGAAAAGAGAAAGAAAGAAAGTAGGAAAAATAAACGAATAAAAAAAATACATATATATAAATCTTTGGCTCGGGTTTATAGGTAAGTCAATACCGTGTAAGTTTAAAAATATTTATAGTAGCTACTCTCATCCCTTGTCTCTCAAATCCTCTTGTTGAACTCAAGCAAATCATAAAAGTTCCGGCAAAATGGTATTCCATCCACCATGAACGCCGACCGCCACACACTCATTACCGTCCAACGTACCTTATCCCAAGAAAATTATAAAAAATACTAACAAAAAGCTCCTATCCTTCTCTTTCTTGTCTACAAACCCGATTTCCTCAAAACCTTTATTTTTTTTGATAAGCAACGAGTTTTATTAATGTAATGAGAGGTTTGTGGGATGGAAATGATCCCAAATAATTGAATACATCAATAAACAGGGTGAGACCAAATAGAGCCAAAAACGGAGAAGAACAAAATGGGCAGAAAACAAGGGGCTCCTTGATCTGCTGTAGAACTGATAAACCATGAGTCACCACCAGGCAATGAAGAAGTCCTTCCTAGACACCCATGCCTTAGCCAAAGCATCTGCAAATTCATTTGCCTCTCTAAAGATTTTGGAGAAAGTGACCAAGCTAATTGACTGAACAAGTTGATCAATTTTGTAGAACATAAGCCAAAGTTTCCATGGGTGTTTGGATTCATTCCTACACCAGCAGACCGCAACCTCAGAGTTAGATTCAATGATTAGTGGATGAGAGTCTTTCCAACCAGCTTTAATAAAGAGCTCATGTAAGACCTGATTCTACACTACTGTAGACCCTAATTTCATAAAATTTGATAATGAAAATTAAATAAATAATGAATGTTGATTTCCACTTGGGTGAAAAGCTCCTTAACTTGGGATGTGAATGGAGAAATTCCTGTGAAACACTCTATGGGTGAGTACTATAATGGAACGGCTCGCCAATGGACGAGCAAAGGGATGATCGCCAATGCATGATGGCGAGTTGATGATGGCGATTTGGTTAACTTGCCTGTTCGGCGAATAGGTAAGTTCGCCAAGTTATTGGATTAAGATGATCGCTCGAATGGGGCGAGGGCTTGTGATCGCCCATATGATTGAGTAAATTATAAGGAAAGGAAATCAGCTCGTAATTGCCCAATCTTAAGTTGACATGAAGACAAAGTGGCGATGCCCAGGTGCAAGCATAGGCGAACCTAAGAATATTGGCAACTTGAATTAGAGTGGGTGAGCTGATGTCTCAAGATGAGGAGGCGAATTGGAATCAGCACGTGTGGACAAAATGAAAATAAAAGCTGACGATATAGGGAAATAAATTCAAACCATTGCAGCAAAAATTGACTTTGTACACCACACGGCTGAAGAAAATTAAGAGAGGATATTAAAGTCAATAAAGAACTTATCCTTATTGGTTGAGGAATAAAACAAAGAAGACAAATAAGTCAAGAAACGGTACAGAAAAGAATGGCAGGCTGTTTCTTTGGCCACAGGTGTCTTCACCCATAAATGAGGGTAGAAAATTGACCCTAGCTGTCTCTTTCATTTAATTAATTTATGTAAGACGTGAAATAATTAAAGAAAATGGGATAAAGGCCAAGTGATAGGTTCTGATTGGATTAGCATGGCTATATAAGAAGAAACACATAAGGAAAACCGACTTAGCAAACTCCATCTTCTTCACGAAAACTATCCTACTGCAAGTTTAGGTTCTGTTCCTTCCATTTCTGCCATGCTTGATCTACTAAACTTCGTCCTTAAGTTAGCTAAACAAGTAAACCTGCTTGCAAAACCTTTCCTCCATCGTTTGATGAGCTGAAGGAATAAGCAAAAGGAGGCCAACGTAAGACAGAAAGTGATCTGTTCTGGAAGTGCAGTTGGTTAAGGTGAATTCCATATTTCTATGGTTCTCTTGATATTCAATGGTAGATTTCTATGTTTTACAAAGTAATAAACATAGATACAGCCTTGTTTTTAGTTAAATCCTTAGAGAATATGAAAACTAGAAACAAGATGTGGTCTTGGAAATAGACAAAAATAAAAAAGGAAAATACTGGAAAAGTGACGAGAATGGCAACTATTGTGATCGCCCATGTTGAATGTTAGTGATCGACAATGAAGCGAGTAGGAAATAAAGAACTCGCCAAGTAAAAAGCTCTTTTTCAAGTGGGCGAGGTCGCCACATGCAAGTTAAATTCAGATAGGCAAGCCCACCTCTAAATAAAAAGCAGTGTAGGGCGAACTCCCATGCATAGGCATGGCGAGTTGAAGTGTGGGCGAACTCTCACACATAAGCCACTATGAATGGCGAGTTGAAATTGTGGGCGAACTCTCACATTTAAGCCAATATAGGCCTGGCGAGTTGACTGTTGGGCGAGCTCCCACGAATAAGCCAATATGAGAATGGCGAGAATGTTGGGCGAGCTTCCACGTGTAAGCCATTTGATGAATGGCAAGCTCGGTTGGGCGAGCTAGTAAGATCTCTATGGGCGAGCTAGTTGATTTGTCTTAAGTCTCACCCAAGTGATGGAAATATATAAAAAGAAAATATTAATAGTTTTAATAAATTATTTTACAGCCGGGAATTAAGAATTCGGTAAAAGCGATCAACAAGGCGAGCAGGAAGCTAGGCTTCGTAATACCAGGTAAGGGAGATGTGTGTGAAGTGAATGCATGTCCTGTGGAGTTAAATTTTACGAAATTATTGAGAAATTGTTTTGGTTTATGACATGCATTAATTTGATAAATCGTTTTGATTTGGGCGGACTGATAAAAGGAGGGCAAGCCAAAGTGGGCAAACCCTTTTAGGATATTTCGGGCAAGCGACCCTTGTTTAATAGAAATCTAGGTGAGCCAAAGTGACCAAACCCTTTTATGATGTTTTAGGCGGGCGACCCCTTTGTTAAGAAAATTCCGAGCGAGCCAAAGTGGGTGAACCTTTTTTATTGGGCGGGTGACCCTGTTTTAATAAAAATGGGCGAGTTGACCATGGAAGTGCCGCATTGGGCGAGTTAACCATGGAAATGCCGCATTGGGCGAGTTGACCATGGGCAATGCCAGAATAGGCGAACTGACCATGGCAATGCCATAATGGGCGAGTTGACTATGGGCGAGCCGCTATGGGCGAGCCAGTTTAACTTGTTTTTAAATTCTAAAGTTGGTGGGCGAACACTAGTTCACCGCTATAGGCGAGCTGACCATGGGCTAGCCCCTTGGGGCGAGTTGACCATGGGCGAGCTGATTTACTTGATATTTTTCTCACACAAAAAAGGGCTGTTTTTAATATCTTTGTAAATAGAAAATATAAAACCTTTTTGGGGTGAATTGACTATGGGCAAGTTGACCATGGGCGAACTAGCCATGGGCGAGCCAGTTTAACCCGTGCCTTTCTCACATTAAAAATGTGAGATTGCGGGCTGTTTTTACTATTTTATATAAGGCCTTTTTGGAAAATAAATCATTTTGAGAAAATGATGAATTTGGTGAAATAATTCCTTAAAGGTGCTTTATGAGATATAATTTGATTTTGAGACTTTAGGCCCCTAGTTTCATGCAGTATGATTTGTGAGGCTGATAGACCCGCCAAGTCATCAGCGGTCTCGAGGTCACTTGGCAAGTGGACCCGAGGACCACCTATCGATTATGGCCACAGATCTAGCCGAGATAGCCATGAGGGGCGATGGCCTACGGGTGCACCCCAAAAGCGAACGACTTGTGTTCCTGGAAAGGGGTAGGGAACGATGAGAGAATGATTTATTTATAGGGTGATGCCTAGTCTCAACATATTGATTTCTATTTACTGAGGGGATTTACTAAATCCTACTTACTGTTTAATACATTTCAATGTAAATTGTTTAACCAATGATTGGAATGGTGTTTTGAGAGTATTGTTTACTATATCCACTGTTTTCCTACTTAGTATGATTTTAGAAAAAATAATTACTTTGTGGCATATAGTTTTGCTTTCTTTAAAACAGCATACGTCTCCTTTACTGAGCGCGTGATTCGCTCACCCCTTGTTTTAACTCCACAGATAAAAGGACAAGGAGTTAGAGAATTAGCTTCCAGATGGATATAGCTACATATAAAGTGCTGGGGCAAACTATGTCAAATATGACAGGTGCAGCCACTTCTCTTTTACATTTCGGACATAAGTATACAGTACTACTTTATTGAAACAAGGACAATAGGGGCTGTCAGATGTAACAAATATCAAAAAAATTTTCATATTCTGTATTTGTTAAATAAATGTTTATCATTTATTACAATCACTGTAGAATGTTAATGGCATCACAGACAGCCCAACCGGAAAAGTTGTATAGAAATACGTGAAAAATGTGGTAACAGGTTGTTACAGCTCAAGACCATGTTTGATTGCCAGGAGCTCTGCAACATTTGAGTCCAAAGAGCCGAGTGGACCAAAGAACATCCCAATAACTTGGCCGTCGTTGTTTCGAAGAACACCACCACAACTTGCAGGGCTTGGCTTCTCCAAAGCAAAGCCATCGACATTCAGTTTTAAAGAACCTCGAGAAGAAGGTGACCAGCAGATGTTGAAAGGACGACTTTTTGTAACAGTGGGCACAGAGCAGGCCAAGGGGGTTATCCACCAAAGAGAGTCGGCAATGCTTGAGCTATCAGACATCGTTGCTTTGATCCACAAAAGGGATCGCATTTTAACCAAAAAGGATATATCTTTAATGGCTCACTTCTTATTGTTGAAAATAGATTCATTTCTAGCCCACCACAGGGACCATAATGCTGCCGAGACAGAAGAGAGCCACCAAGTCTTGAGCGCTGCATGGAGAGCTATCTCAAAGCAGCTAACCAAAAAAGAGTCAAGTGATTGAGAATGACAGAAGCTTATGTTCCACCAACAGCAGAAATTATTCCAAAAAGGAACAATGCTTGGATAGAGGTAGAAGATATGTTGATAGGTTTGACTGGCAATCGAGCGCAAAGGACAAAAATTTTGGGATAGTGGCAAAGCAATCCCTCTCTTGATCAGGAAGTCTCTCATGGGAAGTTTTCCAAGAACTAATAACCAAAGAAAGCATTGCACTTTTAGAGGAATTTTGAACTTCCAAAGGTGATTGACATCCAAACCGGAGAATGTAGAATTAGACTGCAAAAGAAGATCAGAGAGTTTTTTGACTGAGATGACACCTAGTTTGTCATGCATCCAAATAATAGTGTCTTTATTAGATTAAGATAGATGAAAAGAAGCAATGGCCGATTTAAGTTCCTCCAACTAAAAGGATTCCCTGTAAAGCAATGGTCTTCGAAAGAATAATTGCCAAGAGTTATGGTTGAAGTTGTTCGAGAGACTGAGTAAGAAGAAGCTTTTACATTTTTATCAGATGCCAGGAGAAAAAGTCTTGGGAAGGTGAATTTCAGGGGTGTGTCTCCCACCCATTTATCATGCCAGAAAAAGATATCAAAGCTACTACCAAGCAACCAACGGCAACTCTTTGAACTAGCTAGCTTATTGAAATTAAGATTCGAACCAAGAGTAGTTACCTCTTTCCAAACATGAGACAAAGATTGGGGTCTAAGCATCATAGGGAAATGTTGGCTGTCTTCATAGCCATACTTAGCTGTGACTGTTTTACGCCAAAGAGAGTTTGGTTCTTTGGCAAATCTCCACCACCATTTGGCTAGGAGTGCTGTGTTCTTGATCTGGAGATTGATAATTCCCAGTCTGCCCAATTTTTTTGGTAGGCACACTAAGGACCACCTGGCTTTAGCTAATTTCCTTTGATTTTTGGTGCTTCCCCAAAAGAATTTCCTCCTGAGCTGGTCAATTTCCTTTAGCACACCTGATGGCACTTTGAAAATGGACATAAAGTAAAAAGGCAAGCTGGACAATACAGAGTTGATAAGAGCTATGCGACCAGCAAAAGAAAGGAACTTTCTCTTCCAAAGAGAGAGCCTATTTTTTATTTTTAAGATTATTGGTTTCGAAATTGTCATACGTCTTGGATTAGTACCAATAGGAATTCCCAAATAGGTGAATGGAAGGATCTCGATATAGCATCCATAAGTGGTGGCAAGTTCAAAAGAAAAAGGGTCCTCAATGCCAATTGGGAAGAGACTAGACTTGTTGAAGTTGATTTTTAGACCAGCAAAGAGTTCAAAGCAGCGCAACAACTTCTTAAGATTGGCAATATAAGAAGCCTTTGCCTCCAAAAAGAATATTGTGTCATCTGCAAACTGTAGATGAGAAATTCTAACACCATTAGGGGTGCATGAGATCCCTCTAATAAGATTGAGTTCCTCTGCCTTAGTCACCATCAAATGGAGAGCCTCTGTAACCATGATACCTCAAAACCTTTATCTTTCTTGAAAAAAAAGAAGACATATCTCATTCCCCCAAATCAGTTCTCCTTGCTCTTAGATGCCTCTACATGAAGATGTTGGAGGTAACCTTTCAATCTAAGAAGAAGAATAACACAGCGCCCATTATTGTGTCGTCTCACAATTGCCGTCATCGGCCGCTGTCGCCAACCGCCATACTTCATTGACGAAACTTCTTCAAACTACATCCAAAAGTTATTCTTCTTTTCCTCTCCTCAGATCTAGGCTTGTCTTCTGTAAAAATCTCCTGTTAATCCATTTCTTGTTGTTGTGTTTTGGTATGACTTTCTTTGGTTGCATGTGTTTTTTAAATTAGATCTAGTAGGCATCCTTAAAAAAAAAAATTGTTTCCTTGTTGTCCTATAACATGTTTTGCTTCCTTTGATTGTTTGTAACTGGTATTAGATCTGTGAAGCTGTTTTTGCTTGTAGTACTCTGACTATGTTTGGCATGAAAAAGGGCTTTCTCTCTTGCAAAGGGCATGCAATTGCAAACAGTGGGAAAGACGGGCTTCTCCAACAGGAAAAACTCCTCAAACAACCAGCGCATCATGATTTCATTGAAACTTCTTCAATGGAAAGTGTTGATGATGACGAAGAGGTGGACATTGATTGTGAATTCAACGATTCTAAAGGGGATCTATGGGTTTCTTTCATGAAGGATTTTGATCACTGCAAAAATGTTTGCTTAGATGAGGTTGCTTGTATGCAAGAAGAGGGTCTGGGACAAGCTTCAAAATCCTCCATATTTGTGCGCCAACAACTTCCTGTGCCTTCTTTTCCCACTATATTGGAAAGAGTTATTCGAAGGTATTTTCTTGGCATTGTTAAAAATAACTTCAGTGAAACTCTTGGAGTAAAGATAAAGAAACTTGAAGGGGAAATTTCGGGGTTTAGGAGCAAAATCAACAAGTTTCAAGAGGTAAACAATTTGAAAGTTCAGGCCACAACTTCTGTTAAAGATTTATAGGCTAAAGTTAGTGAGTTAGAAAATAGAAATGCAGAACTGATGAATAGTATGTCACATCTCCTTGAGGAAAGAGAGCTGTTAAAGCAAGATAAGCTGAGATTGTTGGAAATGGAAACCAAAATTCAGAAAGTTGAGGCAAGAAATAAAGAATTGGAGCGAATGACTCTAAACTTGCAAAAGGAGAATTGTAAGTTGCCAAAGAGAATGCACACGGAAGACATGCAATATCCAGGAAACTATGTCAACCAAAAACATGTGAGGAATGGCAAATCACACAAACTATGCATCAATAATCCTGATAAGTTCTTGTCATCGGAAAGGTTTGCTGCTTTCTTACCTTTTGATGATGAAAAGTTAGTTTGGCTTAATTTCAAAAGAGAGAAAAGGGTTTTTGTTTGTAGCAGATGTGGAAAACCAGGTCATCCTAAATCTAAATGCAACCTTTCTAGCTCGGAAGTTAATGACTATGGACACCTTGCTTACACTTTGTATGTTCAAGAGAAAATCCAACCTCAATCCTTCAAACTAAGGTCCAAACCAAAGGTGGAACAGGGGCAAAGTGAAGCTCGAGAACACTCTTTGCTGTCTAAAGTTGAAGATTCAATGGTTAAAGAGATCAACATGTGTGCTAAAGACAACTCTCTAAATGAAGACAACTCTTTAGTTGAAATCAACAACTCTGAGAGTGCGAGTACAGGTCAGATGGAATCCTGGAATGGTTTTGATAACCCAAGTGGTTAGACTCTAGGAATAGTAGAGACATCTAATACTTTTATCTTCGCAACAAATGTAACAAGCAAGAGACAAGTAATCCTTTGTCTGAAGATGAACAAAGAAAAGGGGATGAATGCATGCGAACATTTACTAGTAAAGAGACCTCTCAATTAAGGAAAAAGGTGCCAACATTGGATAAAGCCAAGTTTGTTCAAGCCAAAAAAGGTATCATCTCTACAATTGGAATCCAAAACAAGCAAAGTTTGTCAAGAGAAATAAGTCGAAATCCAAGAGAATAATTGCACAGTTAAGAAAGAGGAGTTCAAGTTGTGAGCTTGGTTCAACCTTCATGTTAAGCATTCCTGATAGGAAAAAGATCAAGTTATAAAGGGACAGAAAGCTTAGCTACACTAGAAACTTGAATAGGCAATGAGAGATATTCAAGCAACTATCAGGGAAGGCACGAACTTTGACTTCTTTGATGACGGGAATCCCTTAGCCAAGGAAGTTGATCGATTGGATAAAAATGCTGCACAAAACATGATATCCTTTAAATGGCATTAAATTTTCTCTTCCATGATGTGTTTTGAGTACTAATTATTGTATTGTTACTAATGATGCCTTGTATGTTTTGTTGGTTTGCTTAATAAGATTTCTTGACCCGTTACCAAAAAAAATATTTATAGTTTTAATTTTGTTAAGTTTATACTAAATGAATTACTGATAATTGAAGGTGTATAAGCGTCAAGCCCAGTGTACGTGCAAAAGTCAGTGCACGGGTGCGAAGCTTGGGATTCACACACGTCGAGCTCTAATTGGTAAGACAACTCTGTAGTGCCATATATTGTAAAATTAAGTCAGGAAATAACTCTGGTAGATTGGGACTAACTTGATACGATTGTGTTTAAGGTATAACAAAGTGCTAAGACGACAAATTGAGTTTGGTCTAGGCTCAATGCACGAGCCCCGAGCATAAGAGTCGGTAAGACTTTTATATAAGCTTGTGGTAGATTTATATTGTATAGGCCGTATAGAATTGTTAAATTAGATAATGATACAATATAGCATGAAATTGAATATTGAATTGGTAATTATATAGTCGAACATTAAATTGTGGAATTATTGACTTGGTCGGAAAGGTCGTGATGATTTGGAAATTAAAATATTTAAATGATTTTTTTTGCAGTTTGAGAGTGAGTTGGTTATTGGGATTATACAAACTCTATTATTGAATATCGATTGCAAGATTGCTTGATGTGGCTACGATTGTACTTGATTGATGTAAGGGATCTATATAAGGAACGTAGGGAATACTGAATGATTTTAAAATTAACTGCTTGGGTTTATAAACTGCGTTGCCTTTCAAGAGGTTTTAGAAATTTATACTGTTACGTTGTCGCATTTAGTAAAAATATCAATTTTTCAACGAATTAGGCTAGAATTTAAGTAACACTTTGAAAATAGCAATTTTCTAGGAAATTCTGTTTTGGAAAAATACTCATTTGCATGATTTGGAAATACTTATAAATTTTATCCGAATTTTTTATTTTTTGGCATTTACCGTAAATATGGTATTTTAAAAAAATATTTATGAATTGTATGATTTGAAAATAATTATAAAATTTATTCGAATTTCTGATTTTCTAGCATTTACCGTAAATATGGTATTTTAGAAAATATTTACGAATTGAATGATTTGGAAATAATTATAAATTTTATCTGAATTTCTGATTTTCGAACATTTACCGTGAATATAGTATTTTAGAAAATATATAAGAATAATTATAAATTATCTATTTTTAAAAGAATTATATTTATTTATTTGTGAATTTTTGTGAAGCTCAAAAATGCTATTTTGAATTCCAAAATTTGAAATATATATATTTTCGAGATATGACTAATTAAAATCACTACAGTATTAGAACTTTCGAACTGTTGTGTGACCGTGATTCAATCCACAATAGTATTTTGACTTTTGGACTGCTTTGTGACCCTGATCCAATCCACAATAGTGTTTTGACTCTCAAGCTGTGTGACCTTGATGTTGGATTATGCCCTTAGAACCATTCATTAGATGATTGACTTTGGCATTTTTCTATGTATCATGACATTTTATTTATTATAGCTCATTATTATATTTGTCTTATAACTGCGTAATGTAATCTTATATGATAATGTCCTTAAAATAGTAATAACACACTATTCTTAAAATATCCCTAGTCAAGTATTATTGTGAACAAGGATAACAATGTACGATAAGACTAGTATGTGGTTGACTGATGACCATTGTCATGGATATAGGATATCAAGTCATCACATAGGTACATGTTAGAGAACTATGTACTGGATCGACCCTCCATGAGAACGCTACATGGATTGTTATATGAGTGTCATAAGCGATTCTCATAGTGATGATGGTGTATGTGTTCCTTTGACTTGAGATCATCAGAGATCCCAACATAGAGAATTGCATACTTTAATGCTGCTAGATGTCATTCGTAACAGGATGGACTATAAAGGTAGTAATTGGGTATGCCTTGATCTATGTAGAGGGATGTTGAATGATCAAGATAGGATTTATCCCTCTTATATAACAAGAGTGATGTCTTGGGCCCTTTGATAGAGTGAGACTAAGAAATGCATGGCCGTGCTCGAATAAGTCAATATGAGATATTGATTTTATTTGTTTAATTAGTCTACTCAGGAATCAAGAAACGCTGATTAGACTATACAAGTGTGACACATTCCATTACTTGTGTCTAATCAAGACATCAAAGGATAAAGGGATTAGACTACACGGTAACATCTATCACGAGTAAGGTTATGTCGAGTCATTGACATTCTCGTTACATGGGTAGCAATGATGTGTTGCTAGATACCGCTCATTGCCTGTGACAATTTTGTCATTGCCATTGTTTTGAGAACCTATTGGGTCGCACACTTAGAACGGATCAATGAAGAGCTTAATTAATCTTATTCTGAATTGGATTAAGGATATAGTTAATCCTATTCTAAGTAGGATTAGAGTTCTGTTTGGCAGTAAATTTTAGGGTAAAATTTACTGCCTATAAAAGGATGTTTTTTCTAAAACATAGCCGCACAATTAAAAACAGAAAAGGTATTCTTTTAATCGAAGCTAGCAATTCGATTATAAGGAATCAAAAACGCTCTTTAAGGCTTCTGATCTGAGACGTTCAAGAGTCGTGAGATCCGTTCGTGTGGATACCATAGAGGCAGGAACGAAATGTTGTTGCTTGTGACTCGACCAACGACAAAAAATCAGAGAAAACGTTAGGTAAAATCTCGAAACCCTAATCAGGCAACTCTCCGAATCGATCCTGGTGGAGGCCGAATGATTTAAATTCCGCTGCGTGTTTGTTTCGGTTTCCTTCACTGGTATCCGAGCCAGATTCGGAATCCCTGATTTGTTTTGATAATAGCATGATCTCTGGTTACTTTCTGTTTATGATTACATGCAATCGTTTTAATGAGATTAATACAGATTAGAATGTATATGATATATTCAGAGGCTAGAAATCGAATTGTTGAAATTATATATATGATATATATCAATTTCGATTCAACTTATATGTGAGATATAATCTGTGATGTGAATTATTAATGGCGGTTTCTGTTCTGCATAAATGTTATGGAAGAAACAGAATAATGTTGAATCAGTATGAGATACTGGCTGGAACATCCTGATAAGATTAGGACACTTCCGGATAAGGGGCGTTGGCAATGTTAATACTGTTGACCTTTTGAACCCCGCAGTCAGGTCATAATTCTTTTCAAATGTGCCTCATTAATAAAATTAAAAGTTAAAATTGCATTACACTTGTTTGTATAAGCACGGTGGTTGTTGTTTGAGCATGGTGCATAGTTATAGCCCTAACCCAATATGATTGTATTTTGGTGGTTGTAAATTTTAATAAATACGACCTGGTGTCGTGCCTTGTTCTTGAAATTCTAGTTGTACATTCTTTTCTCATCTTACTCCCCTCGAATGTAACTCGAGGTTTCTCTTAAACTATGTAATTGTAACGTAGTATAGGGTTAGAATTTAGCTAAGTATGAGTTGATGGTGATCAACACTAATGGAGCTGACAACCATGCAAAGGATGACCAAAGAGGCACTTGGAGAAGATGATATTACCCTTAGGTTAACCCTTAGGGTTTCTCATTGGCTTGGGAAATCCATTTAGTTTGGGCTATAACTATGTCACGTTTATTTTATTGCTTAATTGCATGAGACGCATGGTTTATTTTGTACGTTTATGATATGAAAATCATATGATAATTTTAGAAAAGTAAAATTGGTGAGATCTTATTCAATAAACTAAGAAAATCCCTCAAATTAAATTAAGTCAATAATAGATGCCTACCAATGAATAGCACTCGTCAAGACTAGAATCGATTTTGTTATGTTTGCCAAAGCAAAATATCATATCTATCTTAGTAAGACGCGATGGGATAATAGTGATATCCAAAGGCTATAAATTGGGTTGACTTAACTAGATTTCCTCAATAGGATTGGGAATTTAGAGGCATAAAGTTGGGCTTCCATTCATGAGATGAATTAGAACAAGTGTTGTTCACCCAACTATCCAAGAGTTACATGAGATGTAATTGGTAAGTGTTGCCTACCTAAATAGCCAAATCTTGGGCGATTAGCCAAAGCTAACTCTAGATAAGGTGAAATATGGATCTTTGCCCACTAGAGAAATTATGTGATAATTTTTTCGAATTAATAGTGAGGGTTGTTGATTCGATAAAAAAAATAGTGGGAGCATCATTTAATAAATATTTAATTAAATGAATGCATTCATGATACTTATATTTTGCATATTTTGTTGTAGATTACCATGGCATCAAACACAAATAACACACTTTCACTGCGATCTGTCCTTGAGAAGGACAAGTTGAATGGGACAAACTTCCTGGATTGGTACAGGAACCTAAGGATAGTCCTCAAGTAAGAAAAGAAGTTGTATGTCCTTGAGATTCCCTTACCTGAGGAACCACCCTCTAATGCTCCAAGGGCAGAAAGAGATGCTTATAAGAAGCATCAAGATGATGCATTGGATGTTAGTTGCCTTATGCTTGCCTCCATGAATCCTGAGCTTCAAAAGCAACATGAGGAAATGGATGCGTTCGATATGATCGAGCATCTCAAGCAACTCTATCAAGAGGAAGCTAGGCAAGAAAGGTACAATGTCTCTAAGGCATTGTTTCAGTATAGGATGGCAGAGGGGACTCCCGTTGGTACTCATGTGCTCAAGATGATTGGGTACATTGAAAACCTTGAAAGATTGGGATTTCCTTTGGGCCAAGAGTTGGCCACTGATGTGATTATGCAATCGTTGCCAGACAGCTACAGTCAGTTTGTTGTTAATTACAACATGAATGAAATTGACAAGACTCTGCCACAGTTACTTAGCATGTTGAAAACAGCTGAATCCAACATGAAAAAGGCCAAGCCCAAGGATGTCTTAATAGTTAAGAAAGCTAAGGGCTAATCCAATGGCAAGTTCAAGCCCAATGATACTGCACTGAAGCCTAAAGGTGGGGTTGCCAAAGAAGGGAAATGCTTCCATTGCGGTGAGACCGGACATTGGAAGAGAAACTGCAACAAATACCTGGAAGAGCTAAAGAAAAAGAGAGGAAGTGAGACTTCCACTTCAGGTATTTATGTTATAGAAGTTAATCTATCTACTTCTTCATCATGGGTATTAGATACTGGATGTGGTTCTCACATTTGTGTAAATGTGCAGGAACTCAAAAGGAGTAGATCGTTGACTAAGGGCGAGGTCGACCTACGAGTGGGAAATGGAGCAAGGGTTGCTGCATTAGCTATAGGAACTTATATTTTGACATTTCCCACAGGGCTTGTTTTAGAATTAGATGATTGTTATTATGTGCCTTCCATCACTAAAAACATTATTTCTATTTCTTGTTTGGACAAGAAGGGTTTTTCATTTATAATAAAGGACAACTGTTGCTCCATTTATTTAAATGATATCTTTTATGGTAGTGCACAACTAATTAATGGTCTTTACATTCTAAATCTTCATATGCCTATTTATAACATAAATGCTAAAAGGATTAAATCTAATGATCAAAATCCAACATATCTCTGGCATTGTCGCTTGGGACACATAAATGAGAATCGCATTTCCAAACTCCATAAAGATGGAATTTTGGACTCATTTGATTTTGAATCGTATGAGACATGTAAATCCTGTTTGATGGGTAAGATGACTAAAGCCCCTTTCAAAGGACATAGTGAAAGGGCAAGTGATTTATTGGGCTTAGTACATACAGATGTATGTGGACCTTTAAACACACAAGTCAGAGGTGGGTTTATGTACTTTATTACATTTACTGATGATTTCAGTAGGTATGGCTATGTGTATCTTATGAGACACGAGTCAGAATCTTTTGAAAAGTTCAAAGAATTCAAGAATGAAGTACAAAACCAACTTGGCAAGAGCATTAAGGCACTTCGATCAGATCGAGGTGGTGAATACTTAAGCCAAGAATTTTATGACTATCTTAAAGAGTGTGGGATTGTCTCACAACTCACTCCTCCAGGTACACCACAATGGAATGGTGTATCTGAAAGGAGAAACCGAACTTTATTAGACATGGTTCGATCAATGATGAGTCATACAGATCTTCCAGAATCCTTTTGGGGACATGCATTAGAAACAGCTGCTTTTACACTGAATCGTGTTCCATCTAAATCGGTTCCAAAGACACCATATGAGATATGGACTGGTAAACATCCCAGTATGTCTTTTATGAAGATTTGGGGTTGTGAGGCTTATGTAAGACGTCAAGTCTCTAACAAACTTGCACCTAAATCTGATAAGTGCTATTTTATGGGATATCCTAAACTAACTAAAGGATATTATTTTTACAATCCCACTGAGCGCAAAGTGTTTGTGGCTCGAACAAGTGTCTTTCTAGAAAGAGAATTCATTTCTAGAAGAACTAGTGGGAGAAAAGTAGAAATTGAAGAAATTCAAGAGCTACAAGATAGCGCACCCGATGTTGAGATAGAGCCTGAGCAAGCACCACAAGTTGTTGTGGAACCAGAACCACAAGCTGTTGTGGAGCAACCGCCTGCTCAAGAGACACAAGCCTTGCGTAGATCAGTTAGAACACATCGTGAGCCACAGAGATATGGATTTCTAATGACTCAGAATGGTGATGTAGTGCTCATGGACCAAGATGAGCCTACTACCTATCAAGAGGCTATTACAGGGCCAGACTCTGAGAAATGGCTTGAAGCCATGAAATCTGAGATGGAATCCATGTATGCCAACCAAGTTTGGACCTTGGTTGACTTACCCGAAAGGGTAAAACCTATAGGGTGTAAATGGGTTTTTAAGAAGAAAACCGACATGGAAGGAAATGTTCATACCTATAAAGGGCGATTGGTTGCTAAAGGTTTTAAACAAATTCATGGTATTGACTATGATGAAACTTTTTCACCAGTCGCGATAATCAAATCCATTAGGATCTTGCTTACGATAGCTGCATACCATGATTATGAAATCTGGCAAATGGACGTCAAGACCGCTTTTCTTAATGGAAAGCTACTCGAGGATGTGTATATGACACAACCTGAGGGTTTTGTTGATCCAAAAAATGCTAGAAAGGTTTGTAAGCTGCAACGTTCTATTTATGGACTAAAGCAAGCTTCTCGAAGTTGGAATCTTCGTTTTGATGATGTAATCAAAGAGTTTGGTTTCATCAAGAACGAAGATGAACCTTGTGTCTACAAGAAGGTCAGTGGGAGCACTATTGTCTTCCTGGTGTTGTATGTAGATGACATACTACTCATTGGGAATGACATCCCTACCCTTCAGTCTGTAAAGACTTGGTTAGGGAATTGCTTTTCAATGAAGGACTTGGGCGAAGCTACCTATGTACTAGGTATAAGGATCTATAGAGATAGATCAAGGAAATTAATTGGCCTAAGTCAAAGTGCATACATAGATAAAGTGCTAAAGAGGTTTAGCATGCAGGATTCCAAGAAAGGATTCTTGCCTATGTCACATGGCATTACTCTCTCAAAAGAACAGTGTCCTACAACACAAGAAGAGAGAGAACATATGACTAAAGTTCCATATGCATCTGCTATTGGATCCATTATGTATGCCATGTTATGCACACGTCCCGATGTCTCGTATGCCTTGAGCATGACGAGTAGATATCAAGTTGATCCTGGTGAACGTCACTGGATCACTGTCAAGAATATTCTTAAGTACTTGAGAAAGACTAAGGATACATTCTTGATATATGGAGGTGAGGAAGAGCTCATTGTAACAGGTTACACTGATGCTAGCTTCCAAACTGATAAAGATGACTTTAGATCGCAGTCTGGTTATGTGTTTTGCCTTAATGGTGGTGCTGTGAGCTGGAAGAGTTCAAAGTAGGCGACAGTGGCCGATTCTACAACAGAGGCTGAGTATATAGCTGCCTCTGAAGCTGCTAAGGAGGCTGTTTGGATCAGGAAGTTCATTACTGAGCTTGAAGCTGTTCCTAGCATTATAGATCCGATTGAGCTCTATTGTGACAACAATGGAGCCATCGCACAAGCTAAGGAGCCTAGATCTCACCAACGATCCAAACATATACTACGACACTTCCATCTCATTCGAGATATCATCGAGAGAGGAGATGTGAGGATATGCAAAGTACCAACTGACGATAACATTGCCGACCCACTGACGAAGCCTTTAACGCAGCAGAGACATGATCGTCACACTAGGTCACTAGGTATTAGATACATGAGTGAATGGTCTTAGTGCAAGTGGGAGATTGTTGGATTATGCCCTTAGAACCATTCATTAGATGATTGACTTTGGCATTTTTCTATGTATCATGACATTTTATTTATTATAGCTCATTATTATATTTGTCTTATAACTGCGTAATGTAATCTTATATGATAATGTCCTTAGAATAGTAATAACACACTATTCTTAAAATATCCCTAGTCAAGTATTATTGTGAACAAGGATAACAATGTACGATAAGACTAGTATGTGGTTGACTGATGACTATTGTCATGGATATAGGATATCAAGTCATCACATAGGTACATGTTAGAGAACTATGTACTGGATCGACCCTCCATGAGAACACTACATGGATTGTTATATGAGTGTCATAAGCGATTCTCATAGTGATGATGGTGTATGTGTTCCTTTGACTTGAGATCATCAGAGATCCCAACATAGAGAATTGCATACTTTAATGCTGCTAGATGTCATTCGTAACAGGATGGACTATAAAGGTAGTAATTGGGTATGCCTTGATCTATGTAGAGGGATGTTGAATGATCAAGATAGGATTTATCCCTCTTATATAACAAGAGTGATGTCTTGGGCCCTTTGATAGAGTGAGACTAAGAAATGCATGGCCGTGCTCGAATAAGTCAATATGAAATATTGATTTTATTTGTTTAATTAGTCTACTCAGGAATCAAGAAACGCTGATTAGACTATGCAAGTGTGACACATTCCATGACTTGTGTCTAATCAAGACATCAAAGGATAAAGGGATTAGACTACACGGTAACATCTATCACGAGTAAGGTTATGTCGAGTCATTGACATTCTCGTTACATGGGTAGCAATGATGTGTTGCTAGATACCGCTCATTGCCTGTGACAATTTTGTCATTGCCATTGTTTTGAGAACCTATTGGGTCGTACACTTAGAACGGATCAATGAAGAGCTTAATTAATCCTATTCTGAATTGGATTAAGGATATATCTAATCCTATTCTGAATTGGATTAAGGATATAGTTAATCCTATTCTAAGTAGGATTAGAGTTCTGTTTGGCAGTAAATTTTAGGGTAAAATTTACTGCCTATAAAAGGATGTTTTTTTCTAAAACATAGCCGCGCAATTAAAAATAGAAAAGGTATTCTTTTAATCGAAGCTAGCAATTCGATTATAAGGAATCAAAAACGCTCTTTAAGGCTTCTGATCGTGAGACGTTCAAGAGTCGTGAGATCCGTTCGTGTGGATACCATAGAGGCAGGAACGAAAAGTTGTTGCTTGTGACTCGACCAACGACAGAAAATCAAAGAAAATGTTAGGTAAAATCTCGAAACCCTAATCAGGCAACTCTCCGAATCGATCCTGGTGGAGGCCGAATGATTTAAATTCCGCTGCGTGTTTGTTTCGGTTTCCTTCACTTGATCCAGTCCATAATAGACTCAGTTGACATTTGAAAAGTGCTTACTGCAAACCCCTTTTGGACAATGGCCATATGTCTATTCAACTTGCACTTTCTCTCATGAGAATATCCGAATTGCATGATTGTTACTTAGTCGTTAATATGTCTTCACTGCTTAGTATGTGTATGTTTTATGTATATATTTTCGTATATGGACTTTGAACACTTTGATATTTGAACTTCGAAACCGATATGGTTTATCTCGCATATTCGTACTAGATTTAAAATATGATAATACACCTACGTTTAGGTTTGTGTTTCCAATTAAATTACTTTATCAAAGTTTAAATGATTTATTTTCTAATGCATTGTATTAGCATAATTTGGCTTTCTGAATCACATGGATTCCTTCTCTGATTAAAACTTCTTCCGAACTCCGTTTCTGAAGTTTCTTTTAAATAATGTATTTAAAATTTGTTTTAGAAACTTGCATATAGTTTACAGTGTCTATCTCTTTATGTGTATTTCTTATTGGGCTTTATAAGCTCACCTCTCCTCTTCTCCCCTCCAGATTATTTGCAGCAGATCTCGCTCTACAAGAGTATCTAACACGTCCTTCGAGGTTATTGTATCACCCTTGAAGGTATATAATGTACAGTTACCTATTTTGTATTCAGACTTGTACTATAGTATTTATATAGTATGGGAATGTAAATTAATGAAAGTACAGATTACATTTATAGTTTGTAACTAACGCATGCTAATTTGATGGGTATGGATTTTATTAAGTAATATAAATTAATTATGAATGCATGCTTAATTAGAATATTATGAACGGGGACCAAATTATTAATGGATATTGATTTAGCTAAGGTAAGTTTAGCTATCTAACGAATTTGAGACAATATGCATAGCACAACCAAATAAATGAAAAAGAAAAAATTTGATTCGAATTTTACAAAATGTATAATTTACATGCCAAGGGTATAAGATTTTGCTAGCCTTTAAGAAGCTTGCAGTTGCAAACTTCAGTTACAACATAAAAAGGTACTTTGTACCCAAAAAAATAAAATAAAAGGGTTTTAGTGTTAAGGCCTAGCCTAGAACTTTGTTGTTCACGCTTCACTTCTGAAGACAGTGATTGATTGAATTTTCAAAAGAAAAAGAAAAAGACAATGTTTGATTGAGCCTTTTACTACTTCTGTAATTGTGTTATTTACGAATAAATTAAAAGAATATTTTTTTTTAATAATCATATGCGTAATTGCACTTTTTTATGTAACAATATCTCCTAGGTTTTAACTACTCAAATAAGCTCATATCTTTTTACCATTTTTTTAGTTTTTACAAAAAAATTAATAAATATATAGAAAAGGCCAGCAAGAAATTGATAAAAATCAAAGAAGCAAAGTCATTTGGTTGACAATAAGAACTATAGTAATAAAAAATGTATGAGGTTGTTAGAAATTACTATTGAATTGTGGTTACTAAAATTTAATATTTTAACAATGAATCAGGTAATTATTAAAATATTAAGCTTCTGGTATACAAACCCGTAGCTCTATGAAGGTTAGTGGCTGAGTTCCAGTACCAGCTGCAAAACTTGAAGTAATGAGCAAGATTGTTACTAAATGAGCTCAGTGAATTACTATTGCAAATTCAGAGCTTCTTGGGTGTCCAACCATAATACAATGCAATGATCACAACACAAAGGCAGTGACGGAGCCAAAAATTTTATTCACCGGGGGTTAATTTAAAAATTAAAAAAAATATTAAAACTTAAAGACTCAAAAGTAAAAAATTTAAGTTCAGTGGAGACTAAACAAACTTTAAAATACAATATAATATACTTATCATTGCCCAAACATCAATAAAAAAAACTTAAAATTGGTGGTTCAGTGGGGGCTTGAGCCCCACAGGGCCCCATGCAGCTCCGCCCCTGCACAAAGGCCAATGTTTGTTGAGCTTTAGCCTGCTTGCTGAATCTTAATAAGGAGAAAAACCTTTGGAAAATAAAAAGTAATTCATTAAAATCTAATCCTTTTTTTTAAAATGTTCTCTAAGTTTGCCTTCCATTAATTGAAACAGCAAACTGTTAGTGAAAAGGTGAGTTTGCTCAATCTATACAAGGTACAGTTACCAACTGTGCACATGTCCCTTAAATACTTTAACCCAAACTAGATTTCCCCTTACCAGCATGTCTCAGTGGTAAGTATGGCTAGTTACCAGTTAAAACCCTTACCCTTGGTCTATGCTTATTAGCAAACAAAGACATTCCAGCCTGTGCAACTGCTCTCGCAAATGCCAGTAATTACCATTTACCAGTTCCAAACAAAAATCCTCCTTTTCGGTGACAGCTTTCTCGTACTTGTTAACGTTTACACATTCAAGAATGTCGAGAAAAGTCAAATTCTACATCCTGCAAAATCTAGAATTTGGATTTAAGAATATCATTATTCTTGCAAGTGATTTTGCGTGCCATTTATGCCAATCATGTCTATGCATACAAAAAAAATAGATTATATATCGAACATTTGAACTTGAATTAAAGCAAAACAGAATCCTAACGTTTTTGAATCACTCACTTAACAAACTCTTGATGTCTTTTCGAACCAGAACATTTTACTTTCACCGTGTATATTCAAGTTGCATCATCTTTGTTACAAACTGTAGCATTCATTCTTTAAGGTTTGATTTGGATCTAGAATTGTTACCACATGCATTTAATAAATATATATATTTCCCTTTCCAGAGTTGCATCATCTTTGGCCTTACCTGAACTCTTTCAGTCTTACAAGGAGAGCTTCCATACTCTCACCATGCTTTGACTTTAAGCTAATGTTACATTTCTGGTGAGAAATTGAGAATTTTTATGATCAAAATTTGAAATTCAAATTTCTTTAGTATATATGAATGGTTTTTTCTTTTATTTTTTTGATTGTTTAAATCTCCTTGAAGAATGAAAAGGTATCGGATGTTCATGATTCTACATTGTCAAGCCAGTGAGAAACATGAGTTGAGGTGTCAGGATTATGGATTATTCTTTCCTACATAATAAATACTTCGATTCTACTCGATGAACGGTAAATTAGCTTTCTTCAAATTAGATATAACCATTAGCTAGCTAGCAGTTGTTTACTGCATTGAATTTTTGTATATGGGGTTTCCGTTACTTAATCAAGTTATTGTGTTTATCGTGTTAATTAACCTCTTAAGCATAACTAAACATAATTACTGTTACATTCCATAATTTGAAGATGGTGAAGCAAAAAAAGAATAGTCGGTTTTAATTGTTTGGCTTTCATTTTTCACTAAGAAATTGCTCTTTAGTGGAAGACAATAATAACAGAACGGCTAGGAAGATAATGTAAATTTGATTTTGTCTTTGATCATGTTATTGGAGCTATCTAATGGTGGGTCTAACTCGGCTGCCATGTGAAGACCATCCCTGTGATCAACAAGGGCAGAACCTTGGATTATACTACTTTCTCCCATCATATCATATTCTACCAGGTTTAAAACAAAACTTTGTTCTATATTATCATGAGTCTCATGATGATCTGCATTATACTGCTTGCACAAGTGCTTTTGCATCTTGAAAATGGTTTGCATTGTTTACTTAAACAGTGATAACTTTGATATATTAATTGATTGGATTCTTCTTATTATTCAATTTCTGCTCATCAATGCTTTGAAAATCTAAATTTCATTATATAATGATTGTGATGATCTGTTGACTTTTTATTCCTTTTTTTTTGAGGTACTCTGTAATTTGGTATTTCTGTCATGTTTCAATTTCTTCATCACTATTTTATGGAATTTGGATTCTAATATATTGTATGAGACTCACTTAAGGAACTTTTAAATATGCACGACCGATATATTGCTCGCATTTTAGTTTCTTAAGTAATGTTTCATTAAGCCAAATTTAATGTTCAACAACATTGAAGAGGCATGATCATACATATTTGTGATACAGATATTGTAACTATGCACAAATTGGCTCAGCCACAGTGCTTGCTTTGGCAGCTACTTATATTAGAGATTTCTCTATAGTTTCTTCTTACCTTGTACCTTCTTCTTGATGCTCTGCCAGTAGGAAAAGTTGGATGTCTGTGTCACAGAGCATGGTTTCTACACATTCAGAGTTGGACGGATCTGGTGAGATAATTAGCCCAACTCCAGGGTAAAATGGATTTTTTCAAGCTCACGTTGCCTTCCACATGTTGCATGGTATTGTTTTGAGTGATAATTAAGTAGTGTCTTCCTGATATTATGGTAGGGACTAGGATAGATAAGGCACTTCGAGCTGCTTCAGGCTCCAAAATGGGGAAGGAAGAAAAGAGAAATATGCTGCTGAAATCTTTCTTGTCTTTGCTATTCTCATTTAGCATTGTCAAAATGGGCTAAGGCCCGTTGGACCGGCCCGGCTTAGCCCATTTATTCAGGCTTAGACTTCATTTTTGTAGCTCATTTAAGAAAGAAAGTTTTTTTACTCGGCCCATTTAGGCCCGGGCCTAAATGGATCGGCTCGTTTAATTTTTTAATATTTTTAATTATATTAAATTTTATTTTTATTTTTATTTTAATTATTTATATGTTTAACATTTTAATCAAAGTAAAATATATAAAATTAATACTATTTAGTATTACTAATTTACTTCAAACCAATCTAATGACTCACAACCTCTTACACTTGCTAGTTGGAAGGGGAAGAGTACATTTGCTTTAAGTGATGTAAGTTCATTTTTGTTTTTTAAGTATATACTTTATTTTAAATTCTCTTTTATAGTGACAATTAATTTATTTTGAAATATCCAAGGATATAGGCTTTCAAAATATTTGAAACTATTCAAGTGGAAGAACCAAAATCTCAATTAGATCTTTATTTGGAAGAACTAAAGATTATGGGTCGCATGATTGAAAATTTAAATGTCCTATAATGGTATAAAGATCATAAGACAAGATTTCCAAAGCTTGCAAGTATAGTTTGTGATATCTTGAGCATTCCAATAACAACAATAGTATCGGAGAGTTTTTTTAGTATTGGTTTGTAAGATCTGATTCTACCCTACTGTAGAGTCTAATTTCATAAATTAATAATGGAAATTAAATAAATAATGAATATTGATTTCCACTTGGATGAAAAGTTCCTTAACTTGAATTGCGAAAGAAGCAATTTTCGGTGAAATACTCGATGGGCAAGTACTACAGTGGATAGCTCGCCAATGGGCGAGCAAGCTGATAATCACCAATGCATGGCGGCGAGTTGATGATGGCGAGTACTAATGGAAGAGCTCGCTAATGGGCGAACAAGGGTGATAGCCAATGGAGGATGACTAGTTGCAACTAACGATCATAGAGGCGAATAGGTGAGTTCGCCAACGTGTTGCGTGAATCAGAGCAAGGTTGGCGAGTTGAGCCATACCTGGTGATCGCCCAATGGTGAGTATGGGCGAGTATATGGTACAGTTCGCCAAAGGGCGAGTAAGATAAAGGCTTATGGCCAATTGTTGAGGGCGAGTATGAATAATGGTCTTATTGACTAATGTGTTCGCCAAGTGAGTTTCTTGGGATGATCGCCCGAATGGGCGAGGACTTGTGATCGCCCATATTTATTGAGTAAATTGAGATGCTGAATGTTATTGCCAACTGTATGCCTGAATCATAGCAAAGAAGGCTGTTCGCCAATGGGCGAGCAGAATTGGAGAGTAGGACGCCTATTATGATGGCGAGGGTGAATAGGGAGTTCACCAAAATAGGGTGAGGGCGAGTATATGAGTTCGCCCAAACGCTGCGAGGGCTCCTGATTGCCCATACATATTGAGGAAATTAAAATGCTAAATAAAAATTTCCAAATGTGGGGAATCATAGCATTTGGCGAGTAGAGCAAAATATGGTGATCGCCAACAATGAAAATCGCTAAAATCGCCAAGTCAATGTGATCGCCAAGCAAAGGAAAATCAGCTCGTAAAGCACCAAATATTGTTGGCAAACTGAAATTGAAAACAGAATGGGCGAGCTGAGGTCTTAGGTTGAAGAGGCGAACTAAAATCAACACTTGTGGAACAAAATGAAAATAGATTCAAACATTTGGCAGCCAAAATTGACTTGTAAGTGATACGGTTGGAAACAATTAATAGAGAGGATGTAAAGTCAATAAAGGAATTATACTTATTGGTTAAGGAGTAGAACAAAGTCAATAGCATGAGAAAAAGGAGTGTGGAAGGAGGACTTTCATGCCACTTGTGCTTCAGTTTTCTTCATGCGTTAAATGCATGAAAGACGTGAATATGATCATGGAAACAGGATAAGGGACAGGCGGTAGCTTTGGATTGGCTAGCATGGCTATATAAGAGGAAATGCTTGAAGGAAATCCATTTAGCAAACTTCATTCCCTTCACGAAAACCATCCTCCTGCAAATTTATGTTCTGACTTCTTCCATTTCTACCATGCTTGATTTACTGAGCTTCACTCTTCAGTTGGCTAAACATGTAAACCTGCTTGCAAACCTTTCCTCCTTAGTTTGATGAGTTAAAGGAGTAAGCAAAGGAAGGCCAATGTGAGATGGAAAGCAACCTGTTCTGGAAGTGCAGTTGGTTGAGGTGAGTTTCATATTTTTTGAGGTGTTCTTGATGCTCAATGATAGATTTCTATGTTTTATGAAGTAATAAACATAGATACGGTCTTGTTTTTAGTTAGATCCTCAGAGAATATGAAAACAAGGAAAATAATAGAATAAGTGGCGAGAATGGCGACTATTGTGATCGCCAATGATAAAAATTAGTAATCGCCAATGAGGCGAGTAGATAATAAAGAACTCGCCAAAGTAAATTCTGTGTTCAAATGGGCGAGATCGCCCAACTCTAGTGAAGTGATTTAATGGGTGAGCTCAAATGCATAAGATATTGGGCGAGTAGAAATGTGGGCGAACTCCCGCATTTAAGCCAAAGTAAACCTGGCGAGTTGAATATTGGGCAAGCTCACAAATATATGGCGAGTACTGGCGGGCGATCTCCCACGTGTAAGCCTTTGGTGAATGGAGAGCTCGGATTAGGCGAGCTAGTAGAGCTCTGTTGGGCGAGTAGTCATTCCATTTATCTTAATCTCGCCAAAGTGCTAAGAAATGAAAATATTAATTGAATTTATAAATTATTTGCAGCCGAGAATTATGACCTCGATGTATGCGATTTGGAAGGCAAGAAGGAAACAAGGCTTCGTTGAACCAGGTAAGGGAGATGTGTGTGAAGTGAGTGCATGTCCTGTGGAGTAAATTTCTTAGAAATTATTGAGAAATTGTTTTGTTTTATGACATGCATTGTTTGAGAAATCTATTTTATATTGGGCGAGCTACTAAGCCGACCCTTGTGATAATTGTGGGCGAAATGGTATTGGTGGGCGAACCAAGCTTTAATGAATTTTTGGTGAAGAAGCCTTTTATGATATTTGGGCGAGTAACTTTGTTTAAATAAAAAGGCTGGCGAGCCAGTTTGGCGAACCCCTTGTTATTCTTTTGGGCAAGCCGCTAAAGGCCAGCCAGGTTGCTTGTGCTGAAAAGGTAAGTGGCGGGCGAATACTATTCGTCGCACTTATGATTGACCATGGGCGAGCTGACCATGGCGAACAGGTTTCTCGTTTCCAAAGTTTCTTAATTGAAAAATAAACTAATTTTCATATCTTTGAAAATAGAAATTTTAAACCCTTTTGGGCGATTTGATTAATGGGCGAGCCACGGAGGGCGAGCCAGTATTGCTTATTGTTTTAAAAGCAAGATTGGCGGGCGAGCACATGTTCCCCGCAGTGGGCAAGCTGCCATGGGCGAGCCATGTTGGGCGAGCTGACCATGGGCGAGCAAATTTTAAATATTGAGAATTTGGAAGGTTTTCAACGTGTTTTGTAAACAGAAGCCTAAACCTTTTTGGAAAATCAAATCATTTTGAGAAAATGATAATATGGTGAGATAATTCCATAAAGGTTTTCATGAGGTATAAAAGTTATTTTTGAGACTTTAGGCCATGAGTTCATGCGTTACTATTGCGTGACCCGCTTGGGGCGGTGGCTCGGTCGATGGACCAAAGAGTGCACCTCAGGGCGTCACAGGGCTGATGGACCCGCCAAGTCATCAGCGGTCTCGAGGTCACTTGGCAAGTGGACTCGAGGACCACCTAGAGATTGTGGCCATAGATCTATTGTATCCCTTTTTGGGATGATTATTCTGTTCTCGCAAGGGGGAGAGGGAACGATGACAGCATGATTTATTTGTTGCCTAGTCTCAACTTGTTGATTTCTGTTTACTAAGAGGATTTGTAAAATCCTATTTACTGTTTACTACAATTTAAAGTAAACTGTTTAGCCAATGATTTAAGTGGTGTATTGAGAGTATTGTTTTATTATATTCACTGTTTACATATTCGATATGATTTTTGGATAATCAAATATGTTGTGGTGTATAGTTTTGGTTTTATAAAGCAGCATATGTCTCCTTTACTGAGCGCGTCGTTCGCTCATCCCTTTGTTTTAACTCCACAAATAAAAGACTCGGAGTTAGGGAATTAGCTCCCAGATGGATATAGCTACATATAAAGCATTGGGGCAAAATATGTTAAACATGACAGGTACAGTCTCTTCTCTTTTACATTTCAGACCTAGGTATACAGTACTACTTTAGTGAAATAAAGACAATAGGGGATGTAAGATGTAAGGAAATATGAAAAGAAATTTTCATATTCAATATTTATTAAATAAATGTTTATCATTTATTACGGTCATTGTTGAATGTTAATGGCATCGCAGACAGTCCAAACGGTAAAGTTGTATAGAAATACGTGCAAGAAGTGGTAACGGGATGTTACATGGTTCTTGTGTTTTAAATAAGTATTGAAGTTCTCTAAATCATGAGAACGTGAAAACTTTCATTTGCATCCGAAATTGGATTATTGGTTTTGAAAGTAATGTTATTAATTAGTTGACAGTTTTTAATCAATTCATAAGTTCAATTCTTGTGAGTTCTTATATTGTTCTTTATTTATATTTGTAAATGGCAAAATTGAAAAAGAATTGATTAAATGTGATTGACACTATAAAGGAGATGAATGTACACGGATCTATTTATCATGTTTTTGATTTTTAATATTGTTGAGACATGTTTTTCAATATTTAGGTTTGTTAAAACAATTTATATTATGCTTGTTAAACTATTAATATGTAATGTTCAAATGATGTTGAAGATTTGATGGATTTGATGTGAATTTATTTTATGTTTGTTTAATATTTATTTCAAATTTTACTTTGTTTATTTACTAAAAATGGGATTTTAATATAAAATTTAATTTTTTTTAATTTCTTATACGGACCGACCCATTTAAGCCCGTTAGCCCTTAAGGCCGGATATAAACTTGCATTTTTAGGCCCATTTAACTAAAAGGGCTTTTTGGCCCGGCCCATTTATGGCCTAGCCCATTTTGACAGTGCTTCTCATTCTGGATTATATAAAACACATCATAATGTCATGCACCACTTATGTAGAAACACGTGGCAATCAGCCAATAAAACTCATAAACACTCGTGCATGTACATTCTGTGCAAACATAAAAGAAAGAAACAGCTATAACTAATTCCCTGTTAATGCTGGTGCGATATTCGTGGTTGGTGCTACAGACCTGGTAGCCTTGACTTTCGTCCCTTTAGTTACAGTCACAAAATCACTCTGCCATACTGGTACCCTCCTCATCTGGTTCGATCTCCTCTCTCCACCTTCTTTCTGCACTAGCCCCATATCATTCCCTACCCCTTCAAGACTGACTTTGCCCTCAATGTCAAATTCAGGATAAGTTCTACGAAACTCCAAGTAGGGACCCATGTGGCATCTTCTGGCTATAACTAAGGGTGGCAAAAGAGCGAGTCAAATTGGGTTTGGATTAGATCATTTTGGATCAGATTATTTTAGGTTAAAGAAAAATTGGATCATTTTGGGTTCGGATAATTTCGGGTTCGGATAAAGTCGAGTTTAGGTCAAGGAAAAATTGGTCTATTTCGGGTTCGGATAAGGTCGGGTTTGGATCAATTTGAATTCAGATCAATTTAGGTTCAGATTAGATCGGATTTGGGTAATTGACTTTTTTAGTCAATTTAGGCTGGTCGGATTTGGATTAGGGTCGATTGGACAGGTTTATTGGGTTAAGCCTTAGTCATCTCGATGTGATTTATTTGGTATAAAAATCAACTAAAACCATATTTCTAAGAATTACAAAACTCATGAAAATAAAATTTTTCTTCTTACATGACCTATCGTACAATTGGGATTGAAATAATTAAAATATTTAATAATCTGTATGATAGTTTTCTTCATAATATATTTACCAATATTCATAAATTAATTACATTTTTTTCATTTTATTCTTATTATCTATAATAATTAATAACTTTATGAATCAAAGTGATTTAATAATCCCTAGTAAATATCATAAAACATTACTATATATCCCTTTAATTTATCTTGATTTTTTATAGAATAATTGGAGACATTAAGTGTAGGTGATATAGCTTTTGTACTCTATTATAGATTAGTCATTAAATAATTATACATTGATTCAAATGAATGCAATATAAAAGTGAATATTTAAGTTTAACTAGATTTTTGCTACATTAAAGTACTTTGATAATTAATTTTAACATTTAAATATTTATTGATAATATTAAATTTAAGTTTGAATCTTTTCAGGTTTGGGGAAATTTGGATTCGGATCAATTCGAGTTTAAATTAATTCAGGTTTTGATTAATCTAAATTCAGATGAATTTGAGTTTGGATCAATTCGAGTTTGAATCCAATCGAGTTTGGATCAATGTGAATTCGGATAAATTTGATTTCGGATCAATTTGGATTCGGATCAGATTGGATTTAGGTTATTGACTTTTTTAGTCAAATCGGATTGGTCGGGTTTGGATTCGGATTAATTGGACGGATTTTTCGGGTCGAATCAACTTTTGCTACTCTAGCTATAACCCTTCCCATTGAACTAAGAGTTGTAGCTGCTTCAATTGTCCCATGGATAATACTCACTGCTGTAGAATAGCCGAGGGCTAAACTAAAGGATGGCTGTTCATGAACTTGCAAGGAAAATGTAACATCCCAAATCCACAAAATGTCACTCACTTACCGGTTGGGCTGTTTGTGATGCTTATCAACTCCTAAAACTTTCATACGAATTATTAAATTATTACCTTAAGAGGTATATACATTCCCTTTTTTTTAGAGTAGTACTGTACCATCTTACTGAATATACAAGAGAATATAACATACTTTCGATATCAGATCTTTGTAAGGTAATTCTCTTTGCACGAATCTCTTGATAATCTGTGGAGTGAAAAATAGGGAGTGAGCGATAACGTGCTCAGTAAGGAAGGTGACTGCTGCTTTGTAAAATAACAATTATCCTCCCCAAAAACAATTTAATTATTAACTTTAAACAGGGTTCCGTAAACCCTTTCAGTAAACAAAGACCAATAAATTGAGACTAGGCAATAAATAAATCATGCTCTGTTCCTTTAGGAACATAAGTCGTCCGCTTTTGGGGTGCACCCTTAGGCCACCGCCCCTCACGGCTACCTCAGCTAGATCTATGGCCAAAATCTATAGACGGTCCTCGGGTCCACTTGCCAAGTGACCTCGAGATCGCTGATGACTTGGCAGGTCCATCAGCCTTGTGACGCCCTGAGGTGCACCCGTGGGTCCATCAACCCGAGCCACCGCCCCAGGTAGGTCACGCAATTATAGACTGGCTCGCCCGAAACGGCTCGCCCATTATGGCGTTTTCCATGGTCAACTCGTCCACAGTCAATTCTCCTCAAAAGGTTTATATTTTCTATTTTTCAATTAGTAAAACGTCTCATTTTTCGTATAAGAAAATAAACTTTAAACATGTTCGCCACGGTCAGCTCGCCCCTCACGGCTCGCCCATGATTAACTCGACAAGGCGGCGAATTAGTATTCGCCTGCCAATTAGCCTTTCGAAACACAAGTATGGCTGGTGATAACGGTTCGCCCGCCTTATATTTAAAACATGAGTCGCCCGCCCAAACACATTAAAGAGGGTTAGCCCAGCTTTGGCTTACCCGGAATTCTCTTTAAAACAAAGGCACTCGCCCAGTTCTCATAAAAGAGAGCTCGCCACTTGGCTCGCCCGAGTTTCTGCCTAGAACAAAGCTACTCGCCCGACAAAACAACATATGGCGGCTTGTAGCTCGCCCAATTCACACCCATTATCACAACAATTATCAAACCAATGCATGTCAGAAAACAAAACATTTATCTCAATATTTTTATAAAATTTACTCCACAGGACATGCATTCATATCACACACATCTCCCTTACCTCGTCTGATGAAGCCTTGCTTCTCGCTCGCCTTTCTCAATTCCCGTCTGCACAAATTTATTAAAACTATTAATATTCCATTTTCGAATATTTTCTAAACCATTTATATTTTCCTAATATTCGGGACACCTTGGCGAGATTGAGTTCGCCGTTCGCCCTTCGCCCATAGAGCTCGCCCTTCTATAATTGATCTACTCTATGGAGCTCGCCCAATCATTCTCGCCAATCATATAACTTATTTGTGGAGTTCACCCAACATCAACTCAACTCGCCCTACACCGCTTTTATTCAAAGGTGGGCTCGCCAATCAATTTAACTAGTGTGTGGCGACCTCGTCCACTTCCACATTCTAGATTTTAGCTCACCCATATCAATTGAGCTCGCCCACCGTACCGTCATTTTCAGTATTTTCATTTTTTTTCCCCTCACCATTAGTTTCCAGACTACATCTGATTCTAGTTTTCCCATATATTCTAACAAGATTACTTAAAACTATGCTATATCTATGTTCGTTACGTTATAAACATAGAAATATCCATCAATTTATCAAGATAACCATAGTAATATGGGAGCTCACCTCAACTGAGTTCCACTTCCTGGAGCAGAGTGTTTTTCTGCCTCACTTAGCTTTACTTTGTTTGTTCCTCAGTTCTTCAACAATGGAGGAAAGGTTTGGCTAACTAAAAATGAAGTTTTCATGGTTCATATATGAGAGAAATGGAAGAACCAATTGTGAGCCTGTGGTGCAAGCAAAATGGCGAGAAGGATTTTGAGGAAGATGAAGTTGGCTGAGTGGGCTTTCTTCAGTTATATGCTTCTTATATACTCACCCAAATCCACTTAAAATCCACCACCTGTTCTCATCTTGTTTTTCTGTCATCATTACCTTGTCTTGTAACTCATTAAATGGTGAAGAAATTATGGCAATGGCGTGATGAAGAATTTTCTACTGTAATTAATGGTGAAGAAATTCAAGCCAAAAAGGGATGGCTACGGGGAGTCTACTTCTGCTGTTTGACTAATTTTCTCCTCTTTTCTCTTCTCCTTCTCCTCCACGCCACTTCCAACCGCCACTATTATTGACTTTCATTTCTCCACGCCAATCCACTTCTAGCCACTATTATTGACTTTCATCTCATTCTTTTCTTTTCTTTTCTTTTGTCTTGTAGTATATTAATTCCTTAAGAATTTCTCAACACAAGACTTCGGCTGGCCCTTGTTCATTAATCCCTTTCACACTTTCATTTGATGCTTTTAATTTCTCTCATTCCGTATGGGCGATCAGGAGCCCTCGCCCCTTTTGGCGAACCCCCTACTCGCCCTCAGCACTATCCTGGCGTTCTGTTCGCCAATTTAGCTCGCCCATTGGCGAGCAGACTTCCTTGCTCGCCCACTGGCGAGCTGCTCGACGTCCTCGCCCATACGTTTTCTCAGCAACATTCTTCCATGCACATCTCAAGTTAAGGAGCTTTTCATCCAAGTAAAAATCAATATTCAATATTCACTTTATTTACTTTATCAAATTTTATGAAGTTTGGGTTTACAGTAACGTAAAATCAGATCTTACATTTTCTCCCCACCTTAAGAAATTTGGTCCTCCAAATTTAACTTGGATCTATCACTGGAAGAGCTCTGGATACCTCTCATGCATAAGGCTCTCTAACTCCCAAGTAGCCTCTTCCTCGTTATGATACTGCCAAAGCACTTTAACCAAAGGAATCGTCTTAGATCGCAATACTTTATCCTTCCTATCCAAAATCCGTACCGGTTTCTCAACGTAACTCATGTCCTCTCTGATCTCTAGTGGCTTGTGTCGAATCACATGAGAAGGATCTGGATGGTACTTTCTCAACATTGAGACGTGTAATACGTTGACAACTCTGGCGGTAGTGCTAACCGATATGCCACATCTCCCACGCGATCTAAGATCTCATAAGGCCCAATGTATCGAGGACTCAACTTTCCTCTCTTCCCAAATCTCATTATACCTTTGGACGGTGAGACCTTTAAAAACACATAATCACCCGCTTCAAACTCTAATGGTCGGCGTCTGGTATCCGCATAACTCTTCTGCCGACTCTGAGCCGTTCTAAGCCTCTCACAAATCATTTGTACATCACGAGAAGCCTGCTCGACCAAATCGAGAGCTAACAATTTACGGTCTCCCACTTCTTCCCATACTATCGGGGATCTGCATCGTCTGCCATACAAGCCCTCATATGGTGCCATGTCGATACTCGTATGAAAACTATTATTATAAGCAAACTCTGTCAGGGGTAAGTGATTGTCCCATGAGCCTCTAAAATCCAATGCACACGCTCTCAACATATCCTCGACCGTCTGTATCGTACGCTCGGACTGCCCATCAGTCTATGGATGAAAAGCGGTGCTAAAACTCAACTGGGATCCCATAGCCTCCTGAAATCTCTCCCAAAAATAAGAGGTGAAGCGGGAGTCCCTATCAGAGGTAATGCTCACTGGAACACCATGTAACCTCACTATCTCCCTAACATACAATTCGGACAAGGCACTAACTGAATCTGTAGATTTCATGGCCAAGAAATGAGCAGACTTAGTCAATCTATCCACTATCACCTAAATAGCATCATACCCCTTCCGGGTCCGTGGTAATCCCATAATAAAATCCATAGTAACATGCTCTCATTTCCACATAGGAATCGATAATGGTCGAAGCATACCTGCCGGCTTCTGATGCTCAATCTTAATCTACTGGCATGTCAGACATCTAGTAACAAAATCTACGATGTCCTTTTTCATCTTAGGCCACCAATACACTTTCCGGAGATTCTGGTACATCTTAGTACTACCCGGATGTAACGTGTATCTAGAGGTATGGGCCTCTGATAGAATCAAATCTCTAAGCTGTTGATCACTGGGAACACATATCCGACCTCTAAACCTCAGTGTTCCATCGGTGCCAATCTCAAAATCTGACATAACTCCCATCTGAATCTGACTGGTCATCCCAATGCAATAATCATCCCTCCTCTGAACTTCTCTGATTCGGTCCATCAAATCCGGCTTTATACGAAAACTAGTCGTGAATCCATACTGGTCAGAGGAAACAACTGTCAAACTGAGGTTAGAGAACTACTCTATCAAATCATGCTCCCTGATCATTATGTAAGATACCATGCCAACATGTTTACGGCTCAGTGCATCTGCTACTATATTAGCTTTACCTGGGTGATATAAGATCTCACAATCATAATCCTTTAATAGTTCCATCCACCGTCGCTGCCTCAAATTCAACTCTCGCTGTGAGAATATATATTTCAGACTCTTATGGTCTATAAATATCTGAAATTTCTCCCTGTATAAGTAATGTCGCCAAATCTTCAATGCAAATACTACGGCGGCTAACTCCAAATCATGTGTCGGGTAATTCCTCTCGTGATCCTTCAATTGTCAAGAACCATAGGCTATAACCCGCCCATACTGCATAAGCACACACCCCAAACCTTGAGCGGATGCATCGGTATACACCGTAAATCCTCCTGATCCGCTAGGAAGGGCTAATACGGGGGCACTAGTCAATCTCTTCTTAAGCTCACCAAAACTACGCTCACATGCATCATTCCACTTAAACTTTACATCCTTACGTGTGAGTCGTGTCAATGGAGCAGCAAGCCTAGAAAATCCCTCCACAAACCTGCGATAATATCCGGCAAGACCTAAGAAACTCTGTATCTCGGTAACTGTGTTAGGCCTCTCCTACTGAACAATGGCCTCTATCTTGGACGAATCAACTGATACTCCGTCCCTTGACACCACATGTCCGAGAAATATTATATGGTCAAGCCAAAACTCACATTTACTAAGTTTAGCATATAATTTCCGCTCTCTGAAGGTCTGTAAAACAATCTGTAAATGCTGCTCATGTTCTCCCGGAGTCTTAGAATAAATCAAGATGTCATCTATAAATACTATGACAAACTTATCCAGAAAAGGATGAAACACCTCATTCATCAAACTCATAAAAGCTGCAGGGGCATTTGTTAACCCAAAAGGCATCACTAAGAACTCATAGTGACCATAGCAAGTCCGAAATGCCGTCTTATGCACATCCGACTCCTTAATCTTCAACTGGTGATAGCCTGATCGGAGGTCTATCTTGGAAAATACCTGTGCACCCCTGAGCTGATCAAACAGATCATCGATCCGAGGCAGTGGATACTTATTCTTAACGGTAACCCGATTCAACATCCGATAATCTATACATAACCGGAGACTACCATCCTTCTTCCGAACAAATAATACCGGAGCTCCCCAAGGTGACACACTGGGACGTATAAATCCCTTATCTAATAACTCTTGGAGCTGCTTCTTAAGCTCATCCAAATCAGTCAATGCCATCCGATATGGGGGTCTAGAAATCGGCTCCGTACCGGGTTCCAACTCGATCGTAAACTCCGTCTCTCGATCGGTGGTAACCCTGGTAAATCCTCGGGAAATACATCGAGAAGTCCTTGACCACAGGGATCTCGTGAATCTCTGGATGTTTCCTCTCTACATCCTCCACACTAGCAATATATCCTTCATAAACATTCATATACAACCACAATTTCAGTACACATGTCATCTCATAACATAATTTCTCATACTTTTTATTAATTTACAATAACGTTACAATGTACTTTTCGGGATGAGAGAAGGTAATAAACTTAGTATTACAATCCAAACTAACATGGTTTGCAGCTAACCAATCCATTCCTAAAATGATATCAAAATCATAAATATTCAACAAAATTAGGTTAGCTGTCATAACATTCTTTCCTATAGTCAATTTACAACCCCTATATATAATATCCGTCCTCTGGAAGTCATTAAAAGGAGTTTTCACTTGCAAAGTATACTCTAATAACTCTGGCTCTACTGGGGTCCTGTTGGCATATGCAGGCGATAAGAATGAATGGGTAGAACCCGGATCAATTAAGGCAATTACGGGAATATCAAAAAGATAAACCTTACCTTTGATCACATCGATTGAGGCGTCAGCAGTCTCTTGATCCAACGCGTACACCCGACCCTGAGTCACAACCTTTTTACCCTTCTCTGCGGCTGTCGCCCGCCTAGGCTGTGAGGGTGTCGCTTTCTCTGGCTCACGTTGAGCTGCCGGGGCCATTATCTGAGGTGCTGTAGGAGGAATAGTAGAAGCAGTCGATTCTCTGAGCATCGGGCAATTCTTGATAAAGTGCCCCGTCTGTCCACATCTAAAACATGCCCCAGACATTAAAGGACAAGGGCGTGACCCATGCGACCTTCCACAGTGTCTACATAAGGGCGCAACACTTCTCTGAGTAGTAGTGGGGCCACTGGCAGGAGTAGAAATTACTGGTCTATCAAATCTGCCCTCTGAAATCTGTATGCCCGTAGATCTAGTCCTCTTAGTCTGCTTTCTACCTGGTCTGTCCTCTATAACCCTCTTGGCCTTTCCCTTTGTTTTGCCTTTACTCTTGCTACTGAAATCAAGCTGGAACTGCTCATAATCCCGCTCACATAACGGAGCCCGTTTAACTATCTCATCATAAGTCTGTATATCAAATGGGGCTTGCTTCACTCTGATGGATGGCCTCAAACCAGCCCTAAACCTCGAAATCTTATATCTGGTGTTCGCACTAGTCTGAGGATCAAAACGGCTCAGTGTAGTAAATTTGGCCTCATACTCGGCCACTGACATACTGCTCTGTACTAAATCCATAAATTCCTGCTGTAATTTTTCCTGAGCAGTGTCAGGAATATAGTGTCTCCTAAAAGCTTCCACAAACATATCCCAAGACAGATCCTGATGCTGAGCAAATAATACTGTCTGAGTGGCCTTCCACCAATGTCTTGCATCATCTGCCAACTGGAATACTGCTAGGCCAACTTTATCTGTCTCTGTACACCTCATAATCTGAAGTAATCTACCAACCTCTATAACCCACTGCTCTGCCACCAATGGATCCCTAGTACCTTTAAACTTAGGTGGATGCAATTTCTTAAATGATTTCACCAATGCCACATTACAATATGACTCTGCATTTCTTGGCGGTTGGATCAATGGCGGTGGTAGAGCTACCTGTGGCTGAGGTGCTGGTGGTGGAATAGGCTCAGGCTCAGGCACAACTGGTGCCGGCTATGGCGGTACTGGCTCCTCTACTGGGGCTGCGGGAGTTGTGGCTCTCTCCCTCTCTGTCCTAACTGCGGCTCTATCTGCCTGGTACATAGCCATAAAATCGGCTACCAACCTCTCTACTTGGTTCACACGAGCATCAATGCTCTCTAACTGTAGAGGACGTGGAGGTCTTGGGGCAGGTTCCGGCGTCTGTGGTTCCGGGGTCTGTGCCGCTCTACCTCGACCTATACCTCTCACTGAGCGCATCCTCCTTCTTCCACTCATATCTTTACCACAGAGATCGTTGATCACTTATCAACAATACATCAATTATATATTCATATTGTACAGTACAATAGGGAATGTATACCATTTACTTTAAGCATCACTAAACATCTGACCAACTCTGCTCTGATACCATTAAATCTGTAACATCCCAAATCCACAAAATGTCACTCACTTACCGGTTGGGCTGTTTGTGATGCTTATCAACTCCTAAAACTTTCATACGAATTATTAAATTATTACCTTAAGAGGTATATACATTCTCTTTTTTTTAGAGTAGTACTGTACCATCTTACTGAATATACAAGAGAATATAACATACTTTCGATATCAGATCTTTATAAGGTAATTCTCTTTGCCCGAATCTCTTGATAATCTGTGGAGTGGAAAATAGGGAGTGAGCGATAACGTGCTCAATAAGGAAGGTGAATGCTGCTTTGTAAAATAACAATTATCCTCCCCAAAAACAATTTAATCATTAACTTTAAACAGGGTTTCGTAAACCCTTTCAGTAAACAAAGACCAATAAATTGAGACTAGGCAATAAATAAATCATGCTCTGTTCCTTTAGGAACATAAGTCGTCCGCTTTTGGGGTGCACCCTTAGGCCACCGCCCCTCACGGCTACCTCAGCTAGATCTATGGCCAAAATCTATAGACGGTCCTCGGGTCCACTTGCCAAGTGACCTCGAGATCGCTGATGACTTGGCAGGTCCATCAGCCTTGTGACGCCCTGAGGTGCACCCGTGGGTCCATCAACCCGAGCCACCGCCCCAGGTAGGTCACGCAATTATATGAATGGTAATGCATGAACTCAGAGCCTAAAGTCTCAAAATCTTATTTATAAATAGATTTAAAACAACTCATTTTCACCCATTTATGCATGAGAAAATATGGGTTGAATTGGCTCGCCAGGGTCAGCTCGCCCATAGTGGCTCGCTCATAATCAGTTTGCCCGTCGGGGTGAACAAGTACTCGACCGCCATTTTAAAACAAATAGACTGGCTCGCCCGAAACGGCTCGCCCATTATGGCGTTTTCCATGGTCAACTCGTCCACAATCAATTCTCCTCAAAAGGTTTAGATTTTCTATTTTCCAATTAGTAAAACGTCTCATTTTTCGTATAAGAAAATAAACTTTAAACATGTTCGCCACGGTCAGCTCGCCCCTCACGGCTCGCCCATGATTAACTCGACAAGGCGGCGAATTAGTATTCGCCTGCCAATTAGCCTTTCGAAACACAAGTATGGCTGGTGATAACGGTTCGCCCGCCTTATATTTAAAACATGAGTCGCCCGCCCAAACACATTAAAGAGGGTTAGCCCAGCTTTGGCTTACCCGGAATTCTCTTTAAAACAAAGGCACTCGCCCAGTTCTCATAAAAGAGAGCTCGCCACTTGGCTCGCCCGAGTTTCTGCCTAGAACAAAGCTACTCGCCCGACAAAACAACATATGGCGGCTTGTAGCTCGCCCAATTCACACCCATTATCACAACAATTATCAAACCAATGCATGTCAGAAAACAAAACATTTATCTCAATATTTTTATAAAATTTACTCCACAGGACATGCATTCATATCACACACATCTCCCTTACCTCGTCTGATGAAGCCTTGCTTCTCGCTCGCCTTTCTCAATTCCCGTCTGCACAAATTTATTAAAACTATTAATATTCCATTTTCGAATATTTTCTAAACCATTTATATTTTCCTAATATTCGGGACACCTTGGCGAGATTGAGTTCGCCGTTCGCCCTTCGCCCATAGAGCTCGCCCTTCTATAATTGATCTACTCTATGGAGCTCGCCCAATCATTCTCGCCAATCATATAACTTATTTGTGGAGTTCACCCAACATCAACTCAACTCGCCCTACACCGCTTTTATTCAAAGGTGGGCTCGCCAATCAATTTAACTAGTGTGTGGCGACCTCGTCCACTTCCACATTCTAGATTTTAGCTCGCCCATATCAATTGAGCTCGCCCACCGTACCGTCATTTTCAGTATTTTCATTTTTTTCCCCTCACCATTAGTTTCCAGACTACATCTGATTCTAGTTTTCCCATATATTCTAACAAGATTACTTAAAACTATGCTATATCTATGTTCGTTACGTTATAAACATAGAAATATCCATCAATTTATCAAGATAACCATAGTAATATGGGAGCTCACCTCAACTGAGTTCCACTTCCTGGAGCAGAGTGTTTTTCTGCCTCACTTAGCTTTACTTTGTTTGTTCCTCAGTTCTTCAACAATGGAGGAAAGGTTTGGCTAACTAAAAATGAAGTTTTCATGGTTCATATATGAGAGAAATGGAAGAACCAATTGTGAGCCTGTGGTGCAAGCAAAATGGCGAGAAGGATTTTGAGGAAGATGAAGTTGGCTAAGTGGGTTTTCTTCAGTTATATGCTTCTTATATACTCACCCAAATCCACTTAAAATCCACCACCTGTTCTCATCCTATTTTTCTGTCATCATTACCTTGTCTTGTAACTCATTAAATGGTGAAGAAATTATGGCAATGGCGTGATGAAGAATTTTCTACTGTCATTAATGGTAAAGAAATTCAAGCCAAAAAGGGATGGCTACGGGGAGTCTACTTCTACTGTTTGACTAATTTTCTCCTCTTTTCTCTTCTCCTTCTCCTCCACGCCACTTCCAACCGCCACTATTATTGACTTTCATTTCTCCACGCCAATCCACTTCTAGCCACTATTATTGACTTTCATCTCATTCTTTTCTTTTCTTTTGTCTTGTAGTATATTAATTCCTTAAGAATTTCTCAACACAAGACTTCGGCTGGCCCTTGTTCATTAATCCCTTTCACACTTTCATTTGATGCTTTTAATTTCTCTCATTCCGTATGGGCGATCAGGAGCCCTCGCCCCTTTTGGTGAACCCCCTACTCGCCCTCAGCACTATCCTGGCGTTCTGTTCGCCAATTTAGCTCGCCCATTGGCGAGCAGACTTCCTTGCTCGCCCACTGGCGAGCTGCTCGACGTCCTCGCCCATACGTTTTCTCAGCAACATTCTTCCATGCACATCTCAAGTTAAGGAGCTTTTCATCCAAGTAAAAATCAATATTCAATATTCACTTTATTTACATTATCAAATTTTATGAAGTTTGGGTTTACAGTAACGTAAAATCAGATCTTACAGAAAACTTGCTGGGTAAGTTCGAATCCTTGATGTAAGGCTTCAACAAAGAGACATGAAAGATAGAGTAAATTTTAGCTGAGGCTAGCAGATTCAACTTGTAAGCTACTGATCCCACACGAGCCTCCATAATGAAAGGTCCATAGAATCTCTTGTTCAATTTAGAGTAAGGTTGTTGAGCAAGTGAAGTCTGGCAGTACGGTTGCAAGCGAACCAACACTAAGTCACCCGCAAACCCTGGGTACGCAGTTGTATTAAGACTTTTGAGGGAGAGCTTTGCCGCCCTTTGGGTCCTGTCCGACTCGAATCCGGATTAATCCTATACTAGAATGGTGTTGGGATACCAGATGGTTTCAAAAAAAAAAAACACTAAGTCACCCATGCGAAACTCCAACTCCCTTCTATGCTTACCTACCATCTATTTCATCCTGTTGTGGGTATGGTTCAAATTTAGTTTTAGTTGCTGGAGTATTTTATCCCGAGCTCGCATAGTTGATTCCACTGCATCCACAGGTGTTGTACCAGCCATAAAAGGAATGATCTAGGGAGGTGCACAGACATATATCACCTCAAATGATGTGTAGCCCGTAGTGGAATGCCAAAAGGTGTTATAAGAGAATTCTGCTCAAGGAAGGAACTAAACCCACGTAGAAGGATTGTCCATGGCAAAGCACCTCAAGTACTGTTCAATTCCTCTGTTAGTTACTTCGGTTTGGCCGTCAATTTGTGGGTGATCAGCAGTGCTATAGCTCAATTGTGTCCCACTTAATTGGAACAACTCATGCTAGAATGCTTAGAAAGAGAGGGTTCCAATCACTGACAATCGACTTAGGGAATCTATAAAGCTTTGCAACATCTGAAATGAAAGTTTGAGCCACTTTTGAAGTTTTGAATGAACCAGGCAGAGCGTTAAAGTGCCCATATTTTGAGAGTCGATCCACCACAACAAAGATGGTGGTTTTGCCTTGGGACAAAGGTAACCCAATATAAAATCCGTCGAAAAAGCTTCCCATGGTACCTGAGGAATCCACAGGGGCTGTAGTGAATTTGCAGGAGACTTTGCTTCATACTTTGTCAACTGACAAGTGGGACAACTCTTCACAAATCGCCTTATATCCTCCTTACCAGCATAGGCACTTCTGAAGCCTTGGAACCACTAGCTATTTTAGAAAGGAGGATGGTGCAGAAGGGTAATAAACCTGCTATTTGGGTTTTCATACATTGGGCAAACTCCTTCCTAGAAGATGCAACATGGGAGTATTTGTTCGATCTGCAACAAAGGTTTCCGCATTTCCAGCCTTAAGGACAAGGCTCATTCGAAGGGAAGGCAACTTGATGCACGTGACTCACTCAGCCAAGAGTAAGGTGTGTGGGAAAGTGATGATACTGGATCCTTGAGGTACATAACTTCCCTTCTCTTAGAAGTAAGTTCAATTTTGTAATTTTTAAGTACCAAGTGCATCAAAAATTAAAATATATATATATAGAAACCAAATTGATCTTACATGTCTCTTTTTAAGAGACTATTTATAATTATTTTACATTTTTCTTTAGAAATGATAAATTTATTAAAATTATATTTATCTTTGTTGTAAAACTTATTTCTATAATAAACATTAATTGCATAATGAAGGACTAATAAATCGTCTTTGTAGGTCATCTCTTTATGCTTGAAATTACTAAATCTGCTTAGTAATTAATTGTTAATGAAGGAAATAACACTAACAAAAATATTATATTTGACATTTTAGATTGGCTTGGGCAAATGCCCGCTAGCAAAGGTGGTTGATTTCACAGAAAAGGTCTTGAATCAATTATCCTCTTCAACTTGGGTTTTTTTGATTTGTCATTTAACAAACAGGAAAAAAATATACTATCATTGGCAAGAAAACAAGCAGAAAAGATACTTAAGACAATTTCATCATGTTTACTAAAGAAAATTTCTTGAATTTCTTCCGGGTTGAAGTGTTCAAGAAAAGGCGGCAAATGTGCATCGTCCTGATGCTTTTCCTGTGCTTCGTCGAATAATGAAGTATGATTATTCCAATAAGACATATTTATCTCACATTAAATCAATGCTACCTTATCTCTCTCTTTTTGTGTTTATCCCAAACAACCCAAGGCATGGATTGGTGTAAATGATAAAACTACATAAGCAAAACAAGTTTTACAATAAAGCAGAGATAATGTATTAAGCTTCATTTTTGGTACCGAGTACCCTTTATTTTATAACTGCAGTTTGCCATGTTTGCAAGGTTCTTAAGACTAGCAAAATGTTGGACCCTTGGCACGTAAATTATTCATGTATTTTCTGCTAATTAAGGGGTCGTTTGGTATCGTTTTTTGTTTTCTGTTTTATGTTTTTTGTTTTTGAAAATTCTGTTTTTGTTTTATTTTATTTTGTTTTCAATTTCTGAAAACAGAAAACATGTTTGTTTAATACTGTTACGTTTTGAAAACAAATATTTAAACTGATTCAGATATAATAATTCAATTCACAAAACAAAATTTTAAAAATTAAATAAAAAATAATATATTTATTAAATAATAATATGTAGATAATATTAAATAATATTATTTATATATTATTTAATACTAATATTAAATATTTTTATTTAATCATAGAAAAATTTAATATAATTTTAATAATGTTATAATTAAATAAAATATTAAATAAAATAATATTATTGAATTTAATTGTAATAATCATAAATTATATTTAATAATAATTTTTATTTAATTGTAATAATAATAATAATATTACATTATTAAATAAAATATTTAACTAATTAATTTATAATAAATTATATAGTTATTAAAATATATTATATTTAATATAAATAACATTATTTAATGTTAAGTATTTACTTATTTAATAATATTAACTTATTTAATAGTAGTAGTGATATATTTTAAATTTAAGATAAAATATAATATTAAATAATAATATTGTTTAGTAAAATAAAAATTAATTATATTAGATAATAATATTAATTATTAAGATATCAAAATTATAATAAATGATATTATTTAAACTATTTAATATATTCAATAAATTATTATAAATATTTAAATTAAATAATATTATAATATTATAGTTCAATGTAATATTTATTTAATTGCTTTTTATGTTTTCAACTTTTTTATATTAAAATAAATATATTAATTTTAAAATATTAAATAATATTTTATATTAAAAGTTAATATTATTTTATTTAAAAATTAATTTTATTTATATTTTTATTATAAAATATTAATATTATATTAATATATAAACTCTGTTCACTTACTTATGAATAGTAACAGAAATGAAAACATGTTTCCGAAAACAATGAAAACAAAAAATTCTTGTTTCCAACAATTTTGAAAATTCTCGTTTTCGTTTTCGTTTTTTTTTAAAACAGAAACATGTTGTCAAACGTATTTTCTGTTTTTGTTTCTAAAAAAACTGAAAACAAAAGCAAAAAACAAGAAACAAAAACAAAAACAAACAACTCCTAAGTATTCAAAGATATGTATGAGATTATTCTCTGCTGCCATGCAAAAGTTTATATGAATTCTAGCTACCATGACATGTAATATTTTTTGTCCTTGAATAAACATCAGTTTTTTTTCTACTTTCTAATGCTTTTTTTTCTCTTTTGTTGATTTTTCTTATGCCTTGCTAATGGATGGTTTCTACTGGAGTTAGATCTTAGTTTGATTTGCTATATATAGTTTGTGCTATATATTTGGTCGTAGGAATATGGCTTCATTCTAAGGTTTATTGATTTAGAGTCACAAATGGCAAATAGTTTTCATTTCAGGAATCTTATTCCTACGATCAAATATATAGCCACCAAACCATAATAAATCATTAAATTTTGTACACACAAGTAAAACTTACAATGTTCTTGGACTCAAAATTTTAAGTTCTAGCCATGAAAATGTGTAATTATTCTAATCTCGATTATGAAGTAAAAAAACTTCAATAGCGTTGTATAGAATGATTATCTTAATAAATTTTATTAAATTAAATCACAAATTTTTATGTGAAACAAATAAATAAAATAAAAAATAATTTCACTAAATAAAATAAAAACATGAAATAAATATAAAAATTGCATAAATACTTGGCTCTCCAAGAAGCGTGGCCTTTTAAGGGAAAAAGAAATAGACACAACTGCATGAGTAAAACATTTCCCGATATATTATACCATTTACTAATACATGCATAACTTATGTACCTTCCCTAAAAAGCTAAAAAGTCATTGTGTCACATCCTATTTATATTATCTGGAAGACATGACTAAATTATTGCTGCCGCCTCTTGATCTCTATAAAAGAGAGTGATTGCGCCTCTTACTCTCTGCAAAAGAAAGGAAAACAGTCGAAAGAGTAGCAGCTTTGGTTTTCAAGAACCAAGCGCTTCTCAGCTGTAAAACCCAGAAAAAAAAAAAAACGCAACCTTAGTAAACAACCCCCTCTCAGCCGTAAGACAAAAAAAAAAAAACGGCAGCCTTAGTTTCAAGAAAAAAAATGCTTGCTGGAATGGTTTTTGATCTCTCAGACGAGGAGATAGTTTCCCACTATCTTCCGAAATTGATTCAGGGGGAAGGCATGGGTGAATGGCAGCATTTGATTGAGTTTTATGATATATATTCCACAAAACCTAGCCTGCTATTTGATATCAACAGTGGAAAGGGCCTGCCGTTTGTAAAAGCAACCAAAGATTCTTCTTCAGCCACCGACAGAAGATTTCCCAGAAGAATGCAAATGGAAAACGACCTAGAAGGGTTGTTGAAAGTCTAGGAGATGGAAACGGTAGCGGTGGATATTGGAAGTCTTCGACGGGAGAGAAGCCGATTGTTGATGAACTCCAAGAAGGTACTGTTTTAGGTTATGTTAACACCCTTAACTTTCTTGAGTTCAAGAATGAGAAAAAGGGTCGAAAGGATGCCACAAAAACTAGTTGGATCATGCATGAGTACCGTTTGCCAGGAGAAAGGTTTCAAGAATGGGTTATATGCAAGATTAAAGACCTCTCTCGTTCAGGGCATGATGAATATGAAAGCGTGTGGCTGTACGAGTTCGTTGGAAAACTAACGTCGCCTCAAGGCCAATCAAACGATCAATATCAGCATCAGCCGAAACTAATGCAGGAATATCGGTCTCAGGCATCCATCAATGGTGGTGTGGATGGAAGCAGCTGCTTGCACTTGCAGCAATCAGAAACAACTTTTGTGGGAGAATCAGGTCAGTTTGGTTTTAATGTCGGTTCCGGTTTTGGACTAGAATGTCGGTCACTGGCATCCACCTTGGTTGATCCCTCTATGGATAACAATATTTTGGAAGGAAGCAGCTGCTTGCAGCAATCTGGAACAGCTTTTGTGGGAGAAACAAGTCAATTTGGTACTAATGTCGGTTCTGGTTTTGGACTAGAATGTGGGTCTCAGGCATCCACCTTGGTTAATCCTTCGATGGGTAACAATAATGTAGATAGAAGCAGCTGCTTGTCCTTGCAATAATCAGAATCAACTTTTGTTGGAGAATCAGGCCAATTTGATTGTAATGTGGGTTCTGGTTTTGGACAACTAAAGTCCAATGCTTTGGCAAGTAATGGTGTGGGCGAAATTATGTCAAACGAAGATGAGGACCCTTTCGACGAGGTGGATCAGCTATTGGGGATTGGCAATGGTAAAAACAATGAAATAAGCAAGTTATTGGGTGAACTTGCCACTGATGCTGGTGCAGATGAGGATCTTTTCATGGAGGTGGAGCAGCTGTTGGGGATTAGCAATAGTAAAAAAATTGAAATAAGCAAGTCTATGGATAAGCTTGCCACTGATGAGTTGCTGGGCATGTTGAATTTCGACCATCTTCCTGATTTGGAAGACTTCCCCGTCCACTGAAGTTTCTTTGGTTTTGTTTGTTTGTTTGTTATTTTTTATCCGGAAATTGGTTAATATTTTTATTTGCAAAGACTAACTTTCAAATCAGCCACATATATATATATATATATATATATATATATATATTTGAAATTATATAAACTGCATGGTATTAGTTTTGGTTGTTTCGGTATTGCTTTCTTAATTATCTGGAATTTGGTTAATATTTTTATTTCTAATGATTAACTTTGAAATCTGCTCTCTATATGAAAATATATTTGAAATTATATAACCTGCATAGGATTAGTTTAGAAGCCAAGTTCAAAGAGGCATTGTCTGCATGTGAGGCTCTTTCCGATTATAGAAGGAATCCGAGAGAGGTGTCAGCTGCAGGAGCAGCACACTCAAATTTGATGCTATTGAAGAATTGAAAGATTCAAGTCCCTCAAAACCACTATCTTACGTTTTTAACACATACTCAGATTCTTCCCAAAATCTTACCAACTAAAATAAAAACGTCAGCTTACAATATGCTTGAATCCATCCCGAAACGTCTTGCGATGCACTCTGTAAAGTCTTATAAGAGGGCATTGAATAAACCAAGCAACTTAAGCTTGGTTTCTTGTTACATAACATGCTCTGTTTTTGTATATGTTGTTATTAGGTTGAGCAGATTAGACATTTTTTCTGTACAGATTTAGTACCTAATCAACTTAAAATAGAAATTATTATTGCGACATTTTAAGTTTGTTAAGAGATACAATTTTGTTTGGTTCTAGTTTATCCTGTAATTCTAGAACTTCTGGAACTTACAAATTGAGTTCAAGAACACTTATAAGTTTTACCTATGTGTACAGGATTTATTATGGTTTGGTGCTATATATTTGGTCGTAGGATAAAAAGAGAAAAGCCAGCATCAGAAAGCAGATTGAAGGGAGTAGGTTACTTGAGTCTGTAATTATGGAAGGAAAGGCAATGAGGGTTTGCATTGCATTGGGGTAGGCAAGGTTAAGATTTTATGAAAAAATGGTAGCTAGAATCGATATAAACTTTTGCACAGCAGCAGAGAATAATCTCTTGCATATCTTTTGAATACTTAATTAGAAGAAAATACATGGATAATTTACATGCCAAGGGTCCAAGATTTTGCTAGTCTTAAGATGCTTGCAGTGCAAAATAAAAGGGTACTCTGTACCAAAAAACAAATAAAAGAGTTTTAGTGTTAAGGCCACGCTTACTAGTTTGTTCTTCACTCTTCACTTCTGAGACCAATGTTTGATTGACTTTTCAAAAGAAAAAAAAGGCAATGTTTAATTGAGCCTTTTACTACTTCTGTTATTGTGTTATTTTGATAGTATCATCATGAAAATCTAAGCACCCTGCGATTCACTTTCTAAAAGGGCCCTATGGAATGAAATTTTGGACTTGCTAAGGTATTCCTTAAAATCAGGAGCGTTGCTCTTTTCCCTTTTCGGTGTTAGTGCCCTTGGTGTGCTCTTGCGGAAGAAGACGTTTCCCGCCTTCTTTATAGCTGCCAATGGTTGTATCCTTTATTGAGTGGTTTCATGCGGTGGAGTTAGGGTTGGTGCGCCTACGAGTCACTCCATGAATTCATTATCAACTGTTCTGAGATATCTTTTGCTGATCCTTTAAAATCATGGTGATTTGCTTCCTTTTCATCTGCTCCTTGGTCCATTTGGCTGCTTCGAAATGAATGTGTTATTGAAAACAATATTGGAATTCTGATGAATTTTGTTCTTGATTAAGTTAGGAACTTGATTTAGTTGTTGGCAATCAAGCGTGGTCCGGAAACTTTTCTGAAGTGGGGAAGATGGGGTTTTAAAGGATTGATTATTGAAGCAGATTCTATCGTTGCAGTAAGCTGGTGCAATCACGATGCTCAGGGTCCTCGGGAGCATTGGCAGGTTGTTGGATCTTTCTACCCTAATTGCATGGCGGGGCGTGAATGGGGAGAACTTTTGTTGCTTGGTGGTAGTTTTGTTATCTTCTGCCTTCCTGGTTTTGTTTCCTTCAGCTTGTTAGTTTGGTTTTGGTTTTACCTTTGGCTGTGCACTCTTTTATCATCCTGGTCCTACAGGATTATCTTTTATCCATTAATAAATTATTGGCTTAGAAAAAAAATTCTAATGTGTATGATGACTGAAGCCATTCTAATGAACCATGAATTTCTCGGCACAATAACACGTTAGACAACTGAAGTCATCATACAACAATTTCTTGGCACATTACTGTTTTCAATAGCATATATGTTAGACGACTCAGGATCTTACATTGCACAAGTTTTTTGATAATGAAGAATTAAAACTGCTCTTCATTGCCTGCAGGTTCTGGAAGACCTACATCTAAAACAGTCAATGTTAATGATTTAAGAGATAAAGGCGATGGAACTGATGATACTAAGGTACTCACTTGAAAGCATATTTTATTGGTTTATAGGTAGAATTAGGAACTTTTCTCTGATTGCACCATCCTACATATGAGTTGCAATTTGTACTTTGTATGTGCTTAATTGTTGTTAGAGCTATCATATATGGAAGCTTGCTTATTTTAGTAATAACTCAAATCAATAAATAAGGAAGTAAGCTATCATTATTCTTGTGAGTCATTTTGTGAGAACCCTTATTTTTATAAATATTGAATGTTTTCGTATTCAAATAAATTAAATTGGTCAATAACATAGTGAATTATCGATATTGGTGCAAAAAGAAAACTTTCGGACGAGTGGGTCGTGGGCCCCATGAAAGTGCACATGCACCAGGATATACGTGAATCATCATAAATTGATGATATTTATTCCCAAATAAGCCATGTTAATATAATTGAAGTCGGATATGGCTTATCTTACGAAATTAGGCTTGATTGGATAAAAAGGGACAAAATCGTAATTTAACACCTAAAGTCTCGATTTAATACAAAAAAAAATATCTTATATGAATATTTTATTTTGTAATTTCATAAAATTGAGTTACCTTGGGTTTATGAAGTTAAAAAAAAAAGATTAAATGAATTAAACATGTGCCAATAATGTTCATTAATGGCATTTTTGTAATTAATAAGAAGTGTTCGTAAGAAAGCCAAATTTGGCTTGTTGGAAACGTGAAAAACCTTTCTCCTTGGCAGCCAAACCCGTGAGTCTCTCTTCCCTCTTGGTTCTTCATGATTTCACCTCTCTTCTCCATGCCAAACTCGAAATTCATGAGGAAGATGGAAAAATTAGAGTTAGTCGATCAATTCCCATGCCATGTTCGGCCTCCCCATCTACTTGTCAAATCGTTTCATGAAGTTTTTAAGAGAGAATACCTAAAATGAAGAAAATGGGTAAGATGCGATTTTGACTAGATTTGTAAAGAATTGTTTGGTTGCTTGTTTTGATCTGTTAATATGTTGTTTAAGGACTGATTATAAGTGTTTCTATGGTTTCAATTGGAAGAAATTGTTCAAGAATGGAGACATAGGGATTTTGCCCAACTTAATGAATTTGGGGATTTTTTGTTGAGTTAAATTCTCATGAAATTAAAGTTAAATTTTAGTTAATTGAAGATATTAGAAGTTAATTATAACTTCAATTTGATGTGTTGCTTGAAATTATCAAGAATTGATAGAAATTGGGATTTTCCTTTTTGAAAATTGGGGGTTTTGTATAATTGAGTTAAATTACATCAAATTGAAGTTAAATTAGCTTTTAATATCTTCAATTAACTAAAATTTAACTTTAATTTCATGAGAATTTAACTCAACCAAAAATCTCCAAATTCATCAAGTTGGGCAAAATTCCTATGTCTCCATTCTTGAACAATTTCTTCCAATTGAAACTATAGAAACACTTAGAATCAGTCCTTAAACAACATATTAAGATATCAAAACAAGCAACCAAATAATTCTTTACAAATCTAGTCAAAATCGCATCTTACCCATTTTCTTCATTTTAGGCACTCTTTCTTAAAAACTCCATGAAACGACTTGACAAGTAGATGGGGAGGCCGAACATGGCATGGGAATCGTTTGACTAACTCTAATTTTTCCATCTTTCTCATGAATTTGGAGTTTGGCATAGAGAAGAGAGGTGAAATCATGAAGAACCAAGAGGGAAGAGAGACTCACGGGTTTGGCTGCCAAGGAGAAAGGTTTTTCACGTTTCCAACAAGCCAAATTTGGCTTTCTTACAAACACTTCCCATTAATTACAAAAATGCCATTAATAAACACTATTGGCACATGTTTAATTCATTGAATCTTTTTTTTTTTTTACTTCAAAAACCCAAGGTAACTCAATCTTATGAAATTACAAAATAAAATATTCATTTAATATTTTTTTCATATTAAATTGAGACTTTAGGTGTTAAATTACGATTTTGCTCCTTTTTATCCAATCAAGCCCAATTTCGTAAGATAAGCCATATCCGACTTCAGTTATATTAACATGGCTTATTTGGGAATAAATATCATCAATTTATGATGATTCACGTATATCCTGGTGCATGTGCACTTTCGTGGGGCCCACGGACCCACTCGTACGAAAGTTTCCTTTTTGTACCAATATTGATAATTCACTATGTTATTGACCAATTTAATTTATTTGAACACGAAAACGTTCAATATTTATAAAAATAAGGGTTCTCACATCCTCCCTACCTTAGGAAATTTGGTCCTCCAAATTTTTTCCATGTGTATCTGAAAGAGGTGAGGGTAATTCTCTTTCTCATATCCTTTGTATCCATATAATCCAAGTCTGATAACTTCAAAGTCAAATTTACATATTATCACTTATCCAAAGATCCTAATTACTTCCAAATTCAAGTATTCGAGCATTCAACAAATCAAAGGTACCTCATTATCTCACACTTTGCAACATACATTCTCCTATAAATCAGAAACCTTCGTCTGAGGTAAAAATCAATGTTATGATAAGACGATCTTAAATGTCTTATCTCATACAATCTTAACTTTCAAGTCAATTGTTATCTTGCATAACGCGTCCAAATAATTCTCTAATATTCACTCCAAGATTCACTCTGTATAACATGTTGTGTTCAAACTCGACTCTACCAATGGGGAGTTTGAAGAGTCCTTTGGTCCTCAAAATTCCACATGTTTTTAAGTTCCATAGTTAAAGATTGTATATTTTAGATTGTTGAGCCTTCAAAATCCTTGTAGTTCAAACTGTACAATTTTAAGAGTCCATATAGTTAATCAAGTCAATATGAATTTGTGATGCAAAGTAACTAAATCTACACTTAAATCCTTAGTGCCAATTTCAAAAAAGCAAACACCAAATTAAAATTTCATGGACTCCAAATCTTGTCCATCTTTTAAACAAATCTAATATGTAGTTCTTATTTTACGGATCCAGGAAACTTTATCTAATAATCTTCAATCAAAACTCTTGACCGTCCTTTATTTGATAACGAAATTAACAAGGATTTTATTTCAAATTCTATATAATCTAAGAAAATAACGATCTAACCTTTCAATTTCTAAATCTGTAACTTGACTCATACTTTTACTGCACACTCTGATATCCCATTTCAGTATAACCCTAAAGCACCAATTGTATATCTAGTATCATTTGCACTATCGAAATCTCTTGTCCATAACAGCACTTAAAATAAAATTTCTAATTCATTAATTGTCAATAGCTTAGTTGCCACAAAGGTATCGCATATTAATTTCCATTTCCTTCACATTGACTATTAAAATGTTTCTCCTTTACTAGACCATCGTAAAGTTTTGATAACTAGCAGATCACTACAATAGGTTTTATCCACAATTTCACACTACGCAAAATTCTCATATAAAACTTATAGTACTTGATTGTGATAACTGTAAATTTTGCACTCGGTAAATAAATAAATGCGATAACTTAAGATATTATTGAATAGAAATTGGGATAATATAAATTGAAGTGATGGAAATTTAATCATGAGTGACAATAAGCATATCAAAGTAGATTAAATTAAGGACTACTAATACGACCAAAATATATTTGTGAACGATTAAATAGATTGGTTGGGGATTGATTTTAGGAAATTGATTTTTTAAAAATAAAATAACAAAAATATGTAAATACGATTATATGTATTTTGTGGGAGTATGAATATAATTGTATTTATATTATGAAAATTTATAAATACATATATAATATAAAATATATATGTTTATTATATATTGGATATTTATAAAAATGATTTAATATTTATTTAATAAAAAAAAAGAGGTCTACTTTAGCAGACAAATCAATCTGCTAAAGCAAACAAATAAAAAAAAATAAAATAATAAAAATATGATAATAATAAAATAAAATATATATTAAAAAAAAGGACATTTGCTTCAGCAGAAAACGCATCTGCTGAAGCACCGAAATTATAAAAAAAAAAAAAAAGAAAGAAAGAAAGAAAGATAGAATGAAGGAGAGTAGATCGGAGAGGGAGGCTGGAGACGTCGCCAGCCAAGAAGAGGAAAAGGTTTGCCGCCAACTATGAGGAAAGGAAAGAGAATGAACAGATCGAAAAGAGAAAGAAGGAAAGGAAGCCGCCGACTGCCACCGACCCAGGTGGCCCGGATCGACGTCAAAGGAGTGATTCCGGCAACACTGGAGAGAAGAAAAGAAAGACCGAATCGAGGAGGAGAGGAAGGAAAAGAGAAAGAAAGGGAAAGAGGGGATGAATCGGGTTGAACCGGTTCGGCCAGAAAAAAAAAAGAACAGAAAAATAGAATGGAAAAAAAAAAGAAAGAAGAAAGAAATGAAAGAAAGCTTAGGTAATTTTTCTAAATTTTAGTGTAAGTGGGTATGGAATTATACAGCTTTAATTTAATTGGAATTTGATTGTTATTCATATATGATTATTGAAATATACATATGTGTTTAAATTGTAGAAAAGTCGTAAAATGGCGAATTGTGGAATTGGGCAAGGCTCGAATATAGCTTAATGACTAAGCTTGAGGCGAATTGGTAAGATACTTTTATAAAGCATTAGTAGCTTTATATTGTATGATTTGGAATTTTGATTTTTGATATGATGCATTGATGGAATGATGTTAAGAGGACCCACAACTGATGGTAGGGGTCTTAGTAAGAAATAAATTGTGAAAAACCAACTGCTGTGTGGGTTATAAATTGTGTTTCCTTGTAGGAGGTTTTAATAGAATTAAGCTGTTATGCTGCCGAAATTTATATGAAAATGTTTGATGAAAAAGGCTAAGGTTTTCTCGCATAAACGGAATCTTAGAAAGAATTATTGAAAGATGAGCTTTAAAAGGATTTTATCGTATTGCTTGAAAAATTTAAGTTTTGGAATAGTCTAAGGACACGATGAATGGTCCATCTCAGTAGTGTGATTGAGACAATGAGAATAAAAAAGTAGATTATGATGCCTTGTAGACATTTGATAGAATACAAGTCTATGTAAAACTATACTTGTACATGTCTATATTTAATAGATGTGGATTTGGATTTTTATAATGATATGGATGGTCACAAGACAACTTAAATGATTGGAATACTATTGAGAAATGGTCAAATGATGTGTGAAAGGTGAATAAGAGCCGTGGTGTATTAGTTGTCATGATAATTTAAACTTGGAGAAATAGATAAGTGACTTTAATGTCTCACAAAAATTGTCAAAAATAAAGGCACATAACTGATAAATTGTGAAAGAATGAATCATGATAATAAAGTCAAAGAATTGAAATTCAAAAGTAATAGATCTTTGTGGTTGTTGATTTTATGTATGTGTGAAGATTGTGTGATTTTACTGCCCGATGAAGGCATAGAGGCCCAAGTGGTGCATATGACGATTTAATATAAGTTATGTTTGGTTGAGATTTGAGACAATTGAGTGATAGTGTTCGGAATAATGCTTAGTACTATGCTTGTGATTCGAATGGAAAGTCACGAGAGTGTTGCTATGACATAATTATTGCATACATTATCACTAATAAAACTCATGTCTTAAATGCATTAGTTGAAAGTATGGCATGAGATAAAAGTAAGATTATTAGAACTATACATTGGATATTTTTAACTATTTGGAGAGTGAACCTATTGAACTCAAATTTGAGTTTAAGTGGTAGGGGTCTTAATATCAATATTATGGTATACGATGGATAGTGAATGAAATTGGACATCAAGTCGGAATTATGATTGAGTGCCAACATGTAAACCATAGATGGATTGGATAGGTGATTATCGACCTTGTGGTTTCATATCCTCGATGTCGACTTTGGAATAGATCTTGAATGACGATATCGGTGTTTGCATAATTCTAGTATCTTGATGGCTATAGAGAAATATGATATTTAAATATTCATAGATGCTAAGAGGACTCATACTAACGATTGTGATCCTAGTATTGATGATGAAATGTACAAGTGATTGTTATAGTCAATGGTTACCGAGAAATGATATTGAACATTGAGGAACCACAATGAATACCAAACTTACCTATTAGGTATGATACGATTGAAATCAAAATGATGAAAATGAGAAATCCAAAATTTTTATATCTTATGAAAATGATAGTTCATTATTTTGAACTCATGGTTTAATTTTGCATCACCCTTAGGCATTGCCTTGTCTACAACTTGAATTGATATAAAAATGTTTATATGAATACTATGAATTATTGATTAATTTTGAAAGGAAAGTATATGGTATATATTTTTATATATGAATCCACTGAAAGAGTTGTACCATATGCCTTACATGATTTTTTACATGAAAAGTTAAAGATTTGAATGTTTTATGAGACTGTAAGCACCCTAAAAAAATTAAACTCAATAAAGCATACTGAAAACCGCCGAATTGGAGATTACTCATTAGGCAGAGACGCTTGTCCGATAATAGTCATGGACAGGTCTTAGTCACGCCTGATCAGTGGGGCTGAGAGAGATGAGGTCTATGGCCATAGATAGCGCCCTAGTTGGTTTCCAAGTGATAGGATGATATTTTGTGAATTTTATATGTACTAATATATTTTCTTTATTGATGTTTTATACCTAAAAGAGCTTACTAATGTTTATTTTATGTTTTAGGTATTAAATATCAAAGTTGGAATAAAAAGAAGATAAAAAGAATAAAGTGAAGTATTTTCTGTCCAGCTTGAAAGATTGACATTTTTGACCAATTTAACGACCTGATCTCAAGAAGTGGCCTTCATGGAAGTTGTAGAGGACTTCTCAAGGTTTCCAGAATGTCCAAGATCGCAAAAATTGGAGTTCATTTGGTGGGTCAAACGTCTAGACAAAATCAGTACGAAATTCTGGGCAGAAAAACGAGATTGAGAAGAAATTCCAACAAAGCAAGTTCAAGACCAGATTTTGTTGAGAGAAGATAATTTCTTAATTTTATTTTGTCTTAGATCTGTAATTAATTAATAAAAATAGGCCTTAGGAATTTTACTTAGAAAATAATTGTAAAAGATGATGAGACAAAGATAAGAGTTTGACTAGTCAAATTACTTGTTTCCCAAGTAAACTCTTATCTGAATCCCACATTGCTTAGGAAAGTCTTTTAAACTCTTCCTTAGGCCTATATAAAGAGCACAAGGCTCTCATAAACACATCCCTCAAATCCCTCACATCCCTCTCCTCCCTCTTCTCTTTTAGTCTTGTAGGATTTTCTTTAGGGTTTTTAAAATTTTTTTTTCTTTCTTTATTTTTAATTAGTTGCTGATTTCTTTATTATTTTTAATTCTGATTTTGTTTTCTTTATTTAAATTAATATTGTTTGTGTGTTCTTGCTTGCTAGTTTATAATCTTGATTAGTAATTCTGATTTTATATTATTAAAGATTGCTTCTTTGATTGTTTCTTGGATGATATTTGTCTTCTTTATAATATATAACTTGAATTATATGATCTTGAATATGTCTAGTGAGTAGTTTTCTTATTCAGTTATGAGGTAAATTAATTATTCTTGGGAAAAGCATGTTGTGAGATTCTTGAACCTATTGTATAATTGTTGATTAAGTATCCAAGATTCTCTGAGCACATTATAATGATTGTTTGTTTGATTAGATAGGGTGCACACTATTTAGTTAAACTAAATAATCTACCGCCAGATTAAAAACATAAGTCCGTAATTGCTTGTGGAGTTAATCACTAGGGATGGAGGAGAATTAAGGTTTAGATTAAATAAACCGAGCTTATGTGTTTGTTATCTAATGTCAACCCATATCTTTCTTGTTGTTAATGCTGCTACAACTTATATCTAGAGAGCTTGTTCTAGGTAGGTTAAGTAGTTAGAAATTAGTTAAAGAGCTTGTTTTAACTAACGACTCAGTAAGGAAAGATGGTGTAACAGAGCTTGTTGTTATGCTACGGTTGACTATTTAATTGACAGTGATATTTTGTAATCAATGATCAACATCAAAATCCAAGAATGATTGATTGCCTCGTAACTGAAGCTTTTTGCTATTTGTCTTTGATACTTAATAATTCTTGTTTTCTTTATTTTAGAATAGTCTCCAAAACCCCCAGATTTTCTTCTTCTTTCCCCAAATCCTAAAATTAGATTTTTAATTTAATAATTAATTTAAATAATTCAGTCTCTGTGGGTTCGACCCTTGCTCCGCTATCTACATAGTAGAGTTAGGAAATTTTATTTTTGGTGACTGACGACACTCATCAAATTTTGGCGCCGTTGCCGGGGACTGAAATTTGTTTAGGTTAATTATTGTAATTTAAAGTCTATTTTTTTCCTTTTCTTTTCTTTTTCAGGGATTGCTTGTCTGACAAGGATTCTAGTCACAAACTTCAAAAGATTAGGGACTATATACAAGCAACCCAAAGCGCAGTGCCACAAGCACCACAACATCCACCACCACTACCTCCCAAGACGAGAAGTGAGAGGACTCCATGGAGCAAGCTTATGAACCACACTATAATTATGACCCATACTATAATTATGAACCACACTACGATACCTACTATCAAGGATGGTGGGATCATTCTAATTTTAGTTATGGGAATCAATATGAGGTTTACAATATGCCATTCCAAGATACATATCAAGCTCCACCTCAAGACTCAGGTATGCCTCCACCTCAAGAATCAGGTATGTCTCTTGAAGATATTGTTAAGACTCTTGAGATTAAAACTTTACAATTGTCACAAGAGGCTGATGTTTATATTAAGAATATTGATCACCATGTGAGTCAAATAATGAATTCCATAAGTAACATTGAAGCTATGACCTCTCAACCTGTGGAGAATCCAAGAGATAATGTTACTAACATCACCTTGAAAAGTGAAAGGGAAATTGAATCCAAGGAAAGTGCACATGAAGATGTCGATGACTTTATAGAAAGGGGGGATGAAACCGATTTCAATATTAAAGGTGGAGTTGTTGACATGCAGAATGTAAAAGGGAGAGAGAATTTCGACAATTTTATAAAGCACTATGAGGATGTTGAAATCAAAGAATTCAAAGCTGAGGTAAGTGAAAAACAAATTCCTTTTAATTCTTCTACTTACCCTCCTCCTTTTCCTGGTAGGTTTGCAAGAGCTACAAACGAAGAGCAAGACAAGGAGACATTGAAGACATTCAGGAAAATGGAAGTTAATATTCCTCTCCTTGATGAAATTAATGATCAAGTGCTTTGCGATGCCAAGTTTTTAAAGGATCTATGCACTTCCAAGAGGAAATTAAAAGGTGATGAAAAGCAAGTTCTTAAAGATGAGCTAGAAATAGCCATGAGCAAAAATCTTGAGAATGAGGAACTCGAGAAACCAATAGAAAAGTTGAGGTTTGGGATTGGATGATGGAAGCTGGAGCGGTCGAGCTAACGACATTAAACAAAGCGCTACTTGGGAGGCAACCCAAGGATGTAAAATGAGGGAGTATTTCTTTCCTTTACTTGTATTACCATTTAATTTTTGAGTTTTTATTGTTCTTCTTTGCATGCTAGACTTACTTTGAGGGCAAAGTAAGATTTAAGTGTGGGGGGGAATATTGGTTTATGAGTCTATAGAGTTTTTTTTTTAGGAAGTGAAAATTAAAAAAAAAAAGCTTTAAAAAAAAGTCAAATTTTTAAGAGTTTTGAAGATCATGATATGTTTTCTTTCTTTTAAGGATTGATTCTAAACTAAAACAAAGTTTTATAAGAAAGTTGAGAGTATTTTGATTGTTATTATTGTTGAAGTGAATACTTTCTAAAGAATTTATGTGAGTTCATAATTAAATATGATTGCTCATATGATATTGATGATGTGATTAGTTCATTGAAGTTGGTATAAGCAAAGGATAAATAGACAAGAACAAAAGAAAAAAAAATAAAAATAAACATAAAAGAGAAAAAAAAAGAAGAAAAAAAAATATAGAGGTTGAAAGCTTTAAATTCTACTCCAATGTTTTGAGTTGCTTGATCTTGTTGATTAAATTCTTTGAAGTGACTTGAAATATGAGTATGCAAAGCACTCTAAAAGAGGGCTTACTTGTTGAGTAACCGGGTGTTGGTATCACCAATATTAACATTCGCGTAAAAAGGCAAGTAAGTACTTAGGGAAACCATTGTTGAAACCTCAAAAGAAAAAGAAAAAAAATCTTGATCTATTGACTTTGTTTGTGGTAATGTAAAGTGGATAATTGCAAAGTTGAAATTATATATTTCAGTTGTGTTGATTGTAAATTTTGCATGAATTTATTTAGAAGTATGCATGATTATGAGAAGTAATGATTAGAATATGATTGACTTGATTATTTAACTCTTGTTGAAGTTACGAGTTAAGAATTGAAAGATTTGAAAATATGTCCATGATCTTAATCTTTTTTTTTAGTCTTAATTTTTAAATTTTTGAGTCTTATTTTCAATTTTTAGGATTGAGTCTTAAGTAAAAGATTTTGTGGGTATATCTTTTGAAAGCCCTCACGAGACACAACTCGTCCACTAGGGGTGACCTAGGGGTTTAAAGGCTTATTGCATAAGCTAAATGCAATCGTGATTCCTACAAAAGTGAGTTAGGATTTAAGATTTGGAATTTAGGATTTAGTTCTTTAGGAAGTTAGTTTAGGTTTGCTAGAGGACTAGCAGAAGCTAAGTGTGGGGGAATTTGATAGGATGATATTTTGTGAATTTTATATGTACTAATATATTTTCTTTATTGATGTTTTATACCTAAAAGAGCTTACTAATGTTTATTTTATGTTTTAGGTATTAAATATCAAAGTTGGAATAAAAAGAAGATAAAAAGAATAAAGTGCAGTATTTTCTGTCCAGCTTGAAAGATTGACATTTTTGACCAATTTAACGACCTGATCTCAAGAAGTGGCCTTCATGGAAGTTGTAGAGGACTTCTCAAGGTTTCCAGAATGTCCAAGATCGCAAAAATTGGAGTTCATTTGGTGGGTCAAACGTCTAGACAAAATCAGTACGAAATTCTGGGCAGAAAAACGAGATTGAGAAGAAATTCCAACAAAGCAAGTTCAAGACCAGATTTTGTTGAGAGAAGATAATTTCTTAATTTTATTTTGTCTTAGATCTGTAATTAATTAATAAAAATAGGCCTTAGGAATTTTACTTAGAAAATAATTGTAAAAGATGATGAGACAAAGATAAGAGTTTGACTAGTCAAATTACTTGTTTCCCAAGTAAACTCTTATCTGAATCCCACATTGCTTAGGAAAGTCTTTTAAACTCTTCCTTAGGCCTATATAAAGAGCACAAGGCTCTCATAAACACATCCCTCAAATCCCTCACATCCCTCTCCTCCCTCTTCTCTTTTAGTCTTGTAGGATTTTCTTTAGGGTTTTTAAAATTTTTTTTTCTTTCTTTATTTTTAATTAGTTGCTGATTTCTTTATTATTTTTAATTCTGATTTTGTTTTCTTTATTTAAATTAATATTGTTTGTGTGTTCTTGCTTGCTAGTTTATAATCTTGATTAGTAATTCTGATTTTATATTATTAAAGATTGCTTCTTTGATTGTTTCTTGGATGATATTTGTCTTCTTTATAATATATAACTTGAATTATATGATCTTGAATATGTCTAGTGAGTAGTTTTCTTATTCAGTTATGAGGTAAATTAATTATTCTTGGGAAAAGCATGTTGTGAGATTCTTGAACCTATTGTATAATTGTTGATTAAGTATCCAAGATTCTCTGAGCACATTATAATGATTGTTTGTTTGATTAGATAGGGTGCACACTATTTAGTTAAACTAAATAATCTACCGCCAGATTAAAAACATAAGTCCGTAATTGCTTGTGGAGTTAATCACTAGGGATGGAGGAGAATTAAGGTTTAGATTAAATAAACCGAGCTTATGTGTTTGTTATCTAATGTCAACCCATATCTTTCTTGTTGTTAATGCTGCTACAACTTATATCTAGAGAGCTTGTTCTAGGTAGGTTAAGTAGTTAGAAATTAGTTAAAGAGCTTGTTTTAACTAACGACTCAGTAAGGAAAGATGGTGTAACAGAGCTTGTTGTTATGCTACGGTTGACTATTTAATTGACAGTGATATTTTGTAATCAATGATCAACATCAAAATCCAAGAATGATTGATTGCCTCGTAACTGAAGCTTTTTGCTATTTGTCTTTGATACTTAATAATTCTTGTTTTCTTTATTTTAGAATAGTCTCCAAAACCCCCAGATTTTCTTCTTCTTTCCCCAAATCCTAAAATTAGATTTTTAATTTAATAATTAATTTAAATAATTCAGTCTCTGTGGGTTCGACCCTTGCTCCGCTATCTACATAGTAGAGTTAGGAAATTTTATTTTTGGTGACTGACGACACTCATCACCAAGAGAGGATGATATGATTTCACTGCTAACTACAGTGATCTAAGTCTTTATTGATATAGTATTAGGGATCGAGCCTAGTCTCAAACTGATATGATATGCAGTTTAAAGTATGCTTTTAAATTGATATGAACTCTAAGCTGCTATGGATTCACAGTATATGAAATGTGTTTCGATATTGTACTTGATTACACATGATATGAAAAGAAAAATGTGCACGTTTTGATTTAAAATGATATAAAAAGACATGTTTTGAATTGACATGACATGAAAAGACAAATGTGCATGTTTTGATTTGAAATGATGTAAAAAGACATGTTTTGAATTGACATGATATAAAAAGAGAAATGTGCACGTTTTAATTTGAAACAATATGAAAAGACATGTTTTGAATTGACATGATATGAAAAGAGAAATGCGCACATTTTGATTTGAAATGATATGAAAAGACATGTTTGATTTGACATGATATAAAAAAAAGAATTGTGCATGCTTTCAATCTTGTCTTAAAGGTAAATATGAAGTGAATTGAAAATCTACATATTCAAACATGCTTTAAAAGTATATGTAATATGATTTCAAATGATAGTCACCTTGTATAGTAAAGCTTACATAAGTTTGTAAGCTAAGTCATGACATAACAATATTCTAACTATATGATGTCATGATATTATACGGTACATGAACATAAGATTTATACGAAGAGAGTTATAACTTCGTACCACCGTGATCATGATTCTCCATATGTAAAGTGACTTGATATGATATCTCAATTAAACATGATACACGATGAGATTGATGTGAGTATGGATTAATAGTATATGATATTCAAATGATACACGATGCATTGTTGTGCGATGCATCGTGGTATAAGGACAAGAAAATTGAAAGTGATTATTGATTTATTTAGAAGTCTGAGTGATAGACAGATGACAGGAATTGAGATAATGAGATGTTATCGATCGAAATGATGAACTGTAATTGCAAATTTGCAGGTTTTATGCATTACAGTTAAGACAATATAATTCTACTCCTGCATTTATATTAGTATCTTACTGAGTCGTGGTTTTGCTCACTCTTCTAAATTTCATCTCTTTTCAGATTATTTGAAATAAACTCTGTCATAAGGGCTTTTAAGTGGGCCTCCGGATACGGTATCTAGGCTTTGTACTAGCCTTTTGAGGTATACATTCTTTATAAAACGCTTGTTTATATGTAAGGCTTTAATTGATGCATAGTACATATTTTGTTAAATAAGTCGGAATGTAACTTAGAACCGTTTCCTCGCTAGTTTAATATTTAAGTGAAATGACTATAGTTCACCTAGATAGTATAGTAACTACACTGACACCGAATACAAACTATAAAATGGAAAAGAAAAATTTAGTCCATAAATTTGTAGACTAAGAAAAGTATGAGCATCAAGTGAACGTCGCGGCCTTCGAGTCGTGACATTGATAGAACCACATATTCAATTATTGCTTTCCAATTTGATAGATTCAAATATTATGTAATGATTCCATTGATTACAAAACTTCAAATAACATAATATCCCAAATTTTCCTTAAATATATTCTTCTTAACTTCAAGTTAAACTCAAAATTCATGCACCATGTAAAATATATTTTTAAAAATAAAAAAACTGAATCCATACTCGAGATGCCAACATACCGAGTTATCCTCAACATTTAATTTCAATTTCACCACAACAATTATCCTCCATACTTATGACTCAACAATTTATCCATTGCAGAATAAAATCTTGTAACTCAAAGTGTTCATTCAAAATCTACTTTAATAAATCTTTCAGTGTTTGCAACCTTAGTTTCTATACAATGGTTATGACATGTCTCTTCAACCATAATAAGCGATATTCTCCATTAGCAACTCTTGTCGAAACTCATATTTTGTCTCAATCAAGATTATAGTCACAATTTAATCACGAGGGCCATTAAAGCTTCTTTGCACTCTAAATACAAACATAATAATCGCACCTCAAACTAATAGCATATAATTTTAACTTGCATCATTAAGGAATTACTTTCCAATTTCATAAAATACACCAAGATGAGCGAATGTCCTCATTACACTTATATTATTACCATCATTATGATATTTAAGTCAAAACTCCTTAAGGCAATGCTCGGATCTTAATGTCATAATCATATAATAATCGTGTTTCCAAAAAGATGTGAATAATCATTCTTACCTTTAAGTTAGATACTACTCACTTAAATACAAACCACACTAATATTATCAAAATCTTCATTTGCGTCATAATTTCAATTCGACCATGAGTACAGTCTAAAAACAACATCAATTAAGATAAAATTCTCAAATATCAATATCAGGAGTACTCCAAAATTTCAAATACCAATTCTGGTCAACTTTAAGACTTCTTACTTATTCTCATAAAGTACAATTTGTTCAATGATCAAAGGTTCATTTAATATCCCTCACAAACTCCAAAATTTTCATAAATTGAATACGTAGTCTCTAGTCCATAATATTGTCAAAGATTAAGGGTGTTCTCGCCAATTCTCATTAAGCGTAAAATATCATAAAGTATCATACTTATCAAAATGTCACCAATGTCACCTATTTATAAACATATCATCTTATAAAAATGCTACTATTTCTTGCTTCAACTCTTGGAAGGTACGCTCACAGGCGTCAGTCTACTCATATTTTACATCTTTGTGCATGAAGCGCATTAGAGGAGCAATTAACTTGGAAAATCCCTCAACGAATCTTCAATAATATCCAATCAAACCAAAATAGCCCATATATTTAAGATTTCCAAATGTGTTAACCCTTAAATCCATGCATGATCAAAACCAAATGATTCCAAAAGCTCAAGGCTTAAGTTAAATATGTCCACATGTTACATCAAGGCACGTGTAGTAATATTTAAGGCTCACAACTATGTAAATGATTTCAATATGCAATTAAGCATATTCCTCACATGCCATTCTCTCATGGCTATCTAAACTCATCTAAATATATACAAACATGATTGAATGTTCTTAGTTTTGCACTTTGTATGTTAAGGCCGAGTGCACTAAAGATGTCTTAATTTTAAAATAATGTATAAATGCGGCCTATGGGTGATCATTAATCATTTTCATACCCAAATAACCTATTAGGCCTTCGTTAATATCATTTTAAATTCACTTTTAGTCTTTTATCTGAAGGAAGTTCCGATAACTCATCCGAGAACACATCACAAGAGTCCCTCACTACAGGGATCTCGTGTATCTCCAGAAGACTCTTTTCAATGTCTTCTCACTTTTTAAAGAATATCTATACAGAAAAAAAACATATTTAGCCCATTCTAAACAGACATGTACAATATATATATTCAGACAAATACAGTACTTAGGGGATTTAATCAATTCTTGACATACCGACACTAACGTACATCAGACCAACCTTGCTCTAATACCAACTTTTGTAACAACCTTTTTTACCAAAAATACGAAACAAAATTTTCCTTTTTCACTTACTTGGTTGGCCTGTACGTAGTGTCACTAATCAATTCTTAAGCTAATATTATATTAGCTAAGTCAATGTCCTTTAGTTACCTTAGGTCCCGGTCAAATTCTCTCACTAAGCATGCATTTATAATTTCGAATCATTCTACTTGACTAAATATATCTCTACCCAAGTTGCATGCATTGTCATAAACCATAACTATATCCTATACTTCCTTTAGTTACATCCTCATACTATAAAAGTATTGAAATACAAGCTTGAATACAGAATAAATAACTGTACATCACATACCTTTAAGGGTGGTGCAAAAGCCTCAAAGGACGTATTTAAACCTCGCATACCAAGCATCTACTACATGTTATCTGGAAGGTGGAGAAGGGGGGTGAGCTTTTTGGAAAGCCCAGTAAGAAATTGTTAGCTTTAAATTGCCATATATATTTTGAAATGACAAAAACTTAAGCAAGCTTTAATGTTTTAATTCACATTGTAAATTTGCCTTATCACACATGATTTTCTCAATACATTTTAAGTGATTATGTCAAACATTAAGACCATGACTTATTGATACATTCTTATTGGTCTTAATACTTTATAAAATGTATTGAATATATTTTAAGAAAATTACTTGACAAATTTTTTGGACTCAAATTCATGTTTTCAAAGTCATGTCATATTTAAAAATACTTAAAATTGGTTTTAGAATGTTTTTAATGCCTAAAGACCTAGAAAAGGCAAATGAATATTGTAAGGGATGGATCCCCTGATCAAAGGGATGGATTCCCTGTCTGAAGGGATGGATTCCCTGATCAAAGGGTGTAACATCCCAATTTCCATTATATGACATATTACTCACTCACTACCGGTTGGGCTGTCAGTGATGCTTATCAACTCCTATCACTTTAATAAGAATAATTAAATCTCATGTTCAATCTGTATGTATACATTCCCTTATATTGAAAATAGTACTGTACAACTTTACTGAATGTATAAAAGAATAAGACATACCTTCGATATCCAATCTCAGGAAGGTAAGTCTCTTAGTTCAAATCAGTTATCTGTGGAGTGGAAAAATAAGGAGTGAGCGACAATGTGCTCAGTAAAGAAGGTGTATGCTGTATATAAAAATAATACTATAATCTCAAAACCATTAAATCTGTCCTCTTTGATCAAATTCATTAAGAATAAATACAGTTAACATGAAACAGGATTCACCAAATCCTTTCATAAATCATTTAATTGAGACTAGGCAACAATCTACTCATGCAAAGAACACAAATCATCCGCTTTTGGGGTGCACCCGTAGGCCATCGCCCCTCACGGCTATCTCATCTAGATATATGGCCATAATCTATAGGTGGTCCTCGGGTCCACTTGCCAAGTGACCTCGAGACCGCTGAAGACTTGGCAGGTCTATCAGCCCTGTGACGCTCTAGGGTGCACTCGTTGGTCTCTTTGACCCGAGCCATCGCCTCAGATGGGTCACGCAAAGTGTATGAGTGATAATGCATGAACTCATGGCCTAATGTCTCAAAATCAAGTCATCATATGTATTATTTCCATAAAATGATTTAGTTTCCAAAAGGGTCTATAACTAGTAAAAACAACCCTCCATTTTCAATATTTTCTATGAGAGAAAAGCATGTTTGGGAGCTGGTTCGCCCATGGCTAGTTCGCCCAGGGTCAGCTCGCCCTTTAACCAATTCGCCGAAGGAACTACTCGCCCGAGAGTTTACTCGCCCAAGGGCTACTCGCCCGAAAAGTTTGATATTTTCTATTTTCGAAAATAATAAAATTAATTCAAATTTTATTTATTTATTTATTTAATTTTCGTTCAGAAAATAACCCATAAATCAGTTCGCCACTGTCAATTTGCTAAGGCGGCGAGTTATTAGTCGCCCGCCTCATAGCTTTTTCAAGAGAAAAGTTTGGCTGGTGAAGACAGTTCGCCCGCCTCACATTTAAAACCATAGTCGTCAGTCCATACGACATAAAACAATTTCTCAACTTTTAAAACAAAGGCTCTCGCCAGGTTCTCATAAAGTAGAACTCGCCTCTTGGCTAACACGAGTTTCAACTTAGAACAAGACTATTCGCCCGCCTTAACAAACAATCATATTGCGAAGTTGTAGCTCGCCAGGGTCAAAACATTATATCAACCAATGCATGTCAGAAAAACAAAACGATTTCTAATATTTTCTTAACACTTTTACTCCACAGGACATGCATTTTCATCACATAGTACTTCCTTACCTCGTCTGATACAGCTTGGATTCTCGCCCGCCTTCCTCAATTCTCGTCTGCAAGGATTATGAAAAATATAAATATTTTCTCAAAAGCAATTTATATTTTTCCTAATAAGATGGCACTCCGGCGAGACTCAGTTCGTCAATCGCCCAACATAGCTCGCTGTCCATTAGCGGCTAATCATTGGAGTTCGCCAATGCAATGTAATACTTGACAACAATTTTATTTTTTTTTCTACTCGCCACGTTGGCGAACATATCTCTTCGCCCGCCGAGACCATAAATCTGGCGAACTCACATAACTATTTTCCTAACTCGTCCCATCCTTTGGGCGAGTACTTACCCAATTTTACTAACAATTTTCTACTCGCCCATCTTGTTTTCTTCCTCATTCTTGGTTATTTTTCATCTATTTTCTTATATATTTAACCATATTCAATTATAACCAGGCTATATCTATGATTAAATATCAAGAAAGCTGTAAATCTATGGAACTCACCTTCACCAAGTTGCTTCTCCAACAACAGAATGCTTTCTTGTCTTTCTTAGCTTTAGTTTGCTTGTTCCTTAGCTCTTCACTAGTGAGGAAGAGGTTTGGCTAACTAACGAGGAAGTTTTGCATGATTTGCATCTAAGAAAACTGAAGAATTAAAGATGAAATGGTAATGGAACGGATTGGGCGAGAACAATTCTGGAGAGGATGTAGTTCATTTCAATCCATTTCTTTCTCTTGAAGCCCCTTTATATAACCGTTCCGTTTCACTTAAAATCTAACACCTGTTTCCTTATCCTGTTTCCTCATCATTTTATGCATTAAATTCTTGTGGAAAAACTGAAGTTAATGGACGGAGGTAAGAAGAAAATTCCCTGTATGTTTGACAATTTTCTTTCTTTTTTTCCTCTTCTTCTCCTAGTCCACGCCACTGCCAGTCACTCTTATTGGCTTGTTCCTCTTGCTATTAAATGCTTAGTCTCCTTTGTCAAATAAGGCAACCGGCGAGAAGTAATTCTGAGCCCCTTTCCTGGACTTTCTTTTCTTTTCTGCACTTCTCTTTGCCAACCTTGCTTCCAGCCGCCCACGTGATTGGCTCTCCTTTCTCTCTTTTCTCCATTCGTCTGACATCCATTTAATGTTGAAGAATTTCCAGCTAAAGGCTTGCAGTCAAAAAGGCAACGGGCGACAGGCCTTCTGCACATTTTTGACTCCAATTTCTCTTTTATTCTTCTTCTTTTCCACGCCAATGTCAACTAAAATTATTAACTTTGGCTTACTTCATTTAATGCTTCCACAATCCCACTAATAAGGTTCCTTTTTGCATTTCTTTTCAACCAAATGCATATACACCATATTATACATCATAACTTACAATGAAAAGTGACAATACATATTTAATTGTTTTCTTTAATTTTACTCAAACCATTTATTCTCACCATCATTCATGTACAAATATGGTATATAGTACAAAAATTTTCGGGTTTTACAAAGGGATCGATCCCTTTATGGCAGAATGGCTTCCAAGGTCCCTCAAGCCAAAAATTAAGATTCTGGACTAAAGGGATCGATCCCTTTGGGAATGTGATCGATCCGTCGCGATGAAAAAGTGCTGTAACAGCTAGTTTTGTGAGACACAACGGTCATATTCAAGTTTTGGCTCCAACCAACATCTAGAACACATCCAATGGACTATAAATAGAGGCTTGGAAGCTGAAGAAAGAAGAGAGAGCACCTAAGACATATCATTCTTCAATTTCTTCATCTCTTCAAGCAAATCAAAGAGTTCAAGAGCTAGAATTCAATATCTTCTATCACTCTCATATTCCTTGTATAGAATAGCACAAATATTGTATAAGCTTTTTCCTTGTGCTTAATCTTTGTAATCATTTGCCTACTTAGAGGCCTTCTTTGATTACACCCATTGTAAACCAATTCATTCCTTGTAAAAGGGGAGGTTTCTCTTTAGCCTAACAAAAAGAGGGAGGTTTCTCTTTAGCCTAAGAAAAAGAGGGAGGTTTCTCTTGAGCCTAAAAAAAAGAGAGAGGTTTCTCTTTAGCCTAGAAAAAGAGGGAGTGTAATACAAATTCAAAGATAGTGAATTTGGGAAAATCCTTGAGAGCGTATCACTTGCGTACATTTCTCTATCCTTACTCTCTTTACTTATTTGCAATTATATTTGTGTTTATTATGTTGAATTTATATTGCATAATTGAGTAGCCTAAAGAACAAAGAAAATATCAATATAGGCTAGAGAATTTAAAGGAACCGAAAAACGAACCTAAGTTAGTGAAAAATCAATTCACCCCCTCTCAGTATTGCCTATAAGAGCCAACAATTGGTATCAGAGCTTGGGCTCGAGATTGATTTAGACTAACCTCTATCGAGCAAAACGATCATAAATGGCTCTAGGTGATGATTTTGAGACTAGCTCACAAACTTTAGAAGAATATTCATTTGATGAGCTTCAAGATGCATTTAATGAGCTAAGTGATGAATATAAATCAATGCATGCAAAATATAACAAAAAGTTAAATAAATTTAGAAAAGAAAATGAAATTTTGATGAATACTAATGTTGAGTTGGAGGAGAAAATAAAAGATCTAGGCTCAAAGAATGATGAACTCACCAAGGTGAAATTAGAGCTAGAAAAGAAATTAGAAGACATTAAAGATAAATTGGCAAATCTTTGCTCTTTGACTATTGAGGATGAAAAGGAGAAACCTAGCTCTAGTGGATGCAATGACCATTCTTATGATGATTTACAAAATGCTTTTGATGAGCTAGCTAGTGAATTTGAATGCATGAATTCAAAATACAAGAAAATGATTACAAAACTAGAAATGGAAAATGATGAGTTATTGAATGCCAAGCTTGATTTTGAAAAGAAATTAGAAGAAGCAAATCTAGAAATTGATGAAGTAAATAAAAAGAACTTAAATTTGCATAATTCATTTTCTAGATTCTACATGGGTCAACAAAAGCTAGATCATATGTTAAAGACCCAAAAAGCTTTCTTTGACAAAGATGGGTTAGGCTATAATGAAAAACAAAAAGAAACTCATCTTAGGAATTTCTTAGTAAGCAAAAATTCTATGCATGATACATCTCTCACATGCTCACTATGTAATAGGATAGGACACTCTTCACAAGCATGCACATATAGAAAAACCACATTTAGAGGAAGAGTAGTTAGAAAAATATGGGCGCCAAAGCATGCTATAAATAACGATGAATTGTGCTTGAAATGGATCCCCAAAGGATCAACAATTATTTGCACTAACTCTCATGGACCCAAGAAAATTTGGGTACCAAAACATGCTTAAATTGTTTGTTGTAAGAGTGTTAGAGCATGAGAATACAAAGAAGCAATGGAGATCAAATGCTCTACACACCACCCATGGAGATTGCTTATGCCAATGAGAAAGAGGAGGAGCTTGGAAATCCATCCTTAGCAAGGTGACAACAATTTCTCAAAGAATGGCTAATGGTGGATCCCAACACATCAAGGCAAAGCATTCTCTAGCAAAGGAGTAATATAAGCTTAATTCCTTACTCCTTAAACTTTTTGTGCTTTGATGAAAAAATGTGTTAATGATTCTTGGTGCATTGTGAGTTGAATGAATAAAGAAAAAGCATGTTGAATGATTGTTGATTGGTTGATGGATAATTCTTGAGGCATTGGATTATTGGATGAAAAGTATGTTTAGCAATTTTGAAATGATTATTGGATTTCTGCATTTTGAGCAAGTTTCCTATGTGTTGATAATGTATTTACTTGTCTCAAAATACCAAATATGTCATATATGCAAAATGCCATGTCATGAGCAATAATGAAGAACTTGTATGTTGGAAATCATGGCATGTTGTTCACAAGATGTATGATTTGATGATATATGTGCTTAAAACCTATGTGAACAAGTTTGTTTTGACATATTTGTGGTTTCCAATGCTTTAGTTTTGTCAAAATATGCTTAACTCTCAAAATGACAACCTTTGAGGCCAAAAATGCATTTTATTGTGTAAATTCTTCTAAAATTGCAAAATCTTCTGTAAAATGGTTTTTCATTCATGTTTTTCATTCATACAAGTCCAAAATCATGTTACACAAGTGTTTAACCCTTTACTTGGACTTAAAATACTCAAAAACAAAGTTTTGGCACCTCAAAGGTTGGATTTTCTGTCAAAAATCTGCAGAAACAGGATGAGGGATCGATCCCTCAACATGCAGGATCGATCCCTTTGGAAAAACATGCAGAAAATTAGATTCTGGAGTTAAGGGATCGATCCCTCCAGGCCAAAATGGCTTTTCTGCATGTTTTCAACCGAAATTGAGAACTTTTCATTGTTTTGATACTTTCTCTCTTCTCAACTTAAAATTCATTGTTTTAACTTCTTTTTTATGATCTTTAAACTATGAAAATTCATTTTTCATTGATATCACGCCTCAACTCCATCAATTTGTATTATTTCCAACAAATGATATCACTTTCAACAATCAATATCATTTTTATTGAACTCACAAGTGCAAAATCATTCTTCTTATTGAAAACATTCATGAATTGCATAAATCTTGAAATAATCTTGAAATATATTTTCAATGAATGCTTAAACATAATTTTTTAGATTTATTTCAATGATTTGTGTATATATTTGAGAATTTGATAAACTTGTGCATCACAAATATTGATCATTCCTTTTGTTCATCTTAGTCAAGCATGCTTATAGGATTATGTCTCTTAGCTTGACTTATCAATTCCACACTAGGTTTCATGATAATTATACATCTAGTGAATTGATTTCAAATGTAAATTCAACAATTGGTAATGGTCATTGGCCTATAATTTGTGATGGTAAATGAATCTTAAATGTTCAAATGCATGAAACTTTATCATCCATAAACTTAATTCTTTATGGCCAAATTATTAAAGAACTTGAGCTTTAATGACATCACCAACAATTGATTTACATGCATTGAATCTTGATTGTTTTGATGTTAAACATGCATGTTTGCTTAAGTTGAATCAATAATCATGCCTATGAGATGAGAATAGTTGTTTTCATGATATTATGTGCTTAACCTCACTCATAGATTATGGATTTTATTGTTAAAATATACTTAAGCATAATATTGATTTATTTAGACAAATCTATTTTAGTTAAAATAGCACATACCCTTTGGAACCTTAAACGTTAAAATTAACTAGGGATATTGCTTTGAATTGATTAAAATGGTAATCTTCCCTTGCTCATAATTGGTTAAGATCTTGAATGAAAAATTGAGCATAGGATTCATTAGTTTCACGGAAGAAAATGTGCTTGCTTGAATACCTTGATTTTTTGAATCTTCCATATGGTATAAATTTGTGAATATGAATATGGATTAATACTTTGTGATAGTATGCTAATTTTTAATTAATCCATATGCATATTTGATGGTGTGTGATTGTGTTCTTGCATATTTAGAATGATTATTTTCTTGACATGAACACTACACATAAATATTAAATTCATGCAAAATGACTAAGTCAACTATTAGTAACAATTGGTATTTAGATTGAAATAACAATTAGTATCATTGGCAACCATATTTTCAATAATTGGTAAGCCAAAACTAAATTGCCAATTAGTATGAGCTTTAAATTGATAATTCTTCTCATGCTCCTTAGATTGAAATGACAAATAGGGAAGAATACACATAAGCCACTTTTGCATGAACTCTTTTGTGCTAGAATTTGTGATTAATTGATATATGGTTTGATTCTATGCACATTCTTGCTTGAACGTGATTTATGAGCTCTTGCATATGATATGTCATCTAATTTCAGCTCATAATCATGATGTATTGCCATGCACCTTAGTTGGACTTCAAAGAACAATTGATATACTTAGGTGCTTGATAGCATTGAAATAAGCAAGTTATAAAACTTAATAGATAATCTATAAACAACTTGCTTAATTTCTTACCAATTGGAAACTTCTTGCGAATTATTTATAAACAATTGGTATAGAATCATAAGTCATATTCTTTGCATGAATATTTCATACTCTTTGTGGATATTGACTTAGTTATTTGTGCTATGAGTCCCATGTACTAACATATTTCTTGTTGGATAGAGCATATTTATCTCTTCTCACATAGCCATGATTTTAGGGGGAGCATATTTTTTATTATTTTTCCTTCTTTTTGCTATGACAAAAAGGGGGAGAGATAGATATTAAAAGGGAGAGATATTAAGGAGGAGAGATAATGGGGGAGAAATAGTTTGAAAATTCATTTTCAAAACCCATGCTTATATTAAGGGGGAGCTTTATCAAATCCTGCTTTATTTGAGGGGGAGTATTTTTTTCAGAGAATTTTCAAAGCAAATTTACATTAAGTTTTGTCATATCAAAAAGGGGGAGATTGATAGCTTTAAATTGCCATATATATTTTGAAATGACAAAAACTTAAGCAAGCTTTAATGTTTTAATTCACATTGTAAATTTGCCTTATCACACATGATTTTCTCAATACATTTTAAGTGATTATGTCAAACATTAAGACCATGACTTATTGATACATTCTTATTGGTCTTAATGCTTTATAAAATGTATTGAATATATTTTAAGAAAATTACTTGACAAATTTTTTGGACTCAAATTCATGTTTTCAAAGTCATGTCATATTTAAAAATACTCAAAATTGGTTTTAGAATGTTTTTAATGCCTAAAGACCTAGAAAAGGCAAATGAATATTGTAAGGGATGGATCCCCTGATCAAAGGGATGGATCCCCCGTCTGAAGGGATGGATCCCCTGAGAAAAGGGATCGATCCCCTGAGAAAAGGGATCGATCCCTTTATTGCAGAATGGCTTCCAAGGTCCCTCAAGCCATGAATTAAGATTCTGGACTAAAGGGATTGATCCCTTTGGGAATGGGATCGATCCGTCGCGACGAAAAAGTGCTGTAATGGCTAGTTTTGTGAGACACAACGGTCATATTCAAGTTTTGGCTCCAACCAACGTCTAGAACACATCCAATGGACTATAAATAGAGGCTTGGAAGCTGAAGAAAGAAGAGAGAGCCCCCAAGACATATCATTCTTCAATTTCTTCATCTCTTCAAGCAAATCAAAAAGTTCAAGAGCTAGAATTCAATATCTTCTATCACTCTCATATTTCTTGTATAGAATAGCACAAATATTGTATAAGCTTTTTCCTTGTGCTTAATCTTTGTAATCATTTGCCTACTTAGAGGCCTTCTTTGATTACACCCATTGTAAACCAATTCATTCCTTGTAAAAGGGGAGGTTTCTCTTTAGCCTAAGAAAAAGAGGGAGGTTTCTCTTGAGCCTAAAAAAAAGAGAGAGGTTTCTCTTTAGCCTAGAAAAAGAGAGTGTAATACAAATTCAAAGATAGTGAATTTGGGGTAAATCCTTGAGAGCGTCTCAAGGTAGAGGACGTAGGTAAGGTTGCCGAATCTCTATAAATCACTTGCGTACATTTCTCTATCCTTACTCTCTTTACTTATTTGCAATTATATTTGTGTTTATTGTGTTGAATTTATATTGCATAATTGAGTAGCCTAGAGAACAAAGAAAATATCAATATAGGCTAGAGAATTTAGAGGAACCGAAAAACGAACCTAAGGTTAGTGAAAAACCGATTCACCCCCCCTCTCAGTATTGCCTATAAGAGCCAACAGAAATAAATACAAGAGATGGTGTGACAACCCCAATTTTTGGCCCTTGGTGAGTAAATCCATTTTATTCAAACTTTACAAATTAATATGAATTATTAGAATATGAAATAAGGAAATTTGTTTGTTGATTTTAAGTGTTTAATAATTCACTTGGGATTAATACTTCTAATTAAATTTTGAAAAAAAAAAGGAAATTAATTATATTAAATATCAAAGAATTGTATCAAGGAAATAATATATATTAGTTACAAGGAGAGATAATCAATAATGGTGATATAAGTTAAATTTATGTATACTCATATTTATATACACACATATACAAATATATGATAGACCAATAAAACAAGTGTATAAGAGGATATATACATATATATAATATATAAAAATAAAATAAAATAAAAAGATAAATAAATAATAAAATTAAAATTTACGACAAGCTTCAAAGGAAGCTTGCCGCATCATATTTGTCTGCATATGCAGACTTTTGAAGGACATAAAAGAAAAAGATAATATATAAGAAAAAAATAATAATAATAAAATAAGTGATTGGAAAAAAAATAATAATAAAATAAGTGATTGGCTTCTTGAAGAAGCAAATCACCTTCTACCTACTCCCACGTCAATCTATAGCCAAGGAAAAGCTTCATTTTCGGTTTTTGCAAAGCTGAAACAGAAGACAACTTTGCCAGTGTCAGGCGAAGAAAAGAAAGGCAGCAGAAGAGGAGGATAAGGGCACCTAAATCGCGGCAACAAAGGGCCAATATTTGAAGCAAACCGAGAGCCATTCTCGGTTAGAAGCCATCAAGAAGATTAGCAGTGGAACAACTTGGAAAAGCAAGTGAAAAGCTGAGAGTGATTGAGGGAGAAAGAGAGCTATTAAACACCATTTTATCTTCAAACCCAGCTCACAAGGGCTATTATTTCTCGAGTTTAAGAAGCTGAAAGAGTGATGAGAATGCAGTTGGGCTTTCTCAGTGGTTAGGGATTCAAAACAGGGGACATGAGGGCCTCATCTTGACAGCAGATTTTGGTGGCCGATGAAGGTTGTTCTTAGCCTCAATGGGTGCTGGATTTATACATGTTTGTTACCAAGTAAGGGGCTATGTACAGGGGGCTCTCAGTTGTGGCTAGAAGGGCTGTTATCTTGGGTTTATTGGACAAAAATAAGGGAGGCTGAAGGCAGAAAATAAGAGAGGCGAGGAGTAGAAGAAACTGAAGAGAAGGATCGTGAGGCAACAACTAGAAATGTGAACCACTGCTGTTGCTTATTATTTGCATTAAACCGAGAAAGAGGAAAAAGGAAAGCGAAAAAATGAAAGAGAGGAAGGAAGGAAACTTCAGCCTACTCCACCACCGTATTCTCCATCATTTTTAAGCCATTAAAGCCCCATGGACAGCAGCTGAAATGGAGGCAAACAACTGCTGATTGGTGAAGACAAAAAATGCAAGGGAGTGCCGCCTTAAGGTGATCTTAGGGCGAAGAGTTAATTCTATGAGTTAAGCTTGAAATATAAGTTCGGTGGGATGAAATTGAGATCATTTTAGTGTAGGAATATTTGAACAACCTTGAGGAATTTTTTTGGTTTTTTTCTAAAGTAACATTGAGTAGTAATTGTCGGTGTTTAATGTAGAGAAAATATTGAAGAGGAGGAAATAAAGGAAGATTTTCTCAATAGTGTCTTAAAGTGAAGTAAGAGTAGAAAAGCACAAGAAAATCCTTGTGAGGGCTCACGGCCAAGTAAGTTTCATAAGGTAAGTTGATTCTTACTATGTAATTATAATTCTAGTATATATGTGGAAATATCCTAAGTGTTTTAGTATGCTAAATTTATAGAAATTTATCAAGGAAGTGGAAGTGCATAATTGGCCAAGTGTAGTGTTCTAAGCACCAAGCCTTGATACAAATGGTAAGAAGCTGCATTGCAAGAGTACACTAGCCGTGATATGTGAATTTAATATATATGTATGCATGTGCACGTGCTAGAGCAATGATGACCATTATTTGGTATTTATTTGTAGAGAGACACCAAGGAAGTGAGTTGATGTAGCCACCATAAAGTAGAGGTAAGGGAATATACGGTAAACGTTTATTAGTCTGCTATGTTGTGTATGTCCAAATTTCTGTTATTTAATACTTATTGATTTGAAATGCATTCTTGGTTGAATTTCATACGTACTGAACTGAGTTGAAGTACAAATGGTCTTGAATTTGAACTCTGTTGGATTTGTGGATGAAAATACTGTTGGTTGGCGTTTTATGCAGGTTGTTTGGTTGTGGATTATGATGCTGGGTAGTGTTCTACCTATGCCGTCATAATGCCGAAATTTTGTTAGAAATTATTAAATAGATTTTCGGCATTGGTTTAAATTTTATCATGTCTTTAAAACCTCATATACCTTAAGCACTATTACTGATCCTCGAGATAATGTTTTTTTTAAATATGTTTTGTACAATGAGGTTATCAAATCGAGAGGGTTTAATGCGATTCATGCCTTCCCATACTCAAGATACATTGTAAAAGTATTCTTGCATGAATTTTAGCGTAAGAGACAGGGGACACATGGAATTGCTTGTGTGGCACTTAACTCGCCTGTGTGGCTTTTATTAAGCCTGTGTGGCACTCGCCTATGTGGCGTTTATTAAGCCTGTGTGGCATTCGCCTGTGTGGCGTTTAAATTATGCCTATGTGGCATTTAGTAAGCCTGTGTGGCAATTATCGTGAAATATCCTTGATTGTTTTGTGATCTTCCAGGTCCTGGATTGCTTTGTGATCTTCCAGGTGTCCGACAAATAGTCGTGACTTGTACCTTAGCTACTAGATGATCACTGGTGCTGGGATGATTCATGATCGTGGATAGAATCTTGGTTCGGAACGGTAACCACTGCTAGCTACAGTGGACGCTTTCATAGAAAGCTTTCGGTTATTTCTAAAGATCCCGATTATATGACGATACCTTATCAAAGAAATCCTGTCTCTTGGAAATATTTTGATTGTGTATTTCGATTTTATAAATTCGTGAGTGCAAGTGTTTTTATAGCTTATAGAACAATGATTTGTCAACTTGCATTTTTCCGTAAGACACACTTAAGCATGAGTTTTGATGCACTTATTCACGCATACACCTGCACGAACATAGTAGAACATCTAATATCACTTAGCGTATGTTTTCTTACTGGGCTTTCCCCAAAGCTCACCCCCTTCCACCTCAGATTATTTTAGGTAGACTCGGCACGAGCGTGGTGCATCGAGACTCATTTTGTTGAGCTGCAGAAAGTTGTATTTTGAGCCAAGGTATAATCTTTTATTCTTTTGTTTATATCCCAGACTAAAGTCTTTTGTGTACACAGTGAATAGGATTTGGGATGTAAGTACTGGGAGATATCGAGTTTGTAAACATACTGTGATTCGTAGTTAAGTTGTAATCTCGATATGTTTATATATTGAATCAATGGATGTTAAGTATTTCAGTAGTTATCTTGAGATTTGGAATTGTTACAGGTTGAAAATGATGATGTACTTAGTATGAGGATAGATAATCGGCTAAAATAGGGGCGGAAGTTTTTAGTGTCATTTTCGACGTGTCTTACGAGAAGACTATAATGGGACCTTAGACAACTAGTCTTAAACAAATATAAGAGTAAGACTACTCATTAGGTTTTTAGCTACACTGAGTGAGTGACAAACATAGGAAGTGAAGGAAAAAATTAGCTCGAAAAATCCGGCTCCCGAGGGCGTTATAGACGGATACTAAATTTCTATATGCAAGTTCCAAAACCTTTATTAAGGTTCAAAATCGAAATTTATACATTTCGGAAACCAAAACATGCTTATGTAGTGCATCAGAAAAACAAATCATTCAAAACCATAGATAAACATTACAATTCGAAACATAATTCTCGTCATAACATTCAAAATGTTGGATTATGCCCTTAGAACCATTCATTAGATGATTGACTTTGGCATTATTTATGTATCATGACATTTTTATTTATAGTTCATTATTATATTTGTTTTATAACTGCGTAATATAATCTTATATGATAATGTCCTTAGAATAGTAATAACACACTATTCTTAAAATATCCCTAGTCAAGTATTATTGTGAACAAGGATAACAATGATACGATAAGACTAGTATGTGGTTGACTGATGACCATTGTCATGGATATAGGATATCAAGTCATCACATAGGTACATGTTAGAGAACTATGTACTGGATCGACCCTCCATGAGAACGCTACATGGATTGTTATATGAGTGTCATAAGCGATTCTCATAGTGATGATGGTGTATGTGATCCTTTGACTTGAGATCATCAGAGATCCCAACATAGAGAATTGCATACTTTAATGCTGCTAGATGTCATTCGTAACAGGATGGACTATAAAGGTAGTAATTGGGTATGCCTCGATCTATGTAGAGGGATGTTGAGTGATCAAGATAGAATTTATCCCTCTTATATAACAAGCGTGATGTCTTGGGCCCTTTGATAGAGTGAGACTAAGAAATGCATGGCCGTGCTCGAATAAGTCAATATGAGATATTGATTTTATTTGTTTAATTAGTCTACTCAGGAATCAAGAAACGCTGATTAGACTATACAAGTGTGACACATTCCATGACTTGTGTCTAATCAAGACATCAAAGGATAAAAGGATTAGACTACACAGTAACATCTATCACGAGTAAGGTTATGTCGAGTCATTGACATTCTCGTTACATGGGTAGCAATGATGTGTTGCTAGATACCGCTCATTGCCTGTGACAATTTTGTCATTGCCATTGTTTTGAGAACCTATTGGGTCGCACACTTAGAACGGATCAATGAGGAGCTTAATTAATCCTATTCTAAATTGGATTAAGGATATAACTAATCCTATTCTGAATTGGATTAGGGATATAACTAATCCTATTCTAAGTAGGATTAGAGTTCTGTTTGGCAGTAAATTTTAGGGTAAAATTTACTGCCTATAAAAAGGATGTTTTCTGAAACATAGCCACACAACAATTAGAAAACAGAAAAGTATTCTTTTAATCGAAGCTAGCAGTTCGGTTAAAAGAATCAAAACGCTCCTTAAGGCATCTGATCGTGAGACGTTCAAGAGTCGTGAGATCCGTTCGTGTGGATACCATAGAGGCAGGAACGAAAAGTTGCTGCTTGTGATTCGACCAAAGACAGAAAAAGCAGAGAAAACGTTAGGTAAAATCTCGAAACCCTAATCAGGCAACCCTCCAAATTGATCCTGGTGGAGGCCGAATGTTTTATTTCCGCTGCGTGTTTGTTTCGGTCTCCTTCACTGGTATCAGAGCCAGGTTCGGAGTCCCTGATTTGTTTTGATAAAAGCATGATCTCTGGTTACTTTCTGTTTATGATTACATGCAATCGTTTTAATGAGATTAATACGGATTAGAATGTATATGATATATTCAGAGGCTACAAATCGAATTGTTGAAATTATATATATGATATATATCAATTTCGATTCAACTTATATGTGAGATATAATCTGTGATGCGAATTATTAATGACGTTTCTGTTCTGCATAAACGTTGTGGATAATCTGTGATGCGAATTATTAATGGCGGTTTCTATTCTGCATAAACGTTATGGAAGAAACAGAATAATGTCGAAAGTGTATAAAGATTGAAACACTTTTAGATAAGAGTTCTAATGCGACTAAAATTATAGTCAGTATGAGATACTGGCTGGAACATCCTGATAAGATTAGGACACTTCCGGATAAGGGGCGTTGGCAATGTCAATAATGTTGACTTTTTTTTTTTTCGGGGGCTCCGCCCCCAAACCCTCGCAAGGGGCGCTGCCCCTTGACCCCGCCCGCTGACCGGCCAGCGGGACCGCCGCCCCTGGGAACCCCGCAGTCGGGTCATAATTCTTTTCAAATATGCCTCGTTAATAAAACTAAAATTTGAAATTGCATTACACTTGTTTGTATAACACGGTGGTTGTTGTTTGAGCATGGTGCATAGTTATAGCCCTAGCCCAATATGATTGTATTTTGGTGGTTGTAAATTTTAATAAATACGACCTGCGTGTCGTGCCTTGTTCTTGAAATTCTTGTTGTACATTCTTTTCTCATCTTACTCCCCTCGAATGTAACTCGAGGTTTCTCTTAAACTATGTAATTGGAGCTGACAACCATGCAAAGGATGACCAAAGAGGCACTTGGAGAAGATGCTATTACCTTTAGGTTAACCCTTAGGGTTTCTCATTGGCTTGGGAAATCCATTTAGTTTGGGCTATAACTATGTCACGTTTATTTTATTGCTTAATTGCATGAGATGCATGGTTTATTTTGTACGTTTATGATATGAAAATCATATGATAATTTTAAAAAAGTAAAATTGGTGAGATCTTATTCAATAAACTAAGAAAATCCCTCAAATTAAATTAAGTCAATAATAGATGCCTACCAATGAATAGCACTCGTCAAGGCTAGAATCGATTTTGTTATGTTTGCCAAAGCAAAATATCATATCTATCTTAGTAAGACGCGATGGGATAATAGTGATATCCAAAGGCTATAAATTGGGTTGACTTAACTAGATTTCCTCAATAGGATTGGGAATTTAGAGGCATAAAGTTGGGCTTCCATTCATGAGATGAATTAGAACAAGTGTTGTTCACCCAACTATCCAAGAGTTACATGAGATGTAATTGGTAAGTGTTGCCTACCTAAATAGCCAAATCTTGGGCGATTAGCCAAAGCTAACTCTAGATAAGGTGAAATATGGATCTTGGCCCACTAGAGAAATTATGTGATAATTTTTTCGAATTAATAGTGAGGGTTGTTGATTCGATAAAAAATAGTGGGAGCATCATTTAATAAATAAATATTTAATTAAATGAATGCATTCGTGATACTTATATTTTGCATATTTTTGTTGTAGATTACCATGGCATCAAACACAAATAACACACTTTCACTGCGATCTGTCCTTGAGAAGGACAAGTTGAATGGGACAAACTTCCTGGATTGGTACAGGAACCTGAGGATAGTCCTCAAGCAAGAAAAGAAGTTGTATGTCCTTGAGATTCCCTTACCTGAGGAACCACTTTCTAATGCTCCAAGGGCAGAAAGAGATGCTTATAAGAAGCATCAAGATGATGCATTGGATGTTAGTTGCCTTATGCTTGCCTCCATGAATCCTGAGCTTCAAAAGCAACATGAGGAAATGGATGCGTTCGATATGATCGAGCATCTCAAGCAACTCTATCAAGAGGAAGCTAGGCAAGAAAGGTACAATGTCTCTAAGGCATTGTTTCAATGTAGGATGGCAGAGGGGACTCCCGTTGGTACTCATGTGCTCAAGATGATTGGGTACATTGAAAACCTTGAAAGATTGGGATTTCCTTTGGGCCAAGAGTTGGCCACTGATGTGATTATGCAATCGTTGCCAGACAGCTACAGTCAGTTTGTTGTTAATTACAACATGAATGAAATTGACAAGACTCTGCCACAGTTACTTAGCATGTTGAAAACAGCTGAATCCAACATGAAAAAGGCCAAGCCCAAAGATATCTTAATAGTTAAGAAAGCTAAGGGCAGGGCTAATGCAAAGGGCAAGAAAAAGGGTAATAAAACCAATGGCAAGTTCAAGCCCAATGATACTGCACTGAAGCCTAAAGGTGGGGTTGCCAAAGAAGGGAAATGCTTCCATTGCGGTGAGACCGGACATTGGAAGAGGAACTGCAACAAATACCTGGAAGAGCTAAAGAAGAAGAAAGGAAGTGAGACTACCACTTCAGGTATTTATGTTATAGAAGTTAATCTATCTACTTCTTCATCATGGGTATTAGATACTGGATGTGGTTCTCACATTTGTGTAAATGTGCAGGAACTCAAAAGGAGTAGATCGTTGACTAAGGGCGAGGTCGACCTACGAGTGGGAAATGGAGCAAGGGTTGCTGCATTAGCTGTAGGAACTTATATTTTGACATTGCCCACAGGGCTTGTTTTAGAATTAGATGATTGTTATTATGTGCCTTCCATCACTAAAAACATTATTTCTATTTCTTGTTTGGACAAGAAGGGTTTTTCATTTATAATAAAGGACAACTGTTGCTCCATTTATTTAAATGATATCTTTTATGGTAGTGCACAACTAATTAATGGTCTTTACATTCTAAATCTTGATATGCCTATTTATAACATAAATGCTAAAAGGATTAAATCTAATGATCAAAATCCAACATATCTCTGGCATTGTCGCTTGGGACACATAAATGAGAATCGCATTTCCAAACTCCATAAAGATGGACTTTTGGACTCATTTGATTTTGAATCGTATGAGACATGTGAATCTTGTTTGATGGGTAAGATGACTAAAGCCCCTTTCAAAGGACATAGTGAAAGGGCAAGTGATTTATTGGGCTTAGTACATACAGATGTATGTGGACCTTTAAACACACAGGCCAGAGGTGGGTTTATGTACTTTATTACATTTACTGATGATTTCAGTAGATATGGCTATGTGTATCTTATGAGACACAAGTCAGAATCTTTTGAAAAGTTCAAAGAATTCAAGAATGAAGTACAAAACCAACTTGGCAAGAGCATTAAGGCACTTCGATCAGATCGAGGTGGTGAATACTTAAGCCAAGAATTGCTTGACTATCTTAAAGAGTGTGGGATTGTCTCACAACTCACTCCTCCAGGTACACCACAATGGAATGGTGTATCTGAAAGGAGAAATCGAACTTTATTAGATATAGTTCGATCAATGATGAGTCATATAGATCTTCCAGAATCCTTTTGGGGACATGCATTAGAAACAGCTGCTTTTACATTGAACCGTGTTCCATCTAAATCGGTTCCAAAGACACCATATGAGATATGGACTGGTAAACGTCCCAGTATGTCTTTTATGAAGATTTGGGGTTGTGAGGCTTATGTAAGACGTCAAGTCTCTAACAAACTTGCACCTAAATCTGATAAGTGCTATTTTGTGGGATATCCTAAACTAACTAAAGGATATTATTTTTACAATCCCACTGAGCGCAAAGTGTTTGTAGCTCGAACAGGTGTCTTTCTAGAAAGAGAATTCATTTCTAGAAGAACTAGTGGGAGAAAAGTAGAACTTGAAGAAATTCAAGAGCTACAAGATAGCGCACCCGATGTTGAGATGGAGCCTGAGCAAGCACCACAAGTTGTTGTGGAACCAGAACCACAAGCTGTTGTGGAGCAACCGCCTGCTCAAGAGACACAAGCCTTGCGTAGATCAGTTAGAACACATCGTGAGCCACAGAAATATGGATTTCTAATGACTCAGAACGGTGATGTTTTGCTCATGGACCAAGATGAGCCTACTACCTATCAAGAGGCTATAACAGGGCCAGACTCTGAGAAATGGCTTGAAGCCATGAGATCTGAGATGGAATCCATGTATGCCAACCAAGTTTGGACCTTGGTTGACTTACCCGAAAGGGTAAAACCTATAGGGTGTAAATGGGTTTTTAAGAAGAAAACCGACATGGAAGGAAATGTTCATACCTATAAAGGGCGATTGGTTGCTAAAGGTTTAAACAAATTCATGGTATTGACTATGATGAAACTTTTTCACCAGTCGCGATGATCAAATCCATTAGGATCTTGCTTGCGATAGCTGCATACCATGATTATGAAATCTGGCAAATGGACGTCAAGACTGCTTTTCTTAATGGAAAGCTACTCGAGGATGTGTACATGACACAACCTGAGGGTTTTGTTGATCCAAAAAATGCTGGAAAGGTTTGTAAGCTACAACGTTCTATTTATGGACTAAAGCAAGCTTCTCGAAGTTGGAATCTTCGTTTTGATGATGCAATCAAAGAGTTTGGTTTCATCAAGAACGAAGATGAACCTTGTGTCTACAAGAAGGTTAGTGGGAGCACTATTGTCTTCCTAGTGTTGTATGTAGATGACATACTACTCATTGGGAATGACATCCCTACCCTTCAGTCTGTAAAGACTTGGTTAGGGAATTGCTTTTCAATGAAGGACTTGGGCGAAGCTACCTATGTACTGGGTATAAGGATCTATAGAGATAGATCAAGGAAATTAATTGGCCTAAGTCAAAGTGCATACATAGATAAAGTGCTAAAGAGGTTTAGCATGCAGGATTCCAAGAAAGGATTCTTGCCTATGACACATGGCATTACTCTCTCAAAAGAACAGTGTCCTACAACACAAGAAGAGAGAGAACGTATGAGTAAAGTTCCATATGCATCTGCTATTGGATCCATTATGTATGCCATGTTATGCACACGTCCCGATGTCTCGTATGCCTTGAGCATGACGAGTAGGTATCAAGTTGATCCTGGTGAACGTCACTGGATCACTGTCAAGAATATTCTTAAGTACTTGAGAAAGACTAAGGATACATTCTTGATATATGGAGGTGAGGAAGAGCTCATTGTAACAGGTTACACTGATGCTAGCTTCCAAACTGATAAAGATGACTATAGATCGCAGTCTGGTTATGTGTTTTGCCTTAATGGTGGTGCTGTGAGCTGGAAGAGTTCAAAGCAGGCGACAATAGCCGATTCTACAACAGAGGCTGAGTATATAGCTGCCTCTGAAGCTGCTAAGGAGGCTGTTTGGATCAGGAAGTTCATTACTGAGCTTGAAGTTGTTCCTAGCATTATAGATCCGATTGAGCTCTATTGTGACAACAATGGAGCCATCGCACAAGCTAAGGAGCCTAGATCTCACCAACGATCCAAACATATACTACGGCGCTTCCATCTCATTCGAGATATCATCGAGAGAGGAGATGTGAGGATATGCAAAGTACCAACTGACGATAACATCGCCGACCCACTGACGAAGCCTTTGACGCAGCAGAGACATGATCGTCACACTAGGTCACTAGGTATTAGATACATGAGTGAATGGTCTTAGTGCAAGTGGGAGATTGTTGGATTATGCCCTTAGAACCATTCATTAGATGATTGACTTTGGCATTATTTATGTATCATGACATTTTTATTTATAGTTCATTATTATATTTGTTTTATAACTGCGTAATATAATCTTATATGATAATGTCCTTAGAATAGTAATAACACACTATTCTTAAAATATCCCTAGTCAAGTATTATTGTGAACAAGGATAACAATGATACGATAAGACTAGTATGTGGTTGACTGATTACCATTGTCATGGATATAGGATATCAAGTCATCACATAGGTACATGTTAGAGAACTATGTACTGGATCGACCCTCCATGAGAACGCTACATGGATTGTTATATGAGTGTCATAAGTGATTCTCATAGTGATGATGGTGTATGTGATCCTTTGACTTGAGATCATCAGAGATCCCAACATAGAGAATTGCATACTTTAATGCTGCTAGATGTCATTCGTAACAGGATGGACTATAAAGGTAGTAATTGGGTATGCCTCGATCTATGTAGAGGGATGTTGAGTGATCAAGATAGAATTTATCCCTCTTATATAACAAGCGTGATGTCTTGGGCCCTTTGATAGAGTGAGACTAAGAAATGCATGGCCGTGCTCGAATAAGTCAATATGAGATATTGATTTTATTTGTTTAATTAGTCTACTCAGGAATCAAGAAACGCTGATTAGACTATACAAGTGTGACACATTCCATGACTTGTGTCTAATCAAGACATCAAAGGATAAAAGGATTAGACTACACAGTAACATCTATCACGAGTAAGGTTATGTCGAGTCATTGACATTCTCGTTACATGGGTAGCAATGATGTGTTGCTAGATACCGCTCATTGCCTGTGACAATTTTGTCATTGCCATTGTTTTGAGAACCTATTGGGTCGCACACTTAGAACGGATCAATGAGGAGCTTAATTAATCCTATTCTAAATTGGATTAAGGATATAACTAATCCTATTCTAAATTGGATTAGGGATATAACTAATCCTATTCTAAGTAGGATTAGAGTTATGTTTGGCAGTAAATTTTAGGGTAAAATTTACTGCCTATAAAAAGGATGTTTTCTGAAACATAGCCACACAACAATTAGAAAACAGAAAAGTATTCTTTTAATCGAAGCTAGCAGTTCGGTTAAAAGAATCAAAACGCTCCTTAAGGCATCTGATCGTGAGACGTTCAAGAGTCGTGAGATCCGTTCGTGTGGATACCATAGAGGCAGGAACGAAAAGTTGCTGCTTGTGATTCGACCAAAGACAGAAAAAGCAGAGAAAACGTTAGGTAAAATCTCGAAACCCTAATCAGGCAACCCTCCAAATCGATCCTGGTGGAGGCCGAATGTTTTATTTCCGCTGCGTGTTTGTTTCGGTCTCCTTCACAAAATCCATAAAAATCGTAAGTACGAAAAGAAGCATATATATATATATATATTTATCTTAATATTCTAAGTATACTTACACTTCAAATACTATGGAACCAACTCAATGTTACTTTCACATATTGCATTTAAATCTAATTTTTCTTCAATTAAACCTCCAATCACTTCAATTTCACTAACTAAACTTCCAATTAACTTCAGTTAACACCAATTATTAAAATTAAAGCTTAATTCCTAATATTCCCAATTTCACCTAAAGGGGAAAAATTCAATTCTTGGCAAATCTATGCCACCCAATGAAATTGAAGCTACAATTAACTTCTATTTATATCAATTAATAAAAATTTAACTTCAATTTGATGTAATTTAACTCAATTATACAAAACCCCCAATTTTCAAAAAGTTGTCCCAATGGTATCATGTGAAGGAAACCAAAACAAACACACAGCGGAATTTAAATCATTCGGCCTCCACCAGGATCGATTCGGAGGGTTGCCTGATTAGGGTTTCGAGATTTTACCTAACGTTTTCTCTGTTTTTTCTGTCTTTGGTCGAATCACAAGCAGCAACTTTTCGTTCCTGCCTCTATGGTATCCACACGAACGGATCTCACGACTCTTGAACGTCTCACGATCAGAAGCCTTAAAGAGCGTTTTTGATTTCTTATAATCGAATTGCTAGCTTCGATTAAAAGAATACCTTTTCTGTTTTTGGTTGTGCGGCTATGTTTTAGAAAAAAAACATCATTTATAGGCAGTAAATTTTACCCTAAAATTTACTGCCAAACAGAACTCTAATACTACTTAGAATAGGATTAACTATATCCTTAATCCAATTCAGAATAGGATTAGATATATCCTTAATCCAATTCAGAATAGGATTAATTAAGCTCCTCATTGATCCGTTCTAAGTGTGCGACCCAATAGGTTCGTTCTCAAAACAATGGCAATGACAAAATTGTCACAGGCAATGAGCGGTATCTAGCAACACATCATTGCTACCCATGTAACGAGAATGTCAATGACTCGACATAACCTTACTCGTGATAGATGTTACCGTGTAGTCTAATCCCTTTATCCTTTGATGTCTTGATTAGACACAAGTCATGGAATGTGTCACACTTGTATAGTCTAATCAGCGTTTCTTGATTCCTGAGTAGACTAATTAAACAAATAAAATCAATATCTCATATTGACTTATTCGAGCACGGCCATGCATTTCTTAGTCTCACTCTATCAAAGGGCCCAAGACATCACTCTTGTTATATAAGAGGGATAAATCCTATCTTGATCACTCAACATCCCTCTACATAGATCAAGGCATACCCAATTACTACCTTTATAGTCCATCCTGTTACGAATGACATCTAGCAGCATTAAAGTATGCAATTCTCTATGTTGGGATCTCTTATGATCTCAAGTCAAAGGATCACATACATCATCATCACTATGAGAATCGCTTATGACACTCATATAACAATCCATGTAGCGTTCTCATTGAGGGTCGATCCAGTACATAGTTCTCTAACATGTACCTATGTGATGACTTGATATCCTATATCCATGACAATGGTCATCAGTCAACCACATACTAGTCTTATCGTACATTGTTATCCTTGTTCACAATAATACTTGACTAGTGATATTTTAAGAATAGTGTGTTATTACTATTCTAAGGACATTATCATATAAGATTACATTACGCAGTTATAAGACAAATATAATAATGAGCTATAATAAATAAAATGTCATGATACATAGAAAAATGCCAAAGTCAATCATCTAATGAATGGTTCTAAGGGCATAATCCAACATCATGAGTGGTAAGACTTGGTACTTAAGGGTACCAAGGTTTGAACCTCAGAAAACGCACTCAAGGGATTATTCTTGAGTTCTTCAAGACCCTTAAGAAAAGCCGTGAGGTGATGGGCGATCGCCAAAGCGGACAATACATAAGTGATGTGGACGAGTGCCTACTTCACGTGTAAGGGTAAACCTAAGGTGAGGTCGCCTAGGGATGCTCGCCGACGGCCTGGTGTGACGGGCGAGGCTCTTACATAAAATGCAAGTTTCTAAAATAAAATGCTCGTTTTTATTTATATATATATATTAAATGCATGCAGCAACAATTCTAGATCCAAATTAAATATATATTTTTATTTTTATTTTTATTTTTATTTTTATTTTTACTTATATTTTTATTTTTATTTATATTTATATTTATATCTCCCTTTCCAGAGTTGCATCATCTTTGGCCTTACCCGAGCTCTTTCAATTTTACAAGGACAGCTTCCATACTCTCACCATGCTTTGACTTCAAGCTAATGTTACATTTATGGTGAGAAGTGAGAACATGAGAATTTTATGCTCAGAATTTGAAATCCAATTTTCTTTAGTATATATGAATGGTTTTTTCTTTTATTTTCTTTGATTGTTTTAATCTCCTTGAAGAATAAAAAGATATCAGATGTTCATGATTCTACATTCTCAAGCCACTAAGAAACATGAGCTGAGGTTTCAAAACTATGGATTATTCTTTCCTACATGATGAATCAATCGATTTTACTCAATGGACAGTCGGTTAGCTTTCTTCAAATTAGATAAAAACCATTAGCTAGCTAGCAGTTGTTTACTGCATTGGATTTTTGTATTTTGGGTTTGCATTACTTAATCAACTTATTATATTCATAAAAATTTGTGCATATTTAATGTTTTTTTTTTTTTTTAATTATCCAAGGCCGGAAGGTGCTGGGGGCAAAACAAAGTGATTTACATAGACTGATTTAGAATTTGTGCCCACTATTCTAATGTTCCCTACTTAGTCAGTTTTAATTGTTTGGCTTTCATTTTTCAGTTTTAATTGTTTCATTTGTATTATTTATTTAATAGTTAAGGTACAAGATACAGCAAATTTTGCAAGTCTGGTCGTAAAACTATTACATGCATCAAAATGTAAGAGCGGCAATAAGAAAGCTAGAACAAAATTGTAAAATTTCGATACTGTTGAGGATGCCGCTCGAACTGCCAGACAATCTGCTATCTGATTTGCCTCTTTGCACACAAAAGTAAAATGGATACTTTCTAATCTTGCCACTAGCATTATAATATCAGTAATGATGATCTCCTGATGCTGATGCAGGTGGATATCTAGTTTCCTGTTTAGCAGATGGACAGAAATAAAAGAATCCGTTTCCACATGTAAATACTTTGCCTAATGTCTATGCTATATGCAGTCCTGTGCGAATTCCTTGTAGTTCAACAAGGACATTAGTAGTGATTCCCAAATATTGACAGTTACCAGTATCATCTTCTAGGAGTCCTCCGCAGCCTGTAATAGATGATAAAATTCATCTGGCACTAGCTGCATCAGGTGAAGAAGAAGAAACAAAAATGCTCCAGAAGAAGAAGCAGCAGAAGGATCGAGCACAGTAGCAGTAGTTGTTAAGATGTTGTATTTAGAAGTTAGTTAAAGGAGTTAGCCAGTCAGTTTTCAGGTTAGTTATTTTCTGATATGTTAGCTACAAGTCAGTTAAAGCAGCTTGTATATGAACAGCTGATAAACCTCTTTACACTTAATTCATTCAATACAATGAAATTCTTTTCTTCAAGAATCAATTCTTTGACAGCCTATCTGTCCAGGATTTCAAGATTGGATCCGTCTTTAGTTTTATTTAAGGACTTGTGGGCGGATTCCGGGAGATTAATAGGATTTGTGGGGTAGGAGTAGATGGTAAGGATGAGTTGTTTATAGGCATTAATTGTTTGCAGAGGTGGAAGGTATTTTGAAGGATTGTCGGTATAAGTCTAGAAGTATTATTGAACAACACTCATTTCTTGTTCTCCAAACGTACCATAGTAAATTTGGTATAAAGTGAGAAAGGTATAGAAAAGTCTGAGTAGGTATAAGTTGGTTGTGGTTAAGGTTTTAAGCAAGGTTGGTTGCTTAAGCAAGATTTTAAGCAAGCTTGCCATATGGTTGCAAATTTTGGGCATGAGTTGAAGAGATGCTTATTGTTTTATCTGATTAACAGAGGAAGGTTCTTCATCAGCAGCTTCACCGGCTTCTGGATCATCAGCTACTGTCACCATACCAGCTATACAAGCTGAGTCATCACCAACGGCTGCTACTCCAGTTGTACCTCCAGCCGTATCAACTGGATCCTAATGTATTAAGTAGTAGAAGTTAGTTGGTAGTTATATTCTGTTTTGAGCAGTTGTAGCAAGCTCAACTGACTGAGCTATATAACTTATTTTGTACTGACTCTAATTCATTCAATACAACAGATTCATACTCATTTTTACAACTGTTAATAATATCATCAATATTGTAAAAGTTGTGGAGATTCTCGCTTCCTCATTGTGCCACGGTTTTTGCCACTTTTTTGCCATTTATTGTCCTTCATCTTTTGTCCTCTTCCCTGTGTTCATATTTACAGACTTTTGCAAGTTGGAAAGAAATAATGTGGTCTTGATTGTTGTGTAAATTTCTTTGGTGACTTGACGTATTTCGCTGAAGTTAACATAAGATTCAATTTCTATTTTCTGTGTTTAGTTTCCACTTGAATTCCATGTTTTTATTGTTTTATGGTGAATTTGAGTGATATCCATCTTTTATAGATATGAACTCAGTCATGGTAATTTATAAAAAAGAACCAAATTGTTAATGGTAAGAACAAGACGGAGAAAGATGGATATAAAAACACATTAGACTGAAAAAGAGTAAAGAAAGAGATGAATCCTCCTGTTGAAAATTTCGATTAGATTAGAGTTATTCTATTGGTATTTCGTTGCCCAAATTATTGAAGAAAAAGAGAGATGAATAATCTCACCTTCGCTCCATTATCCAACAGGCTTCTCATAGGATATCATCTCTAGAAAGGATTGCCCTGTGGATATTACATCGGATCCTAAATACAAGGTTTTGGAGACAAAGTTGGTAAGCACCTTTTAACTCTACTAATTTCTTGCTTTCTTTTATCGGTGGACTAAAATTTTCATTTCTCATTAGTGATGCAAATGATGAGGCAAGGGTGAATAAAGAAATGAGAGTAGAAGATAGTAAAGATAAGAAGATGGATAGTACAGTTAGGGAGAACCAAGATTCGTTGAATCTTGATTTGAAGAAGCCTGATCAAATAACTGTTGTGATTGTTGTAAATTTGAACTGCATAGTCAAAAGCAACAGCTATCTAAAGTTGGCATCCTTAAAGTGGAGAAAAAATTAGTAAATTTTTTTTATGTTTCAGCTTTAAATCACATGCAGCTTCATTATTTTATTTGTTTCTTTTAACTCTATGTTTGCTTAAATTATGATATGATTTTTACTTATTGATCTTATTCTCTTATTCAACTACATTTTATCATTTTTTATGCATATGGTTTGATTGTCTTGGATTTATTTTGTAAACCGAGTATATTGCAATGTGGATATTGCAATATTCTTGATAGGTAGCTAAGCACAAGCTAATAGTCTTGTAGAGCATAGTCCAATGTGTTCTCTTAGCAAGTCCCCTGTTTTTAGGACCATCAATTCGATGGCCAACAACCAATTACTTGGTCTGCCTACTATCTCGCATCCTCGAGTGTCAAACTCCAAGAAAGTAGCGCTTATGTTTTGTTGTCAATTTCATTAATGCAAACAATTTTCTATTTACTTGACTAATCTTTTCCTTTTTTAAGATTGATTTATTTCTATTTTTTAATTTCTTCATTTAATTTCAGAAATATTAATGTTTACCAATTCCCTCTCATTATCTCATGCAACTTAGTGAATATTTTTTTTAGTGAAAAGAACCAACCAAAACAAGCCAATCATAGAGTAGAATTTAAAATTTTCTATTCAAGGTGTGTTAACATTCAATAATTTTATATGTTTGTATACTTAAACATATAAAATGATAACAAAAAAAATAACTGTTATCTTGCAGCATCGTGCAGGTGTCATTCCAGTAGGAGTAATTAGTTATAGAATGACTTCGTCGTGAATCCTCCATTTTTTTGAGAAAAACCATACATGTCGTTCAACGTTGCTTTGCCTTCATCGTGGCAGGGCAGTTGGGGAAGATATGTCAAGTAAAACCCATAGAGTAAGGTAGCATACATATCAGAATTAGCCAACAGGGTTTTATATTAATAGTGGACTGTAATTTAAGGGACTAGGATACTTAAGTTTGTAATTAAGGTGGAAAGGCAATAAGGGTTTGCATTGCATTGAAGTAGGCAGGGTTAGGATTTGATGAAAAAATGGATATCAAATGTTGCACAGCAGCGGAGAATAATCTCATGGATATCTTATGAATACCTAATTAGCAGGACTCGGTAGGAAAATGCATGGAAAATTTACATGCCAAGGGTACAAGATTTTGTGATGCAAAGAAGACGAAATATGAGGATTACTCTGAATGTTATATGAGATACTACCATATATGCAAATTGAGGAAAAGAAAGAACAAGAGTTCCTCAACCAGCAACAAGCTTTCTGGATTGTCAAGTAAATCAACTGTAACATAGTTGCAGAACATGGGGTAAGACTTGCCAGTCCTATGACTTCTTTAAAGATGCAAGGCTCATCGAAGCAGCCTCTGATTTCCTTCAATCATTAAAGACGTAAGGCTCATAGAAGCAGCCTCTGATTTCCTTCAATCATTAAAGACGCAAGGCTCATAGAAGCAGCCTCTGATTTCTGAAGACATGTACTTCTTTAACTCCACAGATAAGAAGTACATGAAGTTAAGAGAATTAGCTCTCAGATGGGTATCGCTATGCTTAAAGCACTGAGGCATGGCACGTTAAATGTGACAGGTACAGTCTCTTCTCTTTTACATATCAGACATATGTATACAGTACTACCTTAGTGAAATAAAGGTAAATAGGGGATGTCAGATGTAAGGAATAATGAAAAGAAATTTCATATTTCATAATTAATAGATAAATGTTTATCATTTATCACTGTTACTGTTGAATGTTAATAGCATCGCAGACAGCCCAACCAGTAAAGTTGTATAGAAATACGTGCAAAATGTGGTAACAAGATGTTACAGTTAACATTCAATAATTTTATATGTTTGTATACTTAAACATATAAAATGATAACAAAAAAAATAACTGTTATCTTGCAGCATCGCGCAGGTGTCATTCTAGTAGGAGTAATTAGTTATAGAATGACTTCGTCGTGAATCCTCCATTTTTTGAGCAAAACTATACATGTCGTTCAACGTTGCTTTGCCTTCATCGTGGCAGGGCAGTTGGGGAAGATATGTCAAGTAAAACCCAGAGAGTAATGTAGCATACATATCAGAATTAGCCAACAGGGTTTTATATTAATAGTGGACTGTAATTTAAGGGACTAGGATACTTAAGTTTGTAATTAAGGTTGGAAAGGCAATAAGGGTTTGCATTGCATTGAAGTAGGCAGGGTTAGGATTTGATGAAAAAATGGTAGCTAGAATTGATATCAAATGTTGCACAGCAGCGGAGAATAATCTCATGGATATCTTATGAATACCTAATTAGCAGAACTCGGTAGGAAAATGCATGGAAAATTTACATGCCAAGGGTACAAGATTTTGTGATGCAAAGAAGACGAAATATGAGGATTACTCTGAATGTTATATGAGATACTACCATATATGCAAATTGAGGAAAAGAAAGAACAAGAGTTCCTCAACCAGCAACAAGCTTTCTGGATTGTCAAGTAAATGTACTGTAACATAGTTGCAGAACATGGGGTAAGACTTGCTAGTCCTATGACTTCTTTAAAGATGCAAGGCTCATAGAAGCAGCCTCTGATTTCCTTCAATCATTAAAGATGTAAGGCTCATAGAAGCAGCCTCTGATTTCCTTCAATCATTAAAGACGCAAGGCTCATAGAAGCAGCCTCTGATTTCTGAAGACATGTACTTCTTTAACCGCAGAAACCATCAGCAATCACTCTGCCATTATTAATACCTTCATTAATGAATGTTAAGGGACAGGAAAGTGTGAGAAGGCTTTACCAAAGAAGAATGATTGCATACAAATGTGATAACCACAATCCCAACAGTATTAAGTAGACATGCTTTGTCAGAGGCTAGAGGTGAACATGAAAATTGCATATCTTGGAATTATATTAACCCATTCGCCTTCAGTTTCCTCTGCAAAATCAAAATCAAAGTCACAGAACTCCAGTGCTAGCGTAGATGCCCCAAATTCGTTCTTAAGCATCTGATGAATAAAGTTGGTGAGTCCATTTGAAGAGAAATGAACTAGAGAAAAGTCTAGAGAAATCGTTGAAAGCGAATTCTAGACTTAAAACCCTTTGTTTTGTTTCTTGAGTTCCAAAAAATGTAGTTTGGGTTACCATTAAGCACAATAATTCGAACTAGGCTTTTGTTGAGGGTACAAACTGTTGGGCTAAGCCTTTTTTTATATATATAGATAAGCTCAAAATAATTTCTAAATATATATAAAAAAAAAAACGCGGACGTTAATTTTAAAGAGATAGTTGCCGCCTCTTGATCTCTATAAATATGAGTGCTTGGTACTTACGCCTCTTGTTTCTCTACAAAAGAAAGGAAAACAGTCGAGAGTAGCAGCTTTAGTTTTCAAGAACCAATAGCCTCTCAGTTGTAAACAACCGCTTCTCAAAAAAAAAAACCCAGTGTTAGTAAACATCCCCTTCTCAGCTGTAAGACAAAAAAAAAAGCAGCCTTAGTTTTCAAGAAAAAAAATGCTTGCTGGAATGGTTTTTGATCCCTCAGATGAGGAGATAGTTTCTCACTATCTCCCGAAATTGATTCAGGGGGAAGGCATGGGTGAATGGCAGTATTTGATTGAGTTTTATGATATATATTCCTCAAAACCAAGCCTGTTATTTGAGATTGACAGTGGAAAGGGCCTTCCGTTTATCAAAAGCAACCAACGATTCTTCTTCAGCCACCGACAGAAGATTTCCCAGAAAAATGCAAATGGAAAACGACCCAGAAGGGTTGTTGAAAGTCTAGGAGATGGAAACGGCAGCGGTGGATATTGGAAGTCTTCGACGGGAGAGAAGCCGATTGTTGATGAACTCCAAGAAGGTACTGTTTTAGGTTACGTTAACACCCTTAACTTTCTTGAGTTCAAGAATGAGAAAAAGGGTCGAAAGGATGCCACAAAAACTAGTTGGCTCATGCATGAGTACCGTCTGCCAGGGGAAAGGTTTCAAGAATGGGTTATATGCAAGATTAAAGACCTCTCTCGTTCAGGGCATGATGAATATGAAAGCGTTTGGCTGAACGAGTTCCTTGGAAAACTAACGTCGCCTCAAGGCAAATCAAACGATCAAGATCAGCATCAGCCGAACCTAATGCCGGAATATCGGTCTCAGACATCCATCTTGGTTGATCCTTTGATGGGTAACAATGGTGTGGGTGGAAGCAGCTGCTTGCACGTGCAGCAATCAGAAACAACTTTTGTGGGAGAAACAGGTCAGTTTGGTTTTACTTTCGGTTCTGGTTTTGGACTAGAATGTCGGTCACAGGCATCCACCTTGGTTGATCCTTCTATGGATAACAATATATTGGATGGAAGCAGCTGCTTGCACCAATCTGGAACAGCTTTCGGGGGAGAAACATGTCAATTTGGTATTAATGTCGGTTCCGGTTTTGGACTAGAATGTGGATCTCTGGCATCCACCTTGGTTGATCCTCCGATGGGTAACAATAATGTAGATAGAAGCAGCTGCTTGCCCTTGCAGCAATCAGAATCAACTTTTGTTGGAGAATCAGGCCAATTTGATTGTAATGTGGGTTCTGGTTTTGGACAACTAGAGTCCAATGCTTTGGCAAGTAATGGTGTGGGGAAAATTATGTCAAACAATGATGAAGATCCTTTCGAGGAGGTGGATCAGCTATTGGGGATTGGCAATAGCAAAAACAACGAACTAAGCAAGTTATTGGATGAACTTGCCACTGATGCTGGTGCTGATGAGGACGAGGACCCTTTCATGGAGGTGGAGCAGCTGTTGGGGATTAGCAATAGTAAAAACAACGAAATAAGCAAGTGTTCAGATAAGCTTTCCACTGATGAGTTGCTGGGCATTTTGAATTTCGACCATCTTCCTGCTTTGGAAGACTTCCCCGTCAAGTGAAGTTTCTTTGGTTTTGTTTGTTTGTTTGTTTGTTTTTTGTGGAAGTTGGTTAATATTTTTATTTGTAAAGACATAATCTGGAATTTCGTTAATATTGTTATTTGAAGATCAACTTTGAAATCAGCTCTCTCTATATAAATGTATATATTTAAAATCGTATAACCTGCATGGCATTAGTTTAGAAGCCAAGTTCAAAGTAATAAGAGATATGTACGTCAGAAGGCCTCTTTCTGATTATAGATGGAATCCCAGCAGCAGCACCAAGAATTGAAAGCTTCCGACTCCTTAAAACCCCAATCTTACCATACTCAGATTCTTCCCAACTAAAATAAAATGTCAGCTTACAATGTGCTTGAATCCCTCCCGAGATGTCTTGTGATGCACTCTGTAAAGGCTTATAAGAGGGCATTGAATAAACCAAGCAACTTAAGCTTGGTTTCATGTTACTAGCTGAATTATCCTCACATGCATGCTTTGTATTTGTATATGTTATTAGATTAAGCAGGTTGACTTTTCAACCCATAGTTTCCTCAATTTATAGCTGAGATGTATACATATAGTATGATGCTTCCTGTACATTACAGTGGCTTTATCATACAAGAAGAGTTGAAACCTGAGCAGGAAACAAAACTAGGGTAGTTATTATGGAAGAGCAGCGGAAAATTCATCTAGTGGTGGCTCAGACAGCCCTCCGCTGCCTCCTGCCTCTGCTACATACTACAGTCAAAATTGCTCTACCCTCCTAGTGGGAGGGCAGTTGGGGAAGATATGTCATGTAAAACCCAGACAGTAATGTAGCATACATATCAGAATCTGCCCACAGGGTTTTATATCAATAGTGGATTGTAATTTAAGGGACTACGTTACTTTAGTCTGTAATTATGGTAGGAAAGGCAATAAGGGTTTGCATTGCATTGAGGTAGGCAAGTGTAAGGTATGATATTTTGCACAGCATAAGAAAATAATCTAATTGATATCTTTTGTATGCTTAATTAGCAGGACTCCGTAGGAAAACACAAGGATAATTTGCATGCCAAGGGTCGAAGATTTTGCTAGTCTTGAGAAGCTTGCAGTTGCAGACTTCAGTTATAAAATAAAAGGGTACTTTGTACCCAAAAAAAAAACAAAAAAAAAGGGTTTTAGTTTTAAGGCCACGCTTAGTACTTTGTTTTTCACTCCACTTCTTAAGACAGTGTTTGACTGAATTTTCAAAGAAAAAAAGTCAATGTTTGATTGAGCCTTTTAGTCCTCATGTAATTGTGTTATTTACGAATAAATTAAAAGATTTTTTTTTTTTGAATAACCATATGCATAATTGCACCTTTTTTTACGTAACAATATCTCTTACGTTTTAACTAGTCAAATAACCTTAAACCCTTTTAACATTTTTTAATTTTTTCTCAAAAATAATAAATATATAAAAAAAGCAAGCAAGAGACTGATTAAAAAACTAGAAAGCAAATTCATTTGGTTGACAAAAAGAAATATTGTAATAAAATATTGTTGTTAGAAATTGATATTGAATTGTGATTATTATAATTTAATATTTTAACAAAAAAAAAGGCAATTGTTGAATAACCATATGCATAATTGCAACTTTAGAAAATAAAAAATGAAGATGGATAACATTTTCTAAAACTCATCAACTTTGGATCTCAATCCTTCTTTAAAAATCAAATAAAATAATAAAAAAATAACAATCTGAAGGCCAAGCTTAGGTTATTTTTGCCGCATTTACAATGAAAAATAGAAATTAGACTCTCAAAGGTTTCTGGACATTTACAAACTGTCATCTGTCAGAATCAGGCAGGCAAATCTTAACACTTGTGACCATATTGAAAATTCAATCACAGCCCTGCCTTGGAGATGTACTTCTACTTTCGCAGGTTTCATCGTTTGGCAAAGGTTAAAAGAAGATTAGCAGTCAAATGATCGTGGCTTGTTATACATTTTCCAGAATGCTATGTCATGACGGCATTTCAATGTCACCAGCACAGAATTTCCATGATCCGTCATCTTGCCTTCTAAGTATATAGCGGATTTTGTAAGTGCTGCAATTAATCAAAAGTAAAAACAACTTAGTCCAGAAGTTGTTTAAACAGTTCAAGTTTAGATTTTCTGGAAAAAATCAAGTAAAACATAACAAGACTGTTGAAGGAAAAAATACACATAATGCAGAAAGTGCAGGATAATACAGGAATGTAGCCAGTTCAGACAGATTTAACTGAAGCTGCAATTTGATGTTAATTCATTGGCAGTTGACATATACCAATTGCCCCACAGCATAGTTTTAAGGTGTGTAAATATTATTTGAACACATAGCAACATTTACAATTTGAGCTCCAAAAATGCCCTAAGCGGCCAAGGTGGATTTGCTCACCTGTAGTAAGTAGGATTCTTTGGCTGAGACTCATCAACAAGCTCAGCTGCTTCCTCTAGGAGAGCCTCAATTTCAGCCATCTCACCCCTGTTTATGTCCAGCAGAATGTCTGCTCGCAGAATGGTCAATTGCAGCAGAACAAATCTCCAATAACAACATCTAGCTTTTGCTGTATCAGCCAAAGCTTGCCACTGCAGACCAATTATGCAAACAGAAAAGCCAAAGGGTTTAGCTAAGAAGTGTTACTTCCACCTCAAGGAATAGAATCTTGAAATTAACACACCAATATTTTTCCACATCATGAATTTAGAGTTAGTGCCGTGCAAAGGTTTAGAATTTGAATTTTTAAAATCTCTGAAATGGTTTGATCTTGATTTTGATTTCAGCTAATCTTTGTTTAGTAAAACTACATTCTGAGGGCATTCTCCCCAAGTTTTTTATTTTCCTCATTTAACACCTAATTAAAGGTTGAAACCACCATTATATTTCACGACATCAGGAAAATGATATCAAGAGTAATTTCGGTATTTTCTTGCAGCAATTGAAACAGGTAACTGACTCACAGATAGTTTGCTATCATCAATATCAAATGTCTAAAACCCTATTATTTCTCTGGTAGCAACAACATCTTATTTTCCAAACAGTACACGGTTGCAATGATTTCTCATATTATAAAAGCGCATACTCACTGGTCAACCACAGACACTTCTTTTAACCCCTTTTTACTCCCTTCTGGGGTTCTGGGGGGGCAGGCAGGCAGGGAGACGAGGGAAGGTTGATGTATTACCTTATTGTTAGCATAACAAAAGCAAGAAATTAAATGAGAACAATCAATAGGTTTTACCTGAATTAACATTGACTCATCAAGGGCTTCAGATAGGCTATGAACCTGATGATTAGGTCCCAGAGCTTCAGCTTTGATATCTTGCCATTGCCTGACAAGAGCTTCAGCATCTTCCACGGACATTTGCATCCTGTCCACTGCTATGATGGAGCTTGACAGACTAGCAGGAAGGCGGGAACTTTGTGACTTCCTAGCATCTGAAGGGTTCCTGAATTGAACCACAGCCAATTCCAATAGTTTCTTAATCCTACCACCAATACCACTTTCCTTGATATGAGCAGAGGCTACATTGTAATCCAAGGAAGAATCTCCCTTAAAGGTAAGGGAACTTGTGTTCATGTGTGGCTTGCTGGAGGCCCATATTGACATACTTCTGACCCCACCTAATCTCATTCCTGAAAGCTTTAAGCTAGTTAACACAATGCATCCTAATACAGTAACAAAAGTTACCCTTTCAGTCACATTCCTCTGCGAAAACCAGCTTTCCCAAGAATTATTCTGGTTTACTCCAATTTTTCTTTTCATTTGAACTGATGATGCACTAACATTGCTTCCACTGCTATTGTCACCCGTTACCAAAGGGGTCTGCAAATCAGTTGGTGCTAATTGTTTAACAGCTGACGCAATATGTATAGAAGATTTCATACGAGGAAGGGAATCCTCAATTTCTCTCCTCTCTGGTGCAAGAGCAGAAGATAGTGACCTATGGCCTAGATTGGGGATGGTTTGAGGCAAACCTTTACTTTTCTTGCTCCCAGGAGCTTTTCTTTCACCACCAAAATAGTTGGCCTGCAGACATGTACTCATGTTAACACTTCCCTAAATCTGATATGTCAATCATTTTGCTTACCAAAGATGGAGAACAATCTCTTGTATCAGGAAAGAGGGAAAGCACAACATCCTTCAGCCAAATCTCCTGATTAAGTCAGCAGGTAGTTTGATATTAGAAAATGCATTAATCTTGAAGATAAACAATAAGTTTAAAGAATTAAAAGGGTTGTGGAAGTGGAACACAGTCCTACTAGCACAACAATCATGACTGTTACCAAGTACACAACCTTACCGAATTAATTGTCTTCAAATTTTCAAACCACAAAATAAGGAAAGAAACACTTAAAAGAGAACATGAATTAACATGACCCTTGGTTCAAATTTGTATACATTCAACAGTTTTTAAGTTCATGCTCTCTACAAAGGCAAGAATCAAGCCCTTTTCTACCTCGGTGTTGTCAAAGGCACAAGGCACGCTCCAGGCACATTCATAACCTAAGCTGCAAAAAAGGAGCTCACTAGAGTGATGGCACTAATTTCTAAAAGATAATTATAACTACAGGACAACAAAAATAAATTCTATGTATTATGTCTAAGAAGCTTAAGACATGATTTTGTTCATCATCATCATCATCCTATCCAAAGCCTTTATCCTAATGCTAGAGATAGGTTACATAAATCAATATATGAACTCACGCTAAGTCATCAACATGAATTCTCCCCCTCCACTCATTCCTATCCAAGGCCAATGTGTTCTTCCAATTCTCATGTTGCCATATCATTTCGAATGACTTCTTTCCAAGTCTTTTTCAATCTTCCCTTAACTTTGACCCTTTCTCATCTTTTTTTACATGATTTTGTTAATGAATATTAGAATTTACTCCATTAAAATACCTAATGTGTTCCAAAGATCAGGAATTATCACAAATATTTCTATTAGACAAAGTTCCCAGTTTCCTTCACTTCCATCTTCAACAAGTTGCACAACAGTTAAAACAATTATTTTTTTCCTGTGAATAGAGCTGAAAATATCCCCTTTTGACCATTAAAAGAATGGCAAACAATAGATAAAAAAAATTTAGGAAACCAAAGGACACTTAAGGCAGGCATGCATTTTCTGTGTCTTTACCCAATCAAAAAAGTGTGCCTTGGCACAAAAGGCACACATCTGATTAAATGCACCCTTGGCTGAAGGAGTGCAGGGCGCTTTGCTTCATTAGCACTGCACCTTAGCACCTAGGCATATGCCTATATGTGGAATTTCAGAATATTTGATTTCTGAATCTTACTTGAATGATACAAAACTCTAAGGATTATATACAGCTACTGTTAAGAAGTAAATAGGAAACTAAATCAGTCTAAATCTAATCCCCATAATTGAGGAATTGTCTAACCTTAATTCTAAGGATACAGATATTTACACATTTAATATAGTTGACTTTTCCACACTCCCCCTCAAGCTGGCTTGAAGATATCTTCCATGGCAAGCTTGCTCACTAGATTTTCAAACTACTTCTTGTGCAATCCCTTTGTAAGAACATCAGCAACTTGGTCACTTGTTGGTATATATGACATGCAAATTATTCCATTGTCAAGCTTCTCTTTGATAAAACGTTTATCTACTTCTACATGCTTCGTTCTATCATGGAGCACTGGATTGTGAGAAATAGAGATTGCAGCTTTGTTATCACAGCAGAGCTTTGTCGGTGAGGGATTAGAAACCTTCAAGTCTTCAAGTAGTCTTTTGATCCACATTACCTCACAAATCCCATGAGCTATTGAACGAAACTCAGCCTCGGCACTACTTCTAGCTACTACATTCTGTTTCTTACTTCTCCAAGTGACAAGGTTTCCTCCCACAAATGTGCAATAGCCTAAAGTTGACCTCCTATCGGTAATACTTCCTGCCCAATCTGCGTCGGTATAGGCTTCTACTTGTAGGTGTCCATGGTTTTTGAAGAGCAATCCCTTTCCAGGTGTTCCCTTTAGGTACCTTAGGATTCTGTAGGCAGCTTCAAAGTGTTCTGAGCTGGGTGAATGCATAAACTGACTTACCACACTTACTGCAAAAGCTATATCAGATCGTGTATGTGCTAAATAGATGAATCTACCCACAAGTCTTTGGTATTTCTCTCTATCCACCACATCTTTGGTTTCAGCAGGCTGAAGTTTCAAGTTGGGCTCTATTGGGGTTTCAGCTATCTTGCAACCAAGCATTCCTGTCTCACTAAGCAAGTCTAGGACATACTTACGTTGGCTAACAAAGATACCCTCCTTTGATCTTGCAAATTCCATACCAAGGAAGTACTTTAAGGCCCCCAAATCCTTTATCTCAAAGTCATGTGCAAGCTTTCTCTTAAGTTCTCCAATTTCTGCACTATCATCCCCAATTATTATTATATCATCCACATACACAATTAAAATAGCTAGTTTACTGTTTCTAAAGTGCTTGAAGAACATTGTGTGGTCAGCTTGACTCAGAATATAACCATAGCTCTTCACTACATTTCCAAACCTTTCAAACCATGCTCTTGGTGATTGTTTAAGACCATACAAGGATTTTTTCAATTTGCACACCTTGTTGGTTCCGAGGTTTTTCTCAAATCCAGGTGGGAGGTCCATAAACACTTCTTCCTCTAAATCTCCATTAAGAAAGGCATTTTTTACATCAAGTTGGTGTAGAGACCAACTGAAATTCACTGCTAAAGAGAGAAGTACCCGAATTGAGTTTATTTTTGCAACTGGAGCGAAGGTCTCTTGGTAGTCAATGCCATAAGTTTGAGTGAACCCCTTGGCAACAAGTCTTGCCTTGTACCTCTCTATGCTCCCATCAGCCTTACACTTCACAGTGAAGACCCATTTACATCCTACAGTTGTCTTGCCTCTTGGTAGCTCCACAATCTCCCAAGTCCCATTCTTTTCAAAAGCATCCATCTCTTCCTTCACTACTAACTTCCAATCCGGATCACCTAAGGCATCTTGAATAGATCTTGGTACATGCAAGTTAGAAATATTTGAAAGGAATGCTTTGTGGTTATTGGACAACTTTTGATACGACAAATATTTTGCAATAGGATGATTGGTACATGATCTTACTCCTTTCCTGTTAGCAATTGGGACATCCAAATCAGAAAAATCAGTATTTGGAGACTCAATAGAAGAAACTAAAGGAGCAATTTTAGGATTAACCTGAGTTTGAGGAGGAGGAGGACCATCCCTCTAAGATTCTGGCTGAACAGGTGCTAGAAAAATAATTGGATCAGTAATATTTTTATGAGAATTCCTCCTGGTGTAAACTTGAAGCTCAATATTTGGATTATGTGAATCAGTTTGAAGTAATTCTCCCCCTGTTTCAGATTCTTCAATACTTGGCACCTGTTGACCAAGAGAATCCTTGTTTTCATTATTTTTAACATCCATTTCCTTAAATTTTTTAATAGACTGAATTGGTGACTCAATGAGACTTGGTAGTGGTGTAGAGAATTTCCAAAAATTATCTTCTTCTTTATTCTCCCCCTGAAGAAGATTTTTGTTGAAATAAGGTTGATTTTCTAGAAAAGTGACATCCATAGTTATGTGAATTTTCTTTGTCAAAGGATTAAAACACTTACACCCTTTTTTATTTGGAGCATAACCAATTAAAACACATTTTTCAGCTTTAGGATCCAATTTGCATCGAAAAAGTTGGGGAATATAAACAAAGCAAGTGCATCCAAAAATTCTTAAAGATAACTCAGAGTACAAACGAAATGTTGGGAAGTATTTTTTGAGAGTATTCAAAAGTGTTTCAAAATGTAAGACACGAGTTGGCATCCTATTGATTAAGTAAGATGCAGTCAACACAGCATCTCCCCAAAGATATTTTGGAATGTTCATAGAAAACATGATAGCTCTAGCTACCTCAAGTAAATGCCTATTTTTCCTTTCAGCTATTCCATTTTGCTGGGGTGTGTCCCGACATGTAGATTGGTGTAAAATACCTTTTTCTTTTAAAAAATTTCCCAAACATTCATTAAAGTACTCAGTTCCATTATCTGTTCGAAGGATGCAAATTTTTGTTTTGAATTGGGTTTCAATCATGCAATAAAAATCTTTGAAAAGTTTTTCTACATCAGATTTTTTGCTTAGTAAGTAAACCCAACACAATCTAGTGTGATCATCAATAAAAGTTACGAACCACCTTTTTCCAGACAAGGTGGTAACCTTTGAAGGTCCCCAAACATCAGTATGAAACAAGTAAAATGGTTTTGATGGACTATAAGGTTTTGAAATATATTTAACTCGATGATCTTTAGATAAAAGACAGCTTTCACATTGAAAAATAGAGCAATCCTCTCCTTTAAACAAATTAGGAAATAAATGTTTTAAATAAGGAAAACTAGGATGTCCTAACCTAAGATGCCATTGCATTATTTTATCAGAAACAGAATTTGAACTGGTACTACTAAGCCCTTGAGCTTTTTTATTACCTAGGAAATCCTCACTGAAATAGTAGAGCCCATTTATTTCTCTAGCACTGTCAATCATCTTCCCTGAGTTTTGGTCCTGAAATTGACAAAGAGAGTCACAAAAGATAACACGATAGTTGGAATCCTTTGAGAGTTTACTAACAGATAAAAGATTACAAGTAAGTTTAGGAACATGAAGTACCGATTTAAGATCAATACTTTCAGAAAGTTTAATAGAACCCTTGCCTGCAATAGGTGAAAAACTACCATCTGCTATTCTTATTTTTTCATTACCAGAACAGGGAATGTATGAACTAAATAGATTAGACAGGTTTGTCATATGATCAGATGCTCCTGAATCAATGATCCATGGAGTAGAATTAAAGACACTGGATAGGGCTAATAGATTGCTACCTGAATGAGCCAATTAACTATTAGATGTACCAGATGTCGAATTGAACTTTAGTAGTTTCAGGAGTTGATTGAGCTGCTCTTTGCTGAAGGAACCCATATTTGCTTCATTGGCAGAGGCTTGTGACTGCTTCTGCTTCGGCTTCCAATTTGTTGGTTTTCCATGGATATGCCAACAAGTTTCTTGAGTATAGCGTGGTTTGCTACAATGGTCACACCACACTCGAGGCCTGTCATCAATCTTACGCAAATCAGGGACATTCTGTCCACCAACATTAGCTTCTGCACTGACCAATGTAGAGTTTACAACCGAAGCAGAACCTGACATGGTGGTAAAAAACAGCAGCGGCTCTTGGAAAAATATGGTGATTTAGGGTTTGGCAAGAAAGAAAAATTCTCGATGAGAAAGTGGCTATGAAGGCCTAAGGTAAAAAAAAAAGCAATGAAGGCTGAAGAAAAAACTGTAGATAAATCAGCAATGAAGGCTGAAAAAGTGACTGATTTTCAAGAAAAAACCTAAAGCTCTTGATACCATGTGGAATTTCAGAATATTTGATTTCTGAATCTTACTTGAATGATACAAAACTCTAAGGATTATATACAGCTACTGTTAAGAAGTAAATAGGAAACTAAATCAGTCTAAATCTAATCCCCACAATTGAGGAATTGTCTAACCTTAATTCTAGGGATACAGATATTTACACATTTAATATAGTTGACTTTTCCACACTATACAATGCTATTCTACCTCATGGAGTCAACTACATGGAACATTGTATTTTATTAAGGACCATAATTAGAGTAATATCATCAAGCACTAAATGGATAGTTTTCTCCTATAGCTTCGTTGGCATATCTTTCTCCATTTTGGAATGAACATTCTCCATTAAATCACAATACTCCAACAGAAGCATTTACAGACCTTTGTTCCACATGGCAAACCACCTTAAACATGTCTCATCGTTTTATGCTGGCTACTATTTTCACCTTTTTCTTGAATGCACGTGTGTTCCTAATCCTATATCTTCTTTTAAACTCAAATATCTCTTGCAGCATCCTCATTTCCACTACTTTATCTTTTGCTTAACCACCCAAAATCCAATAGCATAAAGCAATGCTGACCTTATTGTGCAAAAGTCTGCCTTAACCTTAGGAGGTATTTGCTGTCACACGAGTCAAGAACCCAATAAAATTTCTCTATTTAACCAATCATACTTGGATCCTATTTGGCATGATTGAGCCAAGATACTAGAACAGCTCACTTTACAGTATATCTTTTTCTCCAGTTTATACACTTGCTTCATTACCAATCCTTTGCTGAACTTTCATTTCATACATCATTTTTTTTTTTAAAGAAAAGTTTTTATTCCATGGTTTCCCTCCACAGCTCAAGCATTAATCATGGCTTTCATCTCCTCCACCAGATTCATATCATCTGCAAAAGTATACACCAAAGTGTAGCTCCTTGACTATGCCTGATAAATTCATCAAATCACCAAGGCATATAGATAACATTCGAAGCTGCTCCTTGGTGTAAACTATTGCTATTAGGCAATGCTCTGGCATCCCCTCTATTAGTCTTTACACAAGTAACTACTCCATTGTATGCATCACTCATAGCCTGAAATAACACACAGACTCCTTAGTTCTCCAAAACTTCCCAAGAAAACATAAAATCACCATTTGATAGTCTAATCAAAATAAGTAATAATGTACCAAAAAGAGAACATCCATGGTGAAATGTGTAAATTAAACATACATGACCTCCCAACTGCAGAGCTTTCCATTCAATGCATTTTCATATGCATATTTTGAAGCAGGAGATGGTTTAGACTTGTCAAGAATTGTATTTGAGGGAATCTCTACTCAAAGTCAACTGTTTTAATTAATTTGTTATTTTAGGAAATCTGTAAATATTTGTATCCCTAGAATTAAGTTTAGAGAATCACTCAATTATAGATTCTATTAATTAAGATCATATCTAGGATTATGGGTGATATATTTTCCTATTTGATTAGAGTCGTTTGTATATAAATAGGATACCTATGTACAATTTTATTCAAGTCTTTCAATACAATACTTTGACTCTCTACATGGTGTTAGAGCTCTAGGCTAGAAACCTAGGGATTTTTCTATCAACGTTCATCCCCGAATTTCTCAACCACAGCCTTTATTGCCAATTGAATTGATTAGCAGCCTTCATAACCATTCTTCTCTATAATCTATTTTTTGTCCATCACCTAATTTGTCCACCGCCACAACCGAAGTCAGTACCCACAACACAGGAAACGCAGACTACTAAAGTGGTTCTACCACCTTGAAAGCTACAACAAATCAATGCTGCCTACAAATTGAAAGGGAAAAATTATCTTAAATTGTCTCAATTAGTCGAGACTATTCTAAAAGGAAAAGGAAAAGGAAAGATTAGCCACATCTTGGGGACCAATGGCGGAGCCATGTTGAAGCAAGTGGCGGTCATGGCCCCCCCCTAAAATTTTGCTAAATTTGCCTTGAATATGTATATATTATAAGATTTAATCTAGGAGTGGCCCCTCAAAAAAAAAAAATGTTCCCTCCTCATAATTCTTAAGAAAAATAAAATGGCAATATTTATGATTATAAAAAAATTAAATTTTAAGGCAAAAAAATTAATTATCAAATTTCCAAGGAGTATTAATATAATTTTATATAATGAAAGAAATTATTAGATTTTAGTTTTTATTAAATTATTTTATATATGTTATTAATTTAAACTTTTTACTTTAGATATATGTTAAAAAACTAGTTAAGCATTTTTTATTGTTACAGTCTTATAAAAATATTTTAACTTCACTTAATTATCTATTTTATACCTTAAATAAATACTTTTTTTTTGTTCATTGATAAAGGAACCTTAAATAAATACTATTATACAATATATCACTTAAAATTTAAAAGAAATAATTAATTAATATAGTTCAAGTTATTTATTCTTAATTTTTTTACATCAATTTGTGATTGTAAAAAATGATTAAGTTCATGTGTATTTTTTTATTGAAAGATTGATTGATCTTATATCGACTATTTCAATTTTTACTGCATCATTTTTGAAAAAAATTTTAACAATGAAAATTGTTAAAACAAGATTTCAAAACAAAATGAAGAAAAGTTTCTTGCTGATAATTTTTATTCTTTACGTAGAAAGAAACTTTGTTGAAACTTTTGACTCAAACAATTTTTTTCTTAGGAGATATCATCAAGCACAGTTTTAAATAAAAGTATTCGACTTTCTTTTATTTTTAATAATTATATTCTTTTATTTTAATACTTCAACTTTTTGTGCATTTGGTTTATGATTATACATAAAATGTTATATTTCACATATATTTTTTGATAAAATAATAATATATTACATGTTAAAAAAAAATTTTCAAGTTACAGATTTTCTTTTAGTTTGGCCCCCTCTAATTTGAACTCTTAGATCCGCCATTGCTGGGGACCGAACCAAAGGAGGGGGACCCTAATTATACAACATGGGATGAGCAAGATTCCATGATAATGGCATGGCTTTGGAATTCTATGGCAGCAAAAATCAACAATACTTTTATGTTCTTATTGATGGCAAGACATGTTTAGGAGTCTATTCGACAGACCTACTTGAAAGTTAAAGATGCGGCTCAAATATACGAGTTGAAGATCGACTTCGAGCAAACAAGGGAATAAGACGATAATAGAGTACATCAATCTTCTAAAAGAATTGTGGCCGGAGATGGATCATTACCGGGTTATAGAGATTAAAAATAGTGATGATGCAGCAACGTTGAAGGCTTTTATAGAAAAAAGTTTGAACAAACGATTTCCTAGCAGGTCTCAATGCGGAATATGATCAGGTGAATCTAAATCTTAGGCAAAGATGATTTACCACCGCTAGATGAGGTTGTTTCAATTTAATTAGCTGAAGAAAGTAGGCGGAGTGTGATGCTCAAGCTCAAATCGATTGAAGCTTCAGCAATGGTGGCTAACAGAGGAGGCCGTGGATCAAAAAAGGAGCAATCAACCAAAGAAAATGGTAAAACCGTCTCCAAACTTATGGCTGGTGATAACCGTGATAATATATGGTGCACTTACTGCAAGAAACCAAGACATACTCGAGATGTCTTGGAGGTTGAGTGGAAAACCACCAAGCAAGGAATGGGGAAACAAAAGCAAATAGCAACAAAATGGCCAAGGGCAAGCCAAATTTGCAACACCCCAAGAGGAAAAGACTAACAAATCGAAGGAGTTCAACAAAGAAGATATTGAGAAGCTAAGAAATCTCTTAAGTATCCTCGTAAGACCTTCAAATGCCTGTTCGTTGATACATTTAGGTAAACTTCCAATCTCTCACACTTTAAATGCCTCAGATTGATTCTTTAAACATTCGTAGATTATTAATTCAGGAACCACAGATCATATGACTCATTCCTCTCAAAAACTTCAGTTCCTATTCACCTTGTTCCAGCAGTAAGAAAATTGACGCTACTAATGGCTCCTTGACCATGGTAGCTGGGGTAGGAGAAATAGAAATCAATCCAAACCTTACTTTGAAAAATGTCCTAGATGTTCCCAAATTGTCCACCAATCATCATCATCATCATCATCAGAGCCTTTATCCCAAGAGATTGGAGTACACTATATGAACCAATATCTAAACTCATGTTAAATCGTCCATATATAGTCTCCAACTCCACATATTCCTATCCAAGGCCATTTACTCATCCAACTCTAATACCTCCATATCTTTTCAAATTACTTCCTTCCAAGTCTTTTTCTTTCTTCTAATCTTAACCCTTCTCTCAACATCCATAGCCTCTATTCTCCTAACTGGAGCATCTACAAGTCTACGTCATACGTGTCCAAACCAACGTAAGCGATTTTCACACATCTTGTCTTCGATAGGTACCACTCCAACCATCTTACGAATATCTTCATTTCTCATTCTATCCTTTCTTGTATATCCGCATATCCACCACAACATTCGCATTTCTGCTACACTCATCTTTTGTGTATGTAGCCTCTTAGTCGCCCAACATTCACTATCATATAACAATGTTGGTCTAACAACTGTCCTATAAAACTTGCCTTTCAACCCATATCCAAGCTTTTATCAATGTCCAAGCTTGACATGAATTGCAAAGTAACCTTTTTTCCATCTTATTGTCTATTTCAGGACCAGGCTTGAGAATGGTGATTGGAAGTGCTAAGGAAAAGAATGGATTATACTATCTTAAGGAATCTGAAAAACTGAAGGTTGGTAAGTGGAACCAGCCCCTAACCTACCTTTCTGGACAATACCTTACCAATGAAACCAATTTGGCTTCACCATTATTATAGGCTTAGACATCCTTCTTTTTCAACCCTCAAGATTATGTTCCTTTCTCTATTCAAAGGACTAGTCAATAAGCAATTTCATTATGATATATGTGAACTTGCAAAGCGTAGGCGTGCTACCTTTCCCATAATAACAAAAGAAGTTTTTTTTTTCCTTTTGAGTTGATTCATAGTGATATATGGCGTCCATCCACAACTCCAAATATATCTGGGGCATGTTGATTTGTTTCATTTATCGATGATTGTACAAGGGTTACCTAGATATTTTTGCTTAAATCAAAATCTGATACGAGTTATATCCTCCCAAAGTTCTTTTCCATGATAAAAAACCAAATTTGGGATCCAAATCAAAAGGTTTAAGTCGGAAAATGCAAAAGATTATTTCAACCGAACACTTCCCCATAGTTTCAATAAGGGATTATTCATGAGTCATCATGTGTCTTTACTCTAGAACAAAATGGAGTTGTAGAAAGGAAAAATGGCCATCTCCGAAACACTACTCGAGCACTATTATTTCAAAAAAAAAATGTGCCAAAATACTTTCGAGGGATGAAACTCTTACAGCCACACGTCATAAACAGGTTACCATCCCGAGTGCTAAAGTTCAAAGCCCCATGAAGGTTTCATGTCACTTTTATCCAGGTATCAATACAACATACCATCTAGTTCCCAGAGTATTTGGATGTGTCTCATTTGTTCATATCCATGGCCAAAATAGAGGAAAGTTGGACCCTAGAGCTACCAAGTATGTCTTTGTGGGATACTCTTCAACATAGTAAGGGTACAAGTGCTATCATCCACCTCTTAAAAAACTCCTCATCTCCGCAAATGTTACCTTTGTTGAAATGGAACCATATTTCACTCAGCCTTATCTTCTAAGGAAGACAACATTTGTGGAAGATAAGCATCGAGATTTCTTTCTCCTTGACTTGCAGCCATCATCTTCTAAAATCCAACCCGATACCAAGACAATCCATGAAGTTATAATTGAGCAACCTGAGCATCCTCCTTCACAAACCCAAAATGAGCCCTCCTTACAACCTAGTTCACAAGCAAAGGGGGGAAAGGCCACTATAGACAATCGATTCTCATAGGTTTACTCAAGAAGGAAAAATCCACCTCCTAAACCAAGGCCGAACCAATCATCATATCCAATCCTGGAAATGAGGTAACATCTTCTAGCTCTCCTCCTCAAAGTGATTTCTTATGTGACATTGATTTGCCCATTGCCCTTAGGAAAGGAACTAGAGGGTGCACAAAACATCCATTATATCCAATATATCACTTTGGGTCATTTGAAAAATGCTCTCCATCTCATAGAAGTTTCCTTACAAACATAAACACAATATCCATTCCCAGAACATTATCAAAGGCTTTAAATAGTGAAAATCGGAAGAATGCTATGAATATTGAAATGCAAGCCTTGGAGAAGAACAATACTTGCGAGATTGTGGAGCTGACAAGAGGAAAGAAATTGGTGTGTGAGTCTTTACAGTCAGTATAAAGTAGATGGAACACTTGAGAGGTACAAAGCTTGGCTGGTGACTAAAGGATACACACAGATATATGGAATAGATTAGCAAGAAACCTTTGGCCTGATTGCCAAGATGATCACGGTGAGAATTCTTCTATCTCTAGCTGTTAACATTAATTGGCCTTTATAACAGTTTGATGTAAATACACATTCTTGCACAAAGATCTTGAGAAGGAAATCTACATGGAAATACCCCCTGGATTCAATAGAAACACAGCTGCGAATAAGGTTTGCAAGCTCAAGAAGGCACTATATGGCCTAAAAAAGTCACCAAGAGCGTGGTTTGGGAGATTTGCTAAGGTAATGCACTCCATAGGGTACAAGCAGAGCCAAGGGATCACACCCTATTCATAAAACACTCAAGTTCAGAAGGTGTTACTACTCTCATTGTTTACGTTAACAACATTATAGTGAGAGGAAATAATGAAAAGGAAAGGCAAAACTTGGGAAGGTAATCGGCAAAAGAGTTTGAGATTAAGGAACTAGGAAACTAGAATCCACCACAGGATACTGCAACTTGGGAGAAAACTTTGTTACTTGGAGGAGCAAAAAGCAGAATGTCGTGGCAATATTAAGTGCAGAGTCAAAATTTTGCATAATGATGTAAGGTGTATGTGAGCTACTATAGTTGAAGATCATTTTGGAAGATCTAAGACTCAAGTGGGATGGCCCTAGGAAACTCTACTGTGACAAAAAATTTGCAATTAGCATTGCAATTAATCCTGTGCAGCATGATCAAACAATTATTTAAGTTGATTGACACTTTATTTAGGAGAAACTTGACAATGGTCTCATTTGCACACCCTATGCACCGAGCGAATCACAACTGGTAGAAGTCCTAACCAAGGGACTTAACAATCCACTCTTCCACAAAATTGTAACCAAGCAGGGAATGGACAATGTCTATTCACCAGCTTGAGAGAGAGTCAAGAATTGTATTTGAGGGAATATCTACTCGAAGTCAATTGTTTTAATTAATTTGTTATTTTAGGAAATCTATAAATATTTGTATCCCTAGAATTAAGGTTAGAGAATCACTCAATTATAGATTCTATTAATATGTAAATATCTAGGATTATGGGTGATATACTTTCCTATTTGGTTAGAGTCCTTCGTATATAAATAGGACACCAATGTACAGTTTTATTCAAGTCTTTCAATATAATACTTTGATTCTCTACAAGACTTACCAATGGTGAATTTGTATTAGAACTGCCTCGTATATCCTTTCCTGCGATAGAATTTTGGGGAGCAGGATTTGACGTCGATTCAAGCTGTTGAAGCTTTTCAATAACCTCATCCTCACTTCCCTAGTAGCCAACATATGAGTTTGAAAAGTATTTCAATGACAAATGCACCAGCCACAAAAAAAAAAATCTTCAATTTCTACAAGATTTTAATGCAACATTAGGTAAAAGGGAGGAGATAAAATCTATACCTGTCCAAGAAGGAACAAGCAGAAAGCCTCCTCAAGCTTTAGATCATTACCCTCAGATGTTATCAAACACTCACATATGGTTTTTGCTTTGATAATCTACAAAAATATATTAAAAAGTGACAATAATAAGAAAGAATTGATAGCAAACAGAACAGTCTCCCCACCCCACCACTCCACCAGTGCATCCCCAAAATAATATTTAGAGACCAAGCAGGACGAAGAAATTACCAAATCAGTTTGCCTGCTTGAAAATCCAAGAGCAATATGAGCAATCAATGCCATGTAGAAACAGGTAAAATCAATTACAACCCTTTGATTTTGTGATTCAATTGATTTCTTATTCTTCCTTGAAATTGCCAAATTATCCCAGGGAAGAATGTCGACTACTTCTAAGGCCAATAGCCTATTAAGTGCCTGGCTCAAGAAGCTTGACCAATCTTGGACCTGGCAAGATGTTTCCACATCAAGCCCTTGTCTGAGCAGCTCACGCAGGGCTGCAACTGCTCCTCGCCGCCTGTCAGCATTTTCAGGTGATTGAGGCAAGCCTAATAATTCCAATGTACATGCAGGTGCAAGCTCCTCCAAAGATTCTTCTATCTAAAAGAACCATAGTCAAATAATTAACATAAACAAAAGGCTGTGACGTAAACCTTGAGTGATAAGGATGGTATAAAATTACAAATGTCTAAATGTGGCACCTGTCCTCCAACAATATTGCAGTCATCACTATCAGCTGAATATATTAAGTTCTTAACCATCATATGAATTCATTAGAAATTTTCGATTATTTCAATTGTGTAACTCTTTTCTTCAATTACAAACTGTATGCTACTAAAATGATCATTGTCATGGACACACACAAAACCAAGAGGATGTGTATTACAAACTGAACCAAAGCACATCTTGGCAATCCCTAAATAATTAAGGTAGGTAAAAACACAAAATAGAAATGAACATTACCTGAGATAACAATGTCATTTGTCGAAGAGTTTTTGTACTCCTAAGAAGACACTGAGCACGAGCAAGAGCTTCAAATCCTTCAGACAACTCGTTCTTTTCAAAACCAATCTTTGCAATTGAACACTTCAAGAAAGCACCTAGGATAAGAAAAGTAGGCATAGCAAAGCTGATGTTAAAGCTGGTAAAAGCTGCTCAGCTCTTCACCTATTTGCCTCACCTCAGCCAGTGCCATTGATAGAAGCAAATCATGAATATATGGCTTAGCATCCGGACGCTGAACAGCTGCCCTCCCAATTTCAAGAACAAGCTCCTCTTCTCCAACCTGATTCACAAGGAACCTGTACCATATCAATTCCATCTTCCTGAGCTATAAGACCTTGTTTTATTTAAGGCTTTCTTTGGTGGATGCTTTTGCTACTTACATTTTGTTTCCAAAAGCTAAAAATAAAAAATTCATGTTTAGATACCAAAGATAAGATTTTTGAATAAAAAGAAGTTAAAAAATATAACTTTTGTGAATAACAGTGTACAAATTTACTTTGATATGCAACAATTACATTTGAATATCTGTTATACATTTTAGCCATTCGCCCATTTTTTACCACACATGATTTGCCTTTTAAAATTTATTTTTACATTTTAGCAAATTTTGAAGAAATAACAAGCAACTAGCAAAAAGAAAAAAAGACAAGAAACAACAAGGCAAAGCATTGGGTTTCATTAGTTTATTACTTTTCGCAATGCTTGGTCAAAAATTTAAAGCAAAAGCACAATAAAAATTAAAACTGTATCTGTATTACAATGAGCAAATGACTAAAATGTAACACCAATTCAAACATAATAAATAACCATGAACACTATTTTCTTAATTTTAAAAAAATACTACTACTTGCTTTTACATTCAAACCTTTTTTTCCTGCTTCAAATGCAAAAAGAACAATAAAACCATGGCCATACATTTAATAAAACACTCAAACCTTACATTTACAAAAGAGAATGCAATAAGGCAAAATTTCTCAATAAATGTTTAACAATATCTCCCAAATACTCTAATTAACAATATTTCAAAAAATTACAACAACTAAAAAATAGGGAAAAAAAAAAAGAAACAGTAGAAAATGCACCTCTTGAAGAAGGCAAAGAGCAGCAGGCAACCAACGCCAGGGAATTCGAAGAGAAGATTTGGGCGGAATCTTCTCTTTCACATTTCCAGCGTATTCTGTTTCGAAAAGTAGCTTATCTCTCACATCCATCAAAACTTCCTACAAAGAATAAGAAAAAAAAATAAAAGGAATTAATAAAAAAAACGTATTCAAAAAAGGTCAAAAGGACTGTCATTTTACCTGACGAGAAACGATAACATCCATAGTGTAGCCATCGTCGACCTCCGCGCTCTTCAAATTCATCACCGACTTCACAATCTCGTCTTTCTCAGCTTGACTCGAAACGCCGATCAGCTGGTAACAACTGACCGGGATGTCAACGGCGGCGTTTGCGGTGACGGTACTGGTGCGCGAGGAGGAAGAAGACGAAACCGGCTCGTTCTCGACAATCCCGACGCGACTGTCAATAGCGCCGGATAGCCAGCGGTTTCTCAAAGTGGGAAAAGGACAGCCGTTAGACTTGGTTAGGGTTTCGAAGCCTATAATCTCACCGTAATTAGAGCTTCGAGTAAGGAAGAAACAAGAAGACCGAGAAGAAGAGGGCAAAATTGGAGCCAGAGTCGCATTACTCAGTGCCATTTCCCACACTAACACACGCATCAAAAAATAAAAGAAAGAAAACCCAATTGTTTACATGAATAAATTCTCTCAAGTCTTTGTGAAAATACAAACCAACCTTTGCTCTCTAAATTCCATCACTAAACACACACTTCTCTTAAAAAAAAAATTTACACCCATTAAAGTTTACATGAAATACTTCAATTATCCTTTATTTTATTTTTTTCATTTTTATCTCCTATTTCCTTTGTTTTAATTGGTTTGACTTATGATAGAAAAAAAAAAACGGTTCTAACTTTTTTTAGCATTAACAATTCTGAATTTTTAATTTCTATAAGAATTTTGTACATCAATTACAACAAATTCAAATACATTGTCAATTTCCATCAATATCAAGTTTTATTAACAAGAAAAGAATGAAAAAGAAAAGGAACCGACTTTCTTTTTCTTTAATTTCCCTGCAACATTCGGCAATTTTTTTAGCTGTGATAAAGTAATTTCCCTTAAACTCTTGACCTTCACCAAACAAAAATGAGTGTACCTTAACCTAACCCCTGAACCCACTCCAAAATTTGGGTTTTGATTAAATTGTGGCCGGTTTGGTGTAGAGAGAAAGAGGAGAGGAAAAAGTAGAAAGAAGAAGGAAATGGGAAGAAAATAAAGAAAAAAAATAAAACAAAAACAAAAGAAAAAAGAAATTTTTTTGTTATTTTAAAAGTTTTATTAAAAGTTATAAGAGTCTTTTTATTGGAGATTATTTTTGTTTTAAAATTAAAGTGGTGTATAAAGCAAACAATAAAGTCTATTTAGAAGCTCGCGAACTCAAAAGCTTCCTATAAGTAAAAGTTCTATTTTTTCAAATTTACCCCCAAAATGAACATTTCTCTCAATATTAATCAAAATTGAATTTCAAAATTACAACAAAGCCAAAAGCAAAATTGATGACATGGCAGTCAATAAACTTGATCATAGGTTGGATCAGCTTCAGGTCAGGCCTAAATAGGATATTAAAAGATTTTATGTGTATCTAAGCTCGGTCCGACTTGATGTTTGAATTTGAGTTTTCTATTCAAGCTCATAAAAATAATAATCAAGCTCACCCAAATAATTTAATTTAAAAAAAACATAATTGTGATTTTATTATTAGGTCGTTCAATATGAGTTTTCTAATTGTTAATAGATTAACATATTTAATGGGTTTAATGAATTTTATTTATTGGACTCAATTTTGTTGGGTTTAATTGATTTAAGGTATATTGGGATATTTTAAATATATATAAATATTGACAGGTCGAGCTGAGTCGAGCATAGACTTTTGAATGTGAGACTAAAGCTCGACCCAAATTTTGATCGGACCTATTTTGTTTGCCCAAACCCGTTTTAGTGGATTTAATATTTTCTTCAAGTCTAACCAAATATCCTATAAGCTTTCAGGCTTGGAAGGATTGCTTGACCATTGCGCAAATCTAGCAGTTAGAGAAAAAAAAATCAATAATTTGCTCTATTTTTTGAAAGTTACCTTTAATATAAAGATCATAAAGATTAATTTGATATTGAAACAAAAGTTATGCCTTAATTTGATATTGAAACAAAAGTTATGCCCTGCTCCGCCGGGGACAAAATTTTTACTTTAAATAATATTAAAAATTATTTATGTTTCAGTATATATATATCTAATGTTAAAATAATTATTTTATTGATTATCAAAATTAAATATATATAAAAATTTAATTATTTATAAATTTCATAATACAAAAACACTTTCCAGCGTTATTTATATGAATTTTTGTAAAATATGTATTTTATATATATATATATATCTATATATTTGCGGGCATTATTTTAATATTTAGTATTCGTCCTGTGTGAGTTAACCAATAACTTCAAAATTTGTATTTATATCCTTAAAATTTATTATCATGTTTAATAAATATTAATATTAATAAAAAAATATTTTTAAAAATCTATCATGTGACAGAGAAGAACCCATAGTCAAATAACCTTTTAAATTTGTTTTTTTATATATAGCTAGTAAAATGTTTACATAATTTACTAAGAATAACAATTCCAAATCTATTGACGAAGATCTAATTAAAAAAAATTAATATTTTAGAAAAATTAGATCTAAACTATTTTAATTAAAAAGTCTAGATCAATTTTTTGTGTTGTTTATCTTCTTGCTTTTCTTGATTGAAAATTTATATTTATATTTATATTTTTTTCATATTTGTATTTGTGCAATATTTTTTTTTGAACAATATAGTGCAGTATTTTTAAGTCTTCTAATTCGTTTGAAATTTTTTAAATTTATGTTTAATTTTATATTGTCAGTGGAAAAGAATCTCAATGTCATTCAAAAAATCAAATTAGAATGTCCAACGAAAAAATTAAAAACTAAAAATTGATTAGAAGGCATAATCGAAAAAAAGGTGTTAAAAATAAAATTAGATCAAGAGATTTTAACTAAAAATTTGAAAACTTAAAAATAGATTAAAGGATAGAATTGAAAAAAATTGAATAAAGGACGTATTAGAGTACTTAATTTTTTAAGAAAAAATTGAAGAAATTAATTGTGAAAATAAAATTGAAATGTTATTCAGAGGAGTTAATAACAAAAAAAAGTGTGTTTGGCCAAAACTAAAAAAAATGTACTTAAAATAAATCAGATTTTAAATCCAAAAAATATGAACAGCCAGTTTTCTGCCAAGGCTATTTATCACATCCTTTGATACTTCATCGATTTCATCTTGTTTTCTCAACCTCTACCGGTCGTAATTGGTTTCGTTGCGCCTGACATTGTTATGTCCACACACAAAATAACTTACATACAATGCTTGGTTGGATATTTTACATGGCTATGAGTATCCATATTGCGTGCATACTTCCTTGGTAGACTAGCTTCAACTTCATGATCCTAAGAACGTATCAACCTTGCTGTTTGTCGCCCTTGACAGAAATTTCATGCAAATCGGTGGTTTAACTCCTGCCAGAGCCAGTATTGAACTAGGCAGAGTCCATATTCCATCCCCACAGATCAAACCAGAGGCTACTGCTGGCGCAAATGCATCTGCCTTTGCCTTGTTTATCTTTTCCCAGACAAACAAAATCAAACTTCCGACACACATGTCAATGGCGAAGTATGGTCCAATGTAGAATGGTATTGCCATTGCCATTGGAAGTGGAATGAAGGATCCCCATTTCTTACCCAGCATATCTCTAACCAAGTTTATCGCGATGGCTGCACCGAAGAACACATAGCAAAGCAAAAGGCAGTTTTTTGGTAGAGCAGAGAAGCCCTGTACCCCCAATATAGACATGTTGCGATAAACAACTGCGAAAGGAGCAGGATATTGACTGTTGGGAAGGCCAAGGTCATCGAATGCCTTGTAGAACAGCCAGAAGACACAAGGTGAAACCATGCAGCCCATGGCAGTGCCAATCAATTGGCTAATAAACATGGACCTAGGAGAAGCGAGGGTCAGGTAGCCGGTCTTAAAATCCTGCATTAGGTCAGAGGCTGTTGAAACAATGTTCATCATGACACCGCATGCCGCGAGGCCTGCAAGGACACCACCATGTGAGCCTGCCCAAGCTCCAATTGTAAAGATTGCTAACTTGCCGTAGGTAGAAGCAAGGGACCAATCAGTCAGTCCACATCCATATGCATTACAGAAAGCCAGTGTTGGTGCAAAGGCGTAGATGACCAAAATGTAATACCATTTGAGTTCGCGAAAGACATGTGGAAGAACAATGGTAGAGATGGCAGCAATTGTGACATAACCTGCAATGGAAAACCATGTAGGAATCTGATCTTTTAGAAAGAGTTGGGTTCGGCGCTGGTCATCATAAGAAAGCTTCTTAGAGGTATCAGGAGAGGGCTGGCTCGCAATGGGGAGATCTCGTCTGCCTCGAACTTGATAATACAAGCCTGTGAGGGTTCTACTTAACACCTTGAAAAAGTTGTACAGCCCATCACCAAGAATCATGGCAATGGCAATAAACACCTGGATTTACAGAATAAGTCAAGCATCAATGAGGAAGAGTCTTGTGATTTATGTAATGGTGGCAGAAAACTACAGATTTCATGACCTTATAGGAAACTTACCTTATAACCTTGTAGGCCATGCATATTGCTTGAGGGAAGCCCTGCGGGATACCAATCACCCTTTCTTTTTTCAATGAGAGGCCACATTAGACCCCATGAAAGTATTCCTCCAAGTAGCACTGATATGTTTATTATATAGGGGCAAATCATCCCTACTCCAACATATGTTGCTGAGAAATCGAAGTAAAACCTGAACATTAACAAAGGAAGAATTAGCGAAATACTCCTTAACGAGAAAGTAGGTTAGCACTCTTTAGCAAAATATTTTAAATCTTGTATCCCCTGTACATTAATTGTGTTCACTGAAGAAAATAATTGAACTAATTTTACGCACTTGTTTGCATATGCTTTAAGCCCAAAAGTAGGGAAGCTAACAAATCCGCAATCATCTCCAGCAGTGAAAAACCATTGAAAGAAACCCCACAAGAAGCTGAAAGAAAAGAACTTGCCCAATGTTTTTACTTGTTTCCTACAAATGCAAAAAGAATGAAAGAATTAGGATGTATAAATTTCGAAATGAACAGCTTTAATTAGTCATCACAACAATGACAGTGATTTACTTCGCTAGCTTAGCTCCTTGAGGAGTGTGGAAGCTATTGATAAGATGTGCAGTTGCAGTACCACTTGGATATGTCAACCTGAAGTCTATGACCATAATCTAAGAAAAGGACAGAAAAACTAATGAGCTATGCAAGTTAACATAGACAAAAAACTTTCCTTGCAAGAATATCATTCAATATCAACCATATGACTTTGATCCCGAATTTAAACAATCATATACACAATTTATTTTGAAATTTGGGGTCCGTTTGATTCATTGAAAATGATTTCTGAAAAATAACTTTTGCATTTTTTGGTGTTTAGTTGGTAGAAAATTAGTTGGTCAATGAAAAATGACTTACTGATCAACGGAAAATGAGGTCATTTTTTTAAAATTATCTTGCACTTTTGAAAAGGAAAGACATTTATCGGAAAATAGTTGCCTATGTCTAAGGTTGTTTATCAAACTCGTGAGTGTAATTCTACTTAAGTTAGACACTGAATATGATTTTTTTAAACTTTAATTTAATTTAATCCGACATAAAATATTATTATATTAATAAAATATTTTTATTTAATTAGATTGAAAATTTATATATCAAAACATTAACATTAAAAATCTTTCAATATTTTAAATTTAAATATTACTTTGTATATTCTTAATCTTAAATAGTTTTGATATTTCAATGATAAATAATATTATATTATTATTTAATAATAAATACTAATTTAATAAATAATATATTTATTAATTTAATAATTAATATTTTAATAATTTATTAATATTTTAATTTTAAGATATAATGTTTTTATATTTTATTTACAAATGTTTTTATATTAATATTTTAATAATAAATTTAAATAAATAATACTTTTTTATGATTTTAGTAATAAATACTTTAAGTATAAAATATAATTATTTCAATAGTATAAGTATTTGTAATATTTCAAAAATAAATATTAATATATTATTAATATTTTATATGTATATATTAAAATAGTCATATTACTTTCAAATTTTGAAAAATATTAATATAAGTAATAATAAATAGTTTTCTTTTAAAAGTTTAATAATATATTTTAATATTAAATATTATTTTCAAAAAATAATTATTTATAATATTGGTAAATTAATTAATTAATAATAAATAATTTTTAATATTTTATTAGTTATGTTAATATCATCTGAAAAAAGAAAATAAATTTTTAAAAAGACAACAAAACAACAGAAAATATTTTTTATTAACTCAGCCAAACAACGAAAAATAATTATCATTGACTCAACCAAACAACAAAAAAATTTAATTTTTCAAAATATGTAAACATTTTTTAAAAATTATTTTTCGTAAATCATTTTCGGTAAACGAAACGTAGCGTTGTATTTATTTGTTCACTCATCAAGTGATTTCTGTAAGCTTGCAACTATGTCTGGGACAGAGAAGAGTGTACCTTACGAAGTGGAACCACAGAGAAGAGACCAAGAAAGCTGACAACAAAGAGGAAGCCAATAATCCATCCTAGCGACGGATTCTTGAAGCCGCCAGTGTCACCGGATTGTTTGGCTATGCGTTCACTCATTCCAAAGAGGTAACTTCCGAATCCTCCTATTTGTAAGAAGGTACAGTAAACATAGATTTTTCAGCAAATCAGTCGCGGTTGTATTTTAACAAAAATTAGTACTGATATCATATTCCATGACTCATAAACACAGTATAAATTACAAAATTTGCAGATTCAAACAAGTACCACAACCACAAGTTATGCAGTAAATAAATTTATTATGTAATTGCCAAAATACATAAGAATGAATCTGTGATAGGTGAATCTATTCTAAACCTGGTAACTTTTTCCACTGGTATTAGATTACAGCATAGCATCATCCTAATGTGATGCAAGCTATCGCTTGCTTTCTTCGAGTCTTTGTCCTTAAAAGGTGCTTTTTATGCTGATTCCAGTTTTATATAAGCAAGAGTATCGAACAATTTCATGTCAAAGAAAAAAAAAGTGATTTCATAATATTAAATCAGTAATGAAACTTGTTCATTTCACAGCTTACAATGATCTATGCTCATATTCATAAAGTGGTTATGTTTGTTGCTATTATTAAGCATTGAGTAAGCAATGTTTGACATAGCAGAACATCTACCCTCTTTCAAGAAATTGACCATGGAGAGGCGTAGTAAGTATTCCTTTAAGACAAATATCCCAAATTTGTGTACTTGCCATTGCCAAATATAAATATGTGGAACACAATACATGAGTCTGATTGCATGTACAATTAAGATTAATGAACCGTTTATAAAGTTGTTAGACGATATAATCTTTCAATCAATTATTTTTCAATACATTTAACATAATCCATCATGAGTTGGGGAACTCCGTACATTTAAATGAAAATTTAAGTAAATTAATGATACGGAAGAAAAAAAAAAACTATATCAATGATAGCATCATTTGTATGATAGTTAAGAACTAATTATATAAGGTGAACGTGTCTATTTAAAATATGAAAGTATTGTGTCAGCCTGACTTCAGCACCAGATCAGAAGTAATGCGCACAAGGTGTAGGAAATAAGACAGCTAAGGCACAAATATCCCAGGGGTCCCCTCCTTAAAACTATCATTGAGTCATGAATATAATACTGTGCAGTGCACAGGCGCATGCTTGTCTCAATCTCATCCGTTATCATTACCCCATATGCAAAAGCCACAACTTAGCTTTACTGCCGCCGTCCATTTTCTCCCTTTAAGTGGACAGTGGACACAAGAAACTTTTGAGTGGAATTGCATTTCTAGAGTCCTCCCGAATATAGTTATTAAATCGAGATACGTATTGTGAATCGAAATTTTATTTTTAAAAATCGAGTATCGAGTATCGTATCGTATAGTAAAATATGATAAATAATTTTAAAATTAATTATAAATAATATATACACATGTAAGATAAATAAAATATAAAAAATATTATACATATTAATAGAATTAAGTAAGTATATGATAAAAATAAAAAGTATGATTTTTTTTCAAACACTTAACATATTCATTAATAGTATATATTTTTAAATAATATTTTTATATATTTTTTATTTTTATTTTTCTAACTAAAAGTTTATTTTTTTTTCAATATTTCAAGATTAAATTATATATAAAATATGTTTTTAAGTGTTTTTTAGGTTAAAAAACTATTAAAATTACATTTTTTAGTTAATTGGACCAGATCAGATTTTTTTTGGGCCTGGCCCAATGCTAGTATAAAGCGTATCGAAGTAAATCGGTGTATCGTACGATACGTATCGATTCGCTTGTATATCGATAGATACGCTACCGATTCATGATAAAACCGATTCTTTGTATCGATACGTATCGAATTTATAGTGAATCGAACCGATTCGTACGATACGTATCGCGTATCGTACGATTTTGATAACTATGCTCCCGAGAAACATTGATGGGAACTGTTCTTGTTTTTTGTTTTTTTTCTTATGGTGTCTATCCTAACTAATGAAGAAACTTTGATGGGAATTTCACGTATGCTGTGAAGACCAAGAATTTTCTAAATAAATATTAGGTATTCGGAGAATTTTATTGGGGATAAATTGAAATCGAGATTTAATAAGAAATGAAAATAGAGAAAATAAATTTGAATATAAAGAAATCCAAATTTAATAAGAAATAAAGATATGTAATTTTATATATTTATATAAGGTTATTATATAAATATATTTTTAAATAAATATATGTACATATCATATGTTGAAATACTATTTTATATCAAAGAACGAATACGTATGTATTTTATTATACATTACATATATATGATATATATATATAAAATATGTGTATAGAAAATATATATATACATATATAAATATATATATATATATATGTATTTGATACAAAATATATATATTTGAATACAAATTTTAAGTAAAATATTTATAGATATATAATTATAATTATGTGTATAATTATAATATATATATTATTGGTAATATTTATATTTATAAATAATTATTTATAAATATAATATTATATATATGTTATAAGAAAAAAAAAATGGGACAAGCGGGAAGCTTGTCCCGGTTTACAAGTCTGCTCAGCAGACTTGCTGAGCAGACGCAGACTACACGGTCTGCTTTAGCAGACGTCAGTCTGCTGAAGCAGACCAATAAAAAAATATATATAATAAAAAATAAATAAATAATATAAAACGTGTTAAAAAAAAAAAGGGGTCAAGCGGGAAGCTTGTCCCGATTACAAAGTCTGTTGAAGCACCAAAAACATAAAAAAGAAAAGAAGATAGAATGAGGGGGAGCAGATCGGAGGAGCCAACCGAGAAAGGAGGCTGGAGACGTCGCCGGCCAAGAAGAAGAAAATGGCTGACCGGCGATTGAGAAAAAAACGCGTGTTTTATTATGGGGCCCCGGTTCTCGTTGGTCCGGTCCCACTCAACCGTATTGTCCGTTTTGGAGTGCACCTGGAGTTAGTCGTTACTCGACACTTATGGGAAGTAAGGGGTTCGAGTAGCGGCGGACGCGAAAGAAATCCGTGAGGACTTAAGTGCCACGTCAGCCGAACTGGCGGGGGCCACATTTAGAATCCAAAGCGGACAATACGGATGCGTGAGGTAGTCCGGGAAGCGGGCCTCACAATAAAACGCGCGTTTTTTTGTGACGCCCCGAAGTGCACCCGCTGGTCCACCGACCCAAGCCATCGCCCCAGGCAGGTCACTCATCCGTATTGTCCGCTTTGGGGTGCACCACACAGGCCACCGCCCCTCACGGATTTATCGGGAATAAATTCCCAATTCGCGTCCCCCAGGAGGTTCGAAGTTAGGACCCTTAAGTACCTAGTTCTTACACTCCTGGGGGACGCGAATTGGGAATTTATTCCCGATAAATCCGTGATGGGCGGTGGCCTGTGTGGTGCACCCCAAAGAGGACAATACGGATGAGTGACCCGCCTGGGGCGGTGGCTCGGGTCGGTGGACCAGCGGGTGCACCCCGGGGCGTCACATATGCTCCCTAAAATGCATGTTTACTGTATGACAATTAAGGGTATAAATGAGTTAAGCATCTGTGAGTTATTTAAATTTGATTCGATGATTATTTGAATTCGATTTTTATTTTCGAGTTGAACTCAAATTCGAATTATTCAAATAATTAGTCAAGCAGAATTTTAGCTTTTTAATATTTGACCTGGGTGACTAACGAGCTTAATTTAACTTTATTAATATATATTTTTTTAATTTTTTATTATTAATTAACTATTTTACCTTATAATATATAGTTAAAAAATATTAAATCGAGTTTAATGAGACAAGTTCAAGCCTATCAAGTCAAACTCAAGCTATTCAAGTTTCAAAAGCTAAGTTCGATCGAAGTCAAGTCAAGCCGAACTCAAACCTAATATAAGATCATCTCAATTCGACTCAATTACACCCTTAACATGTAAGATGCAAACCTAATATAAGATCATCTTAATTCAACTCAATTACACCCTTAACATGTGAGATGGGAAGGGTTTCCACCGCACCGCACAGCAGAGCCCAAACGTTACTGGGAGCCTATTGATACTCGTTAGTCAGGACCCGGTATTACTTACCGATCCGATTATATCGGGATCGAATACTCAAGTGATCTCATTTGGGAGGATTCGGGTTTTTATACAGTAAATTCATTTTACGCAAATCAAAGAAAGTAAAATGGAGATACGCACCGCTGAAGGCGATGCCGGAGGAGGCAACCACGCATGTCTGAATGACGGTGTTTTCCTGCCTGGTGAACGGCTGTTCGAGGAGACCGGATTTGTCGAGCAGCTTGGTCCAAGTCTTGACGAAGAAGAACCCCAGCAAGCCGGCTGAAACGTTGAGAGATGGGATGATTCCCGTGGTTAGGTTGAGCTTCATCACTATGAAACTGAACAATATGCTTAACACGAAGCTGACAGCAAAGGCCCTCATGGTCAGCTGCTTCCTCCATGACGGCACCTCCTGTCTCTCAAAGATTTGTTCCACGGACAACATCTCAGCTCCCTTCTTGTTATTCTTGTCGTCGTCTTCTTCTTCTGGGTCGAACCCATTCTCCACCCTGTCTTCTTCTCTAGCATTCCCATCCATTTCTTAGAAAAGATTGCAGAGAACAGGAATCTTTTATGCTTCGCAGAATGAATCTTGGGGAGGGTGGGTTTTATAGGAAAGCGGTTGGAGGTTGGAATATCCAAGTACTATTTCTGGTAGTAGTGAAAATGGAGGTGCTTGCTTTTACTTTATCACGTTAAAAGCCTGAAGATTATTATCATTATTATTATTAAGATTATTATCATTATTATTATTATTAAAATGCAAACAGAAAAATGTGACTGTGAAGAAAGGACATGTAACTAACGAACTAACGATTTCTTCGTTGATTCCCGCAATTTGAGTGAGTGACAGCTAACGAGTCGGTCTACATTAGTGGCCTCACGGCGTGCAAGTAGGGCATGTTAAGGAATTCATTAGCATTTTTTTTGTTATTATATTTTAACAACAGGGAGGCCCACCCTGCTGCCGTAATAAATGACAACGTATTGTAAAGCTAAACATAAAATAAGTCAAATTTATAAGAGAAAAAAGCAATATTAAAGAAAGAATGCTATAACTCGTACAAAACTACTCACATTTCATGTAAAAACAATCTTCAATTCTATAATGAATTCTGTAATAAATATAAATTAATAAGCTTTCAATTTTTGAGAGATAATAATATAAAGTGTAACCAAAAAAAAAGATAGAGACTCAAATTTCTTGGACACCGTGTATTCAAAGTAATGCCATACAAGTCTTGAAGGTAGTGACGTAACCAAAAATTTGTATAAGCGGTGTTAAAATTGTCATATTGTTTTTATAAACTTTTTATTACTTAATACAACAATGAAAAAAATTAAATATAGTAAAAATATCTCATAATATAAAATAATTTTTAGGTAAATAAACTTTTTTACAATCTATTCATAATTAATCTCAATGGTTATATAAAACTTTTTTGCTCTCATGATCACTGGCGGAGCTAAAGAATTTATTTAGTGAGGGCTTCAATGTATCTAGTAATAATTGTTTAAAAATTTTTAATTGTTTTTAACATGATTTTATATTTTGAAATAGTTTCGTTATCAATATTTTGAAACATATATTTTTCAAAGCATACAATAAATTTATCATTTAACTATTAATTATTCATTTGATTACGTAAATAGAAGTTAACATATTCATAGTTGAAAATGTATTATTTACGTAACAACCAATAAAATTAATGTTAATGTCAATAATGAATAAATTAATTGATACGCTTTATACTTTCGAATCTCAAACATTTTTTATAATAAAACCGTAATTTTTTTCAACCTTAAAAATGAATACTAAAGCTCATAAAATAAAAAAATATTGAATAAAATTTTATAAATATAAAATACTATTTATATAAATATAATATTAAAACTTTTATATTTAGGCCAGTGAGAGCTCAAGCCTCAAGCCTCAAGGGGCTGTGCCCCTCCTCATGACAATAAAAATGTTATAGGATAATGTATGTAAATGACAATAAAAATGTTATAGGATAATGTATGTAAATGATATAATATTTTTTTCTTCTATAATGAGATTACATTTGTATTAGGATAATTAGATTTAAACTCGTGCAATGCATGGTAACAATTTTATTTTATAATAATTATTAAGAAAATATAATATAATTATCAAAAAATTATTTTGAAATAAATATTGAATAATGTATTAAAAAACTTGATGCACATATAAAATACAGAGATTAAAAAATAATTCAAAATCAAACACTAATTAACAAGTGATAAAAAATCAAATATAACAAATCTTAAATTTTAAATAAATTAAATTTTTTGCGTAAACCACAAGTATCGTCATTCGTTTTAACGATCTAAAACTAATCTTGTTCGGGGCTTCTTTACAATTAAAGATTTTCACTATTCTTCAAAAGTGTGTTTAGTGAGAGTCGAATCCGAAAGCTTTTTTCACAAACTTAATTTGCGTTGCTAACTGAGCCATAATCTATAAGTAAATAAATTAATTAAACTGCTATAATTTTAATGAAAATAATTCTTACTACATCAATCATTAATAGATTATTGGTTAATATTATAAATTTTTTAACTGATTTATTTTTCAAAGCCATATATAACAGTCAAAGAAATTATCCAAATCTAAAATCTACCATTCTATATGATCTATCATATAATGAAAGTTAATTACAGAAAAAGTTTGCGAGATATCTGCCCAAGGACTAAAATCAGGGAAAAATATATATCAAATGTTATCAAATGATTTTTCATATTCACTTATATCTTATTTTCAAAAAGAATAAAATATAAAAAACAATTTTAGAACTCCATAAAATTTTTCTCCTAAAATTACGCTAAAACGACAAAATTGTAATATTGCATGTCTCTAAAAGATTAATGGCTCGCTTTTGAGACCAACTCAAATACACGATGACTCAAGAAGACTATGATGTTTGATGACAGCTACTATTGGGACGGTCATCAAGTTGCATGGAATATTTACTTAGCTGAAATGGGGATGTGACTTGTGAATTGGCTCAAAAGATTAATTTAATGGTGTAAATGATGATTAATTTAAAGGTGTAAGATTTTATTAAATTTTTTATATGATTTTATTGAGCTTTTTTTTGAAAGGTAAAAAAAAAAAAGGCATACTTAACTCAATCTATCTTGATTGTAACTAAAGGACAAAATTAATTGGTGTTTTTTAAGGTATGATTTAAAAAAAATAAATTGGGTTTCTCTATGTAGAAAACTTTTGGATAATCAACAGGATAATCGAAGACAAAAAACTAATATAATTGCCATTGGAATATTTAAAATCTTTTACTATTTATAGAAATACAAAATTGCACACCAATGTTTCACATTCTTTTTTATTATTATTACTTTCAACATCTTAAAATAATTTATATTCTTAATTCTACTGTCAATAACTTAAACTAATCTTTTTCTTTTTTTACTTCAGATTTATAAACTTAATTTTGCTATATCAGCATCCTCCATTCCTCCCTCCTATTGTTTTTTCCAATCACCTTTTTTGTTTTTGGTGTAAACATCTTTCTGTATCCGAAAGTTATTTTAGATCCCGATGAATTCGGAATCGAGTAGAATCGGATCCCATTCGAACAAAAGTTCTCTCAATACTGTTTTTTCCATTCACAAGACTTGAATTTAAAACTTAATTAAAGAGTATCAAACTCTTTCTATTTGGTCCAATAAATATTAGTTTTTTCAATCACTTTTTTGTCTTTAATTTGTTGCTTTAAATAGAAAAAGGAAAGCAAGTGAGAAAGCGAAAGAAAACCAACGGTGCCTTGGTCTAGTGGTGCCAGGGGCTAGATTTGGTAGGGAGAACTACGGTTCGATCCCCCGCAAGTCCGTTGGGAGGAGTTTAAAACCTTAACCCCGGGACCCGCTCCGAGACCGGATTAGTCGACCCAGTGGGTTCGGATACCGGTTGGGAAACCAAAAAAAAAAAAGCGAAAGAAAGAGAAAAAAAAGTGAAATGAAGAGAAAGAAGAAACCAGAAGAAAAGAGAAAAGAGAGAGTAGTTGAAAGGGATCGCATTCCAGGAAAAAAAAAGTCAAGTGCGAAAGAAGATGGCAAAAACAAAAAAAAGTGAAAGAAAGAGAAACGTGAAGAAACGAAAACGAGTGACAAAGCCCCCAACGGGTGGTTTGAGTCGGTTGGGGCTCGGACTTTTTCGCTCAAAGCTTGAGTTCGAGTCTCATCGGTGGTCTCTTGGTGTGGTACGCATCTCGCTTAGAAAATCGTAAAAAATTGAAATCCTGCGCGGGCAGTCGACCAGCCCAACTGACCCCCATTTTTTATTCACCAAAAAAAACGAGTGACACTAAGGAAGGGGATAATGTATTATTAGTCTCTTAATTATATTATTTTTGTCACATTAACTCATAAAAATTTAGTATTTGAATTTTACTTTCCGTTGTACACTTTAACACTAAAGTCTAACATCACTTGAAAAAAACTGATTTAGCTTGGAATATCTGGTAAAATTTTGATACAGGATAATAAACGTCCATTTGCGCATCATGCAACCTTTTTTAAATATATAAAAATAGGTAAAAATATTTCAAATATGTAAAAAAATTTAAAAATAAGCAAAAATATTTTTAAAATAAGGAAAAATTAAACGACAAACCTTTTTTTTTTTTTCACCACAACATAAACTCGTGTCACACAATCATCAGCCAAGTTTACTCATGAAATCAAGCAACCTCCTTACTTTCCAAAATTAAATTAGAAAGAAATTAAACAAACAACTGCATAGAATTGCAGAAGAATAAAAGTCGTGTCCTCAATGGAAGGTTAAATCACCCCAGTTGTCCTATAATTTAATTTTAAATTTGATCAAAGTCTCAAACTCATTTCAGTTTCTAGCAACTAAAATACCTTTTCTTATAAATGCATTAAAGTATAAAAATAACATACAAATTCCCTACCATTTGGTTTGATGTTAGCCATAACTCTAATTTTTGCCGTTCTTATCATCGTAACTTAGCGGGTGATTAAGTAATGCTACCTTCTGCAACCTAAAAATTTTATAATATAAGACAATGTCGCAATTGGAAAACAAAACTTAAAATTATAATTATATTTAAAAACATATTTAACATTGAATATAACAAACAAGTCATTTTGAAAAAAAAAACATTTGAAGAGTTGCAATATCGCATGTCAAGTGGCGTTTAAATTTTGTTTATTAATTATATCAAAAAAAAAATTTTGTTTATTAGAAAATGATTATGTATGATTTCCTCATAATAATCATTCCGCTATAATAGCAACCAGCTACTAAAAACATAATACGTTTCTTTAATATAAATAGAGTTTGTATATGATGTACTGATTGTGTATAGTTTCTATACACTATCAATGCATTAGAAGTTGACACCTCATCAATAGGCCCTTCTAGGCAAATTAAAAAAATTTATTTATATTTGCATATAAAGACCTATTGATGAGATGTCAACTTCTGATGCATTGACAGTGTATAAAAATTATACACTATCAGTGCATTTTATATAAATCCATATAAATAACATGTAAAAGCCATATAGAAAATATTAGAAACAGTCACTTATAATACTTTCACTCTCATTACAAAACATCACATTAAATGTGAAAGTTGAAATTGGTAACTTGTTGCTTTAATTGGTACTCCATATGCTTTAATTGATAGAAGAAAAAATAACCAACTTGTTACAATAAGTTTCGGTACTAATAATATGACAAGATTTTATAAGAGCGAGAGTATTAAAAATGATTGTTAAAAGTGATTATCCTTAGTATTTTTTAAAGCCATATATAACAGTTAAAAAAATTATCCAAATCTAAAATGTATCATTCTGTATGATCTATCATATAATGAAAGTTAATTACAGAAAAACTTTGCGTAATAGCTGCCCAAGGAGTAAAATCAGAAAAAAAAAATTATCTAAAGTCATCAAATGACATTTCATATTCACTTATATCTTATTTTCAAAAAGAATAAAATATAAAAAACAATTTTAGAGCTCCATAAAATTTTTTTCCGAAAATTACGTTAAAAGGACAAAATTGTAATGTTTCATGTCTCGAAAAGATTAACGACTCGCTTTTTGAGCCCAACTCAATGGCTCAAAAAGACTATGATGTTTGATGACAACTACTGTTGGGATGGTCATGAAGTTGCATCGAATATTTACTAGTTGAAATGGGGATGTGAGTTAACATCTTAAAATAATTAATATTCTTAATTTTGCTGTCAACATCTCAAACAAACCTTTTACTCTTTTAATTTAGATAAATAAACTTAATTTTGTTATGTCAGCATCCTCTCCTTTTTTTTTAATCACACTTTGTCTTTAAATTTGTTGCTTTAATTGAAAAAAAAAAGCAAATGAGAAAGCGAAAGAAAGAGAAAGAAAAGTGAGATGAAAAGAAAGAGGAAACTAGCAGAAAAGAGAAGATGGAGAGTAGTTGAAAGGGAAAGCATTCCAAGAAAAAAAAATTAAAATCTAAGTGTGGAAGAAGATGGCAAAAAAAAAATAAAAGTGTGGAAGAATAAAAAAACATGAAGAAACGAAAACGATTGACAATAAAGCAAGGGATAATGTAGTATTAGGTTATGTTTGATATATAAGATAATATAAGATTATAAATAAAATAAAATTATATTATATTATCTTATTTTATATTTGATATGTATAAGGATTAAAAATAAGATAGGATATTTTTTTATGTCTTTCACTATATTAGCTATATGTAAAATTAAGGTTTAATAGCCAAATAAGCCTTCAACCTTTAGCCCAAAATGGATTTTAGCTCTCAACGTTTTATCGCATGAAATTAAGTTCATAAACTTTTATTTTAGTGGAAATAAACCAAATCTGTTAAATAAACTAACTGCCGTTAGTTTTGCATACGTGGCAGCTAATTAAGCTATCAACGTCAGCTGCCACGTATGCAAAACTAACAGCAGTTAGTTTATTTAACAGATTTTGACTTAATTGCATAATTGTAAAAGTTTGAGGGTTTATTTCCACTGAAATAAAAGTTTATGGACTGAATTTCATGCGATAAAACGTTGAGGGCTGAATTTCATTTTGGGTTAAAGGTTGATGGCTTATTTGGCTATTAAGCCTAAAATTAAAAACAGTATAAAATAATTTTTTTAGTACTTTTTTTAAAGTAACATAATTTAAATTTATAATTTTTTTGTTATAAATATAAATAAAAAACTAAAAATTTAAATATTATTTATAATATTATAATTAATAGTCCAATTTATTAGTTGATTTTTTAATAAAAATTACTTCTAAAAAATATATATTACATCTTCAAAAAAATTATTTTGTTAAAAAATGATTTTTTATAAAAAATTCTCTGTATTTTTTTACTATTTTTTATTTTTTTTCCTGTTTGTTTTTATTTCTTTTAAATGATTTAAATTTAAAATAATTTTTTTGATTGTAAATTAAATATGTTTATTATTAAAAAATTGAGTTCTTCTAGGAGATAAGTTTATTTTTGAATTGCATTAATTTTTTCAAAAGAGAATCCTTGAATTTTTTTTTTATTTTTATGGTTTCTTTATCTTCTTTCTTTCTTTCTTTCTTTGTCAATTAGAAGGAAATATAGAAAACAAAAAGAAAAGAAAAAATATGAGTGAAATTTAATACTTCAAATTTTATAAATTAAAAAATATATAATTTCTAATAATTTTATGATTAATAGTTATTTTTCTTTTCTTTTTTTTGACAAACAAAAAGAAAATAAATAAGAAAGAAAAAAATTTAAATGTAAGAAAAATCTAGTTAAAAAATATATTTTATATTAATTTTATGTTTAAGAATTTATTTTCTACAAAATAATTTAAATTTTAATTATTTCTAAAAAATAATTTTAAAATAAATGTGTTTAAGAAAATATTATTTTATCAAATTATAGTCTTTCTTGAATCAAAAACAAGGAAAATAAAGAAAGTCAAAGAAGTAAAAAAATGAAAAAAAAGGAAAAATTTTGGATTAATTAATTAGTTAAACAAAGATCTTGATTATTTTATTAAATGTTTAAGTTAATTTTTAAATATAAATGTTGAGAATGAAATAAATAAAATATAAGTATTTATTTCTAATTCCATGAGATTGAAATAATCCTTACCTTTTGGAGACGATTGAGTCATCCTATACTAAGAGGATGACTAATCCTTCTTGCAATTCAATCCATTTTAATGCATGCACCAAAAATAAGATAGGATCATAATCATCCTATCATATTTATCATCTTATGTACCAAACATGACCTTAATCTCTTAAATATATTATTTTTGTCACATTAACTCATAAAAAAATTTAGCATTTGAATTTTACTTTCTGTTATACACTTTTATACCCAGATCTAATGTCATTTGAAAAAGGCTAACTTAGCTAAAGAATATCTAGTAAAATTTTGACACACAATAACAAATATCACGTCATTTGCTCATCATGTAATTTTTTTTAAATACTTAAAAATATGTAAAAATACTTCAATTATGTAAAAAAAATTTAAAATATGCAAAAATATTTTAAAAATAAGGAAAAATTGAAAATATTTAAAAACAGTAAAATATTTCAAAATATACAAAAAATATAAAAATATATGAAATATTTAAAAACATTTATAAAATATTTAAAAATATTTAGAAACTGTTATAATGAGTAAAAATATATTTTAAAATATAAAATATTAAATATTTAGCAATATGTAAAAAATCCAAAAATATTAAAATAAACAAACTATTTGTAAAATATTTAAAATAAGTAAACATATAAAAAGTATATATAAAAATATATAAAATTTTTTTAAAACATTTATAATGTCACGAATTTTTGATCCAAAATTATTTATCTAATTGGGCTGTGATTAGTGTGTGAGACCTCATATTTTGAAGTACTGTTTAATTTTATTCATATAATTAAGAATATTGAATATTTTATAATTAACAAATTGTTAATTATATTTTAGGTATAAAGGTAAAATAGTATGTGGGCCCCATTGACTTCCTGAGGTACCAATAGAGGTGAAATTTGGTGGATTCGATATTCAAGGCCAGAAATTAAGATGGTAAGAATTCTAACCCTAAATTCAATTATTTGTGCATGTTTTGAAAAATGTGAAACAATTTAAAAAATGATGGTTTAGTCCATAAGCTATCGGAATTTTCAAAAATAACGGTTAAACAAAAAGGGCTTTTGACCAATCATCTATAATGGAAAATTCTTCATGAAATAAAGTTTTAGGATATGTGGACTGATGAAATAAATTGGGTGTAAAAGCAAAAATTTACGCAATTTTACGGTAGGGGTATTTTAATAATTTCACTCAAATTAGTAACCGAACCCTAACAAAAGCTCTACCAACCATTAGAGCAAGTTAAATAGAGATAATTTATGATTAAATGAAATATTTTGGAGGTTGGATAGACTGCTTTAACAAAGTCAAACTTTAAGGGCAAAATTGAAAAGTTTCATTAAGTGTAAGGGTATTTTGGTAATTTTGCATGAGATATATTTGAAATTGGATTTCTCTAAATATTTCTACACCATTTGGCTGGCTATCTTTAACCTTTCTCCCTCACCTCCATAGCCAAAAGCTTCCAAGAAGAAAAACCCTCCAAAAACCTAGTAAAATACAAACCAAAATCGAAAAATTTCTTAATAAACACTGTTTATATTTTAGTGCTCTTTCTTTTTGTGCCAATATCTCTTCTTAAAGTGGCCAAAATAAGAGTCCAAGCTTTCCTATAGTGTTCGGCGAAGGTGAGGAAGATGGGAACCTTAAACTTTTTCATGATTTTCTAATTAATTACCATGTGATTAAGATGTTTTCATGTCTTTCTTTGCTTGAATCATGTTAGAATCATGTAATCAGGCAAGTGAGGGTTTCGGCCACTATCCATCCTTCATGAACATGATATATTTTGATGAGAATTTGATGTAGGAAATCATGTAAAAATTATGAAAAGCATGAAAACAAACTTAATTAAGCTTAAATGGAAGAATCACCATATGAAGACCGCAAATCTTTCATACTGGATTTGCAGATAAATGTATAATTGAATTAAACTAAGTATTAAGAGGAGGTTTGGAGTCTTATTATTTTTAAGCGATGAAATCCAAGAATTGAGTTTGGTACACTTGTTGTGAAGTGATCATAGAAATACAATTAAGTTTAATTTAAACATATAAGAGATGCAAGTATATTAATTTTAATTAAGAAAATATATATAGATATTAGTATATTAGTTAAATTAAGGAAGAATGTACAACTACATATATACGATAAATAAACCATATAGTTAAATAAATAAAACCTACAAGCCTATATATATAGTACATATATAATATATGTATATTATGCATAAAATATAATATAAATATATATAATATATTAAAATAGAAACCGGCTTCCTAAAGAAGCCATTTTCTGTTCTTACCAACTCCAACCCACGTGGCGTTGGTGTCTGCAAAATGAGAGAAACGAAGTGGAGAGACGAAAGAAAGTGGAGTAGGAAACATATGTTAAAGAAGAAGGCAAACGCAAAACGATTCTCCTCATTGATTTCTGCCAAAAGGTTAAAGCTCAATCCCATCACACCCGCACCTCTCTACCATCTCTCACCATCTCTCATTCTTCACTCAACCTTTCCTCAATGACAGACAGATAAGTAAACAAAGGAAAAATAATAATTATAAACCAAAGCAGGGGGGTCGGTCATGAAGTGAGAGTCCGAGAGACTGAAAGACCAAGGATTAAGGCTGGGTTATGGTGCTAGAAAGAAGTGTAGAAAGGAAATATGTTAATGGTTGCTATTGGGAGCGACATTCTCGGCTGAAGAGAGAAAAGTGAGGAGAGACGCCACATGAGCTGTGGTAACAGAACTGATATCAGGAACTTCATGCCTAGTTTCAAGAATAGAAATAGAAGCTTGAAGTTAGAACATTAAAGGCCGACGATGGGCTAAACGAAGGCTGAATGAGGGTGATGTTCAAGTGCTTAAACAGAGAAAAGGATGGACACTAATAGTGATGTTTTGGAGCTGATTTTGGGGCTGAACAGGTTGGCTGAAGGGAATCATCAGGCGAGCCACGTTGGACATTGGAGGTGTCTATCCCTCTCGGTTGTTAGTGGAAGAAGAAAATAGTGGAAAGAAAGAAAGGAAACTGGACCAAAACAGAGGAGGGTTGCAACATGAGAAACTATGAGAGACAGCAGTAAGAAAGAGGTAGAAATGCTGCTGCTGAGGGGCACTTCACGGTGCTGAAAGTGCTGATTTAGGGAGGTATTTGGCTGGCTGTACTGTTTGAGAAGCAAAACAGCAAACCTTTCGATGCAGGGATCTTCCTTTTCGATGCGGACAGGACTGCAAGCAAGAAGCTTGCTGGCTTTTATCCTTTGATCCTAAATAACAAGAAGGCAAGTGTGACATGCAAAACAGTAAGGAGTTTCTTCTCTACGGAACTGAACAGAGGCGACATTGCAGCTCAAAAACAAAAGTCCACATGTGGTGTTTTGGTTCTGGTAAGAGTATCAAAACAAGAGACATTTGGTTGGAACAAAAAATAAAAAAGAGGCAAAACAGAAAAGGGAAGGAAGGAAGGATAAACAAGAGAAGAAAAGGCTTGCTCGAGATTTGGAATTTTGGTTGCTGATTAAGAGGTTAAAAGCAACAAAATGTGTGAAGGAAAATGGGGTTAAGGTTCGGTCCACATGGATTTAAAGGGTAAGGATGTGTTGATTTATTTGATTTAAACTTTATAAGAGGTAATTGAGTAAATTAAATGTGATTATGGTATTGGATTGTAAGAGATCTTCAAAGGGGGAAGGTTTGAGATTTTCTTTTATATATATATATATATATATATATATATATCTCTTCAAAGGTAAGTAATATACCTAAATATTGCTTGGTGTTAATTGTTACATATATATATATATATATATATGAAATTTTTGTGAAGATTAATAACGCTATAGTTGGAATTATGGATTTGAGAATATTTTAATAAGGAATAGGTAAGCAATGTGCACGGAGGTGAATTGGAATTACTTTTATCCTGTAGCATGATTAAACTTTATTATTAAAGAATAAGGTGATTAAGATTCATTTTGAGATGTTATGACTTTGGTTTATAGTGACTTGGAGCAACTAGGAGCTTGAGCCATGATTTGAAAACTTAAAGATACTTGCTAAGTGTGTAAAGTAAGGGATATATATAAGAAACGTAGGAGATACTGGAATGATTTTAAAATTAACTGCATTAGGTTTTATAAATTGTGTTTGCTTTGCAAAGGTTTTAGAAAATTAATGTTGTTATACTACTGAATTTTCGTAAAAAATATTATTTTTTGCGATTTAAGCTAGAAATCTAAGAAAGTTTTAAGAATAGAACTTTCCTAAGGAATTCAATTTTGAAAATATTAAATTACATGATTTTGGCATATTCATGAATTTTTAATATAAATTTTAGTTTATGGAAATTACCAAAATTTAGTATTTTAGAAATATTTATGAAAAGTTATGAAATTTTTGGATTTTTGGAATACCTTGTATTTTAATTGATTTTGGAACCTTTGTGAGTTTGAAAATGTTGTTTTCGAATTTGGATTTATGAAACTCTTCAATAGCATGGATTTTCTAAGGAATTCAGTTTTGTTGGAAGCCTATTTAATTGCATGATTTTAAAGATTTGTAACTTTTCTATTTTAATTTTTGTTTTATGAATTTATTACAAATCATGGCACTAAAACCTATTTTCTTTATATATTTTGGAAATTACTAAGTTTTTGAATATTTGGAAAATAATTTTGATTTTGATGCGATAATTTGCTTTATGAACTCCTATGAATAATTGTATGACTTGACTTACTGATTTGAGCTTCGAATTATGAAACTTTATGTTTTGAGACACTGACATCCGTCATCTTGCAGTATCTAGACTGTTTTACATTTTGGATCCGATAGTATCTAGCTGTAGTGTGACCTTCAAGGCTTACAGTATCTGGCTATAGTGTGACCTTTGGAACTTATAGTATCTGATTATAGTGTGAACTTCATGACCTATAGCATCCGGCTGTAGTGGGACTTTCGTGGCCTGCAGTTTCTGTATCTGATATGTATTTTGCGTGCTTTATTACTGTGTGATTTGATCCAATTCGCAGTAGTCACAGATGACACTTGATTAGTGTTCACTGTAGACCATTTGGACTATGGCCATATGTCTATCTGTTTATTATCCTTATGGAATATCTTTGTTGCTTGTTGTATACCGAGTTATTGCCATGTCTCCACTTTCAGTTATTTTATGATTTTTTATATGACTCATGAACTTCTGATATTTGAACTCAAAATCTAAAATGTGTTGGATATGGATTTATATAATTTGATTTGAATTACGATATAATTTCTGAAGTTGACTGTTTTACATTATCTGCATAGCATGGCTTTATTAAGTGAATTTCAGTTATACTTATTTGATTTACATCTGATTTTCAAAATAAATGAATTCCCATTTTGATAAAATTCTATGTTTTAGAACTTATTAATCATTTTCAGATACCTGCATATAGCTTACGATATTGTCTCTTTATGTGTATTTCTTATTGGGCTTTATAAGCTCAGCCCCTCTCCTCCCTTGCAGATTATTTGTATTAGGCAATTCTGTACAAGGGGTTCTGATATTTTTTTCGAGGTTTTTGTACCACCTTTGAAGGTATATGATGTATAGTTATCCATTTTGTATTCAGACTTGTATTTCAGTACTTTTTAGTAAAGGGAATGTAATTAAAGGAAATGCACAATATAATTATGGTTTGTAATGATGCATGCAGCTTTGATGGATATCAAATTGTGTTAAGTAATATAATTTAAAAACGTGATTGCATGTTTAGAAAATTTGAACTGGGACCGAAATGATTAGAGGATATTGATTTATCTAATGTAAATTTAGCTTAAGAATAAATCTGAGACACTAAGCATAGCCCAACCAACTGTAAGAAAAGGAAAAAGTTAGTCTGAATTTTGGTAAATCGAGACATTACATGCCAAATGTAGGGAGAAAGAACCCATTCGGTCATGACTAGGGGCATGAATTTGATGCCATTCAATGTGAATTTCATGTAGGAATGGTGTAGGAAATTAAAAGAACAAGTTTAAAACAAATAAGGAAGCTTAATTTGGAAGAATTCAATGTGCGGGATAGGGAGGAAGTTTCGACCAACATAAAGGGAGGATGAAATCTTGCTTATTTCAATGTAATTTAGGTCCTAAAATAATATACAAATTATTCTAAGACTGTAGGCATGATCAAAATCGAAAACGGAGGTGTTTAGCAAAAGTTGTAATTTTTGCACTGGTAGAAATTAGACTAAATTTAGAGAATTCTACTGACAATGTACTTACATTTAAATAGTTAAATATTCTTTTAATTAAGGTATGGTGAATTTACCAAGTTTGAATGGTAAATTTGCAGTCTCGAAATCAGAAGATGCTATCGATGCTGAAGAATCAGATACTGGGAAATTAAAAGGTAAAGGATATATGTATGAAGCGTAGGGATACTTCATTGCATGATTTTGATAAGTTGTGCTTTTATGGAATTTAAAGTGATGTTTTGGATGGAAATTTGAAATGGAACTTGTTGGAATTTGTGGTTTTTGAAACTATGATTTCGTGTAAGGGGCTTAAGTTAGATCAAACTATTATGCTACCGAATTTTTTTGAAGCTAACCTAAACCCTTAAATTTATAAAATTCATCTTTTGGCATGACATTTTGGAACATAAAGAAATAAAATTTAGGTGGTTGAATTTAAATATCTGAATATGATTTAAAGAATATGAAATCACAAATTCGATAATCTAAAAGGATTTTGTGATATTTTACCTATTTTCTAATGCTTGAATACTTTTATATATCCTATGGTATTTAAATAAATAATTTTGAATATTCAATATTGATTTAGATTATGTTGTGTATTTTTATGACTAAATTTATTGAATTTATGAAATTAATCTTTATGAATTTATTTATGGGATAATTTAATAGATTAATCTCCGTAAACAACTTTGAAAATTTTTATGAAATGTTTTGAGACTGTTGACCCCGTAACTACCTATGGGTACATGCATTTTCGTTTTGTTCTGATGCTACTGACTCTAGCCCAGTCTTTAGCTCTCATAGGTGATACTGGCTAGTGTACAAACTATGGCCCCTTGACTATGGCCATACGTCTATTACAGTGCATATGTCTATTGGGTGTAGCCTAGTCTCAATTAAATTTATACTGGCGTGGTAAATCTCTGGTTAACATAAATCCAGGCACTCTCAGATTTGATTTATTTCTGATTTTCGAATTATATCTTATTTATGTGTGACTTGAATAATGTGATCTGCAAAATATATTTATTTGAATTAATTGTTTGGAAATGATACTCATATGATTTAATATTGTTTACGGAGTAAATTGTGACTTTCTAAATGAGAAATATTTGTTATATGATATTGGATTTATTTTTGAATTTGTGATTTAAATTAAATAGCAATAAATTTCCTATAGTGGACTTGGATGCCGAAACACGTAAGGTGCTTCAAAGTATCCTCCCAAACTCACCTGGTTATCTAATCCACTATAGCATCCTTCCCGTTAGGTCGTGCCCATCTGGTTTTAAGGTTATAAATTCATGATTTTGTATGAAAATCCGTTTATTAAATTGCATATAGGATACGTTGTATCAATTTTCATATATGTATTCCTTACTGAGCAATTAGCTCACCTCTTTATTTTTTCACTCACAGATTATCTACAGTATGTTTACGTCTACTTTTTTAGAGGACCTGATCTTCGGTATTCTTTAGGCGATTATTCTATTTCATCAAGGTAGACTGGCTTTTTTAGTTTTATGTATTTGGACTTGTTTGTATAGTACTATCTTATGTATTTAACACTTGGGATGTAAATTATTTTGTACATTGATTTTAAGATTAATGGCAATTATGTATAAATGTTTTAAAAATTGAATCTTGGGTTGGTATAAAAATAAATAAATTTTATTTTGAATATAAGATAATACTACAAACAGCCTAATTGTATGTGTTATGTATATGCGAAATTAGATAAATATTTGATAGTTTCGACTGTGACAGTTAAGGTGGTATCAGAGCAAGGTTAACCTGATGTCTATCAGTGTTTTCTGATTAGAAATGATATACATCCCAGGTAGTACTGTACTTGTTTGAGATTATAATTGAAATATGCGACTAAAAATCTGTTTTGTGCATTTCGTTGTGTAGTATATCAAAAATGCAAAGGGGTACTAAACGGGGTTAGGGATGCATTAAGGGACGCCTCGGTGTGTACAACCCTCCCCAGAGCCATTTCCGAAGTTGATGCAGGAGCTAGCTCTCCCTCCACAGCCTGAGAGTTTGAATACTAGAATATCCAGGCTTGAAAGAGTTGTGGTAGACTTTATTGCGAATTTTAATAGAGCACCGACACTCAAAGTAGCACAGCCTCCACCAACGGTGCCATAGCTAAAGCCATAGCCATAGCCAGTACTGCCCCCACCACAGCCTCAGCCACAAATTTTAGAGCAGCTGAGGTGGGTACTTGTTAGAGGTTGTGATACGAATATGATCCAATAGTTTAAGAAATTGGATCCGTCGAAGTTCAGAGGTGAGAAGGATCCGGTGGTTGTAGAGGAGTGGGTAAATAAGGTGGAAAAGCTGTTTGATTACATGACCTATTCTGAGATTGAGAAAGTAGGCTTGGCCACATTTTTATTGGTGGGTGATGCAGAGTATTGGTGGAAGTCCACTAAGACCGTTTTGTCAACTAGATACCCAACAATGACCTGGGAGGTTTTATTAGAGGCTTTTTATAAACACTATATTCCCAGGATAGCACAAATGAAGTTAAAGTCAGAGTTTATGAATCTGAAGCAGGAGAGTGTGACTGTGGGCCAATACGAGTCCAAATCCACTACTCTTAGCTGTTTCGATCCGAAGGTATCTAGGAGTGAAAAGCACAAGATCGAGCGGTTTGTATCTAGTTTGAAGGTATCTATCAGAAATAGTCTAGCCCGTTCGACATTTCTACTTACGATGAATAGTCCCCCAAGCCTACTTGTGTGAGTAGAATTATGAGGCTCAGTAGGTAGAGTTTGGTTTTTGGATGAAGAGTAAGGAAAAGAGAAGGTTCGATAAGGATTCAATGACAAAGGTGACACTAGGCCAACTAAGAGGCCTATGAGTATCATGATTAGGGAGAGAGTTGTTGGAGACAGATCTATGAGATTTGCTAGCATTGAGAGATCTACTACTTCTCAGAGGGGCTCTGCGACTAGGTGCAAGCAGTGTAAGAGGTTGCATGGTGACAAACCCTGCTATTGGGACATGAGAGCTTGTTTTAAGTAAGGACATTGAGGTTGCATGATCAGAGATCACCTTAAGGGTAGGGAGTTAGTATCAGTAGCTATAGCAGCAGCAGCACCCTTAGTTAAATAAACGAAAAAGGTGACACCTTTCGCACCGAGAAAAGCGATAGTAGTAGAGAAAGGCAAGCAGACAGTGACTTAGGGCAGAGTGTATGCTCTCGATAAGGAGTTTATTGATACTTCTTCTGATATCCTTTGGGGTAAGATTTATATTTTTTATATAACTGCAATTGTATCGATAGATTAGGGTTCCACGCATTCATTTATTTCTCCTGCATGTGCTGCTAAAATACTGGTGAAACCTAAACCTTTAGGGTATTCATTACAGATTACTACCCCTTTTAAGGAATCACAAATGATAGATGTAATATATAGAAATTGTAAATTAAAGATAGGGAAAAAGAAACCGTAGCTAACTTAGTTTTGTTACGACTTTGATGTAATTTTAGGGATGGATTAGTTAGCTAGGAATTACATTACTGTAGATTGCTACACTAAGTGTATAACTTTCTCTCAACCTGAAAAATATATTGTAAAGCTTTCTACATAGGAATGAAATTAGATATTTCGTTGAAATTCATTTGATCTGAATTCAAGAACTTAAGTATTTGTTTGATTGTTGAAGGGTTTATAGCCTATGTGGAAGATGTTGAAAAGAGACGTTCGGAGTTACAGAGATCTCAGTGGTCAGGAATTTTCCAGATGTGTTTTCGGATGAATTACCAGGACTTTCGCCTGATTAGGAGATCGAATTTACTATTGATTTAGTGGCCAAGATCGAACCTATTTCAAAACCCCCTTACCATATGGCATTGGTCAAGCTAGATGAGCTCAAGAAGCAGCTCCAAATGTTATTAGACAAGGGTTTTATCCGTTCCAGTGTCTCTCCTTGGGGTGCACCGGTCTTATTCATCCAGAAGAAATATGGTAGCCCGTGACTTTGTATCGATTATTAGTTGCTCAACAAGGCTACTATTAAGAATAAATATCTTTTTCCCCAAATAGATGATTTGTTTGACTAGCTCAAGGTTGCCTAGGTATTTTCCAAGATTGATCTCAAATTGAGATATCATTAGTTGAAGATTCGAGAGAGTGATGTCTCTAAAACAGCTTTCAAAACTTGATACAGCCACTACAATTTTCTAGTTACATCTTTTGGGCTTACAAAGACCCCTGCAACATTTATGAATATGATGAATGAGGTTTTCAAGCCCTATCTTAATAAGTTCGTTATCGTTTTTATTGACGATATTCTAGTATATTCGAAGTCTCAGGAAAACATAAGCAGCACCTGTATATAATTCTGCAAACCTTCCGAGATCGGAAGTTATATGCTAAATTCAACAAGTGTGAATTCTAGCTAGATTAGATCATTTTTTTGGGACACGTACAAGGAGACTTTAATGGGACCTTAGACAATTAGTTTTAAATAATTAAACGAGTAGAAATCTACTTGTTAGGTGTTAGCTACACTGAGCGAGTGACAAACATAGTAAATAAAGGAAAAGTTATCCTGAAAATCTCAATTTCCGAGGACGTTATAAACCCAGTTACTAATGGCTACCCAAACTCTCACAAAGGTTACACTCCCATTGATTACAAGAATTGAAATATAGTGTTTGAGTTTGTGTAAACAAATAAACCTCACAAGATATGTGCTTGCAAATATGAAGACTACAATAAGAATGATGTAAGAATACAAAGTTTTGATCACAAGAAGATTGCTTCAAGCTTGAAGATGATTTTCAGATGTTTCTCTTGACTCCAAATTCTTTAATGCAGGTATTTATATGTCCATGGAGGTTGGTGAAGTATTTAGTGCTTTTTCTCTCCTTGCAACTCTCAAAATATAGCTGTTGGGGCATTTTGAGCACAAGAGGATCGATGCCTTATTGAGAGGATCGATCACTGCCTTTAGAAACCTGCAAAATTATGTCAAATGAACTAGGGGGATCGATGCCAAGGAAGAGGTCCTCTGTTTTGGAAAGACTACTAACTTCATGGGATCAATCCTTTATTCTTTAAAAGCATTTTTTGGGTTGTGAAGTTAGAAAAAGGAGTTTTTATAAATATATTTCAACTTCATTTAATTGTAACTTAATTCTAAGTGCATGAAATTGAGCCCAAAAAATTACCAAGTAATTTTCTAAAAACTATATTCAATAACTCTTTGAGAAAATTACTAAGTATTATATTAAAAAAAATTTTACGAAGAGATTAAGACCAATCAAAATATATCTTTTAAATTATGGTCTTATATTAAGTGACTGTGCAAAATATGGTTTGTGAATATTAAAAGTACTTTTAGCAAATTTACTAAATGGATCATATTCTTGAAAAAAAGCTTAAATTTTTGTTATTTTAAAATAGATGTATTAATTTAAAGCTAATAATTTTCTTTTGTTTTATGCTACAGTGAAGCAAGGGTGCATTTTAATATATACAAAAAATTGCTCGTGCTTCGCTACGGGAAAATTTTTTTCTTTACAATTTTTTGTTGATACTCAGTGTATACAAATGAAGAGTTAAAAATTAAAATACTCAAGAGTTGAACAATCATACTCGTTAATTTGTTACAAAACTTGATTGAAAATTTGGTTCAATGTAAACATGGAGCAATAATCGACATAGGTTGCCAATCCACACAACAGCATAGAAGCTAGCCAAAGTATAGCCAAAGTATATAGCTCGCCAATCCACACAAACTGCATGACCACTCGCTAATCTACACAGCTGTAGAAACTTCCATTTTCTTTGATTCCACAACAAAATATTTAAATCAATAAGAAATATACTCTAATAAAAGAGGCACATACTGCAAAGGCTCGCCAACCCACATAACAGCATAACAGCTCACCAACTATATAGCTCACCAAACTACACAACTGCATAATCGCTCGCCAATCTACACAACTGTAGAAACTCCCCTTTTTTTCGATTCAACAACAAAATATTTAAATCAATAAGAAATATACTCTAATAAAGGAGGCACATACTGCAGTAGCTCGCTAACCCTCACAAAGAGCATAGCAGCTCGCCAAAGCACATAGCAGCTCGCCAAAGCACATAGCTTTCCAACCCGCAAATCCACATAACTGCTCACCAATCCACAAAGCTGTAGAAACTTCCATTTTCTTCGATTCAACAACAAAATATTTAAATAAAAAAGAAATATACTCTAATAAAATATGCACATACTGCAGCAGATCGTCAACCCACACAAATAGTATAACAGCTCACCAATACGTAGCTCGTTAATCCACACAACTGCATAAACTACTCGCCAGTCTACACAATTGTAGAAACTTCCCTTGTCTTCGATTCAACAACAACATATTTACATTAATAAGAAATATACTCTAATAAAAGGAGCACATACTACAACAGCTTGCCAACCCTCACAAACAGCATAGCAACTCGCCAAAGCACATAGCTCGCCAATCCACACAACTGTAGAAACGCTCGCCAATCCACAAGGCTGTAGAAACTGCCATTTTCTTTGATTCAACTATCGTAATACTGCATCAACTTGCCAAACCAACACAGCTCGTCATTTTGCACAACAGCATAACAGCTCGTCAACCCTCATACTACATTAGCTCGCCAACCCCATAGCTCTCTAATTCACACAACAACATAAACAGCTTGCCATCCGACATAGCTCGCCAATCCACACAACTGCATAAATCGCTCGCCAATCGACACAGCTGTAATATACGCGTCATCACCAATTGCTTCAATTGACAAAACAGTGTTCATACACGCGTCATCACCAATTTCTTCAATTGACAAAACCTATCTTTAATAGTATGTATTGATTTACTTAAAAAAAATTACTTACATAATTTTTCAAAAAAATCATCATCTTCAAAAAAAAAATCATCATCTTTTTTCCAAATAAATATAGGAAAAACATTATAGCATTTCCTAGCTACATTATTTTCTAAAACAACATTTTATTGTCTATTGTTCTCCATAAAAAAAGAATTTACATTTATAAATTATATATAACAAAAAACATGTTAAGGATTTAACTAAAAAAATTGTTGAGAAAAAAAATAAAAGGACCTAAGTAAAAAAAAAGTTGTTGAGGGCAAAAAAAAAATAATTGGACAAAAAACATGTTAATGATTTAACTAAAAAAATTGTTGAGAAAAAAATTGTTGAGAAAAAAAAATAAAAGGACCTGAGTAAAAAAAAAACTGTCGAGGGCAAAAAAAAAATAAATGGACAAATGTCAAGCTATGGAAGAGGAGGAGACAAATATATATATATATATGTATAGATAACACAACAAACAGGAGTTAGCACAACACAAGCTGTTAAGGTTCGAATGCTACTGTAAAGTGTTTAATTTTGGATTCACACAGTTTCTAGTTTGTATACATTTGTAAATTTTAAAAAATTCGTGACAGGTGTTTATCTTAATTTTAGAAATTTGAAAAAAATGATAATTTTTTTTATTTTAAAATAATATATGTGTCAAACAATTTGATTATCTACATTAAAGATTTTACTTTTAGCAAAAGTTTTAGATTTTAAATACTTATAATTATAAAGAAATGGCTTATAGAATTATTTCAGATTAAAAAAAATTCAAAATCTTGCCTTTATTGTGAATTAAACTTAAATTCTTTTGTATTTTACAACAATAGTTAAAAAATTAAAAAAAAATCCGTTGTTTTCATTGTTTAATTATTACTTTGAGCATTTTTTTAAAAATAGTGATTTTTTTTTACTTTCTAATTTCGGTCTATTTTCATTTTTCAAAATTTTGTTCTCAATTTCTTTGATTAAACATGTTTCTTTCACATTTTTTTAATTTTTTGTGAAAATAAAAAAAAACTTTTTTTTCAGACATCAATTACAAACTATAGGCAACCGCCCTACTGAACTTAAAAAAAAAAAAAAAACTCTCTTCTTCGGTGGCAAACAAAACCTCCCGAACCCCTTCAACATCAAAACCCTCCCAGACTTTACTCGAAACATGGATTTCCTTTCCCGCATAGCCAACGGCTAATCCCTCCATCCTCTCCGGTTCAACCTTATTTTCCCCTTTCGCTTGCTCTCCATTTTCACTAGCGTTTTTAAATTATCGCAAAAACCCTACCTCTAACCCTGAAACTCACCGACTTCTCGCAATGACGAAGGTCCAGGGAACCGGCGTGTATGACTTCAAGCGACACCGTGTGGCCGAGTACCCCGTCGAGTTCACCGAAAAACCGGACTCAAAGCCAGCCTCCGGTTCGTCCCTTCCCAGCTCCATTACTTTATCTGAAATCCAGCGAGACCAGCTGACTAGAATAGCGGCGGCGAATTGGCTAAAGAGCGGAGGTTCGAAGCCCAACAAGCCGTTTGATCCACAGCTGGTTAAGGAGATTTATGTGACGGAGCTTACTGTGAAGTCGGAAGGGAAATCTCAGAGGAAAACGGTACCGTTGCAAAGGGTTATGATATTGGAAGTCAGTCAGTATTTGGAGAATTACTTGTGGCCGAATTTTGAAGCTGAGACGGCATCGTATGAGCATGTTATGTCCATGATTTTGATGGTTAATGAGAAGGTAAAGCTTTTTTTTTTAAATTAAAATTTGTTTTAGATAATTTAAAAGTAAAATAGATTTAAATTGTTTGATTTACCCTTTAGTTGTTTCTTTGCTACTTGCGTTTTTTCTTATTCGTTGGATATATAGAAGGGAGTTATATTTTACATTTATTTGTACATTTGTTAGAGTTGGTGTTACAAAAACATTAAAAGTCGAATTATAAATTTTATAGAGAACATATTGCAATCATATTACTTTTATGTACTTATTTTAGAGTTGTTGTTAGATTTTATTGGTTTATTTGTTTTGTGTAAGGTTATGATTTTCCTTTCTATTGAGTGCGTTTGGCCTTTAATAACTTTGTAGGAAGCACTAAGCAACACACATTTAGAATGAAGTAGTTTAATGAGTGAGTTTTGAGTTTGACAATTTATCATTGAACATTGCAGTTTCGAGAGAATGTGGCCGCTTGGTCATGCTTTTATGATCGGAAGGATGTGTTCGCAGGATTCCTTGAGAGGGTCCTTCGGCTCAAGGAGGTTTGTATTGCTATGGATTTTAATTAGCACAATTGAGGGTTAGTTAAGTGTTGAATGATATTTAATTAATTCCATGGAAGCTTATGATGGTATAGAAGAACTCCTTGAGCTATACTATTTGATGTATGGTTTTGTAAATGTTGTCATATTTGTTTCATTTCTCCAAACAAAAGCACTCAATATTGTAATTCAGTAATCCTTGTTCACGAATTGTTGACAGTTAGGTAACCTGATTTGGATGCAGGGAAGAGACTTAACCATTGCGGAGAAAACAAATTATCTCGTTTTCATGATCAATGCTTTTCAGGTAATTTAGTGCCATAAATCTACTTCTATTGATCTATCTGTCATTTATTTGCCCTTTTCTTTAGCTGTTATGCTATTTGGTTTCATGATGATATGTCTTTCGGTTCATAATTTTAGCATGCTTGACCAGTCATTTCTGAATCAAGTTCATGCAACTAGATGCCATGACGGTTTACCCATAAGAGACAGCTACATCGAAGGTTCATGTCAATGGCCAAGAAAATGACTAGTATTAAAGAACATAGGAAACTAAAATGTTTTGTTGGTCTACTTTCTTGGTTGTTAAGGTCATAAAGTATATTATGTTATATTCATCATGAGGCTGGGGGTGTATTTGTTCAAGACAAAGAATTAATGCAAGTAGAAAGGATAACAGGTTAAAGATTCACATTCGTTGGAATTTTGAGGCAGTTTCCAGATGATGCCTTGAAAATTTCAATTTTCAAGATGAAGCAAATTGAAATGCAAAAATTTTATACCTCTACTTTTGCAACATTTTATTTGAATTCTTGCTTCTGAAAATGGTCTTTCTTTGTCTTGGGATTCTGTTACTTTCTTCTCCTTTATTTTTCTTCTTGTGCAAGCCTTGTCTCTTCAGAGGCATACAATTCCTGTTGAGCAAACACGATGTCCACTGCCAACTCCTCCCTATACCTACCCATTGTTCATCAAACAGGCACCAAATTTATCAGTGCAATGCAACCTCGCATGTCCAATTTGCCACCAGTTATCATCAGAGGAAGCCAACATTAGCTGTAGATCACTATAGTCTGGCTGCCACTTCCTATGCACGAATCTCAAAGAATTGCTGCCACTGAGCCAAAATATCAATAGCGTAACATCTTCTTTATCAAAAACCCATGATGGATGTGTTTCTGCAGTTTATTTCTTCCCTAATTATATAGGTAAATCTTTGACAGTGGAGATGTGAACTAGAGCTGTACTATTGGCTCCCATTTTAAAATTAGAGAGATGCAAATTGAATTGAACTGAAAGGAAAAGGGCAAGAGGGAGATGCTGCCCGAATTAGCGACCGCTTGTGCTGACAAAGAGATAAGAGATATATTGTAAGGGGTGAAAAGGAGAGCAGTTAAAAAATGTAAACGGAGGAGAAAAAAAGGGAGAAATAATGGGATAGGATGATATTTCTTTGAAAAAAGAAGACTAAGAATTATTTTTGTCAGAAATGCAAACCAAATGATGCTGGTGCAAGGCTTGGATGGAGAGACAAAGGGAGACAGGAGGGGGTGAGGGGTTTAGGATAGGTAAATTGGTAAGCTGTGGATGGTGGGATGAGTTTGCATGATTTTACAAATAACACCTCTTTTGTCCCTAAGAGGACACCCTAGTAGTTATTTTAGAGATATCAAGTTCGAATCATGGGATGTGCGGGTGGGATTTATGGAATGGTATAGAGCTGATTCACATTCCATAGCTCAAAATCCTTATGAATCTCCCTTTCTTCCTCAAAAAAAAAAAGTTTAACACCTCTTTTCAGTGGTGTCAATAGCAGTAATAGCAGCTGCTATAGCGGCGAAGCAGAGCGGTATATTGGCTACTGCTGTGATAACATGCGTAACGTAGTGTTTTTTCAATAGCGTTTCTATTGTCCACAATAGCGGGCGCAATAGCGGATAGCGTGTAGCGGCAAATAGGGCCGCTATTGAATAAGTGAGGTTATATGTCTATTCTAGTCTATTTTTTAAATTATAGTGATTGGGCTTCTTTTATTTAGGGTTATTTGGGTTATTTGTGGGGAGATGATGTAAAAAATGATTTGGTTTAAAAATGATAATTTGACATGGAGAGATGTTGAGAGCAGCATCAGGAACAAGAGAAGTTAGAACTTACGCTTAGGGCCAAGCAAGAAAAGTGCATCTCCAGCCCCAACTTTTGGAACTCCAACCTCAACCTCTAGAAATTTAGCCATAACCTCTAGACTTCATGGGGACTATGAAGCTACTAGTAGAGTTATTGAAGAGGTGGCTGCTTTAGATCTTGAAAGATCAGATGAGGAAGAAGAAGAGTTTGAGCTAGACGGTGGTGGTAGAGCTCAAAAAGACCAAGTTGATGATGATGATTTTGGGGTTGAGCAAGAGGAAGTGGAAGTTGAAGAAGATGATGATGAGGATTAGTAGATTGTGTTTCTTAGGAAATGAATTTGTGTTTATGCTTGTGTTTTATTGTCTTATATGACTTCTTTTAGAGTTATATTGTTACTTTGCAATTGCTTGAGATCATTATTTGAATTTTTTTTTAATTTTTATGAGCTATTAAGATCATTTTATTGGCTTTTATTATTAAATTTCATTTTAAAAAAAAAATTTTATGGCCGTTTTTATGTCAATAGCAGTTGTTATGCTATCCGCTATTCATTTGTAATGGATTTTGGCCTCCCCGCTATTGTCTACTATTCGTTGTTGACAACACTGCTCTTTGTCGTGATTGCAATAAGGGATTTTGGGACTATGGGCTACCTTCTTAAAAATGAATTGAAAATTTAAAAGTTCTTTCATTTTTTGTCAAATGAGGTAGATTTCTATTTATTAATTAATTGAAACCCTCATCTTCATTATCATCATTAGAGCCTTTATCCCAATACCTGGGTAGGCTATATGAACCAATATATGACTTCACGTTAAGTCGTTAGCGTAAATTCTATTCCTCCACTCATTCCTATCCAAAGCATTGTGTTCTTCCAACTCCCGTTCCGCCATATCTTTTCGGATTACTTCTTTCCAAGTCTTCTTCGGTCTTCCCCTAGTCTTGACCCTTGTTATATCATTCATTGCGTCCACTCTTCTAACAAAGAGTCCACAGGTCTATGTCGTATGTATCTAAACTAATGTAAACAACTTTCACTCATCTTGTCTTCAATAGGTGCCACTCCAGCCTATTTGCGAATGTCTTCATTTCTCATTGTATCTTTTTTCATATATCTACACATCCATCGCAGCATTTGCATTTCTGCTGCACTCATTTTCTGTTTATGCAGTCTTTTGGTTGTCGAACTTTCACTGCCATAGAGCGATGTTGGTCTAACAACTGTCCACTAAAACTTGTCTTTCAACCATACATGAATTCCTTTGTCACACAATACACCTGTAGCGCTTCACTTGCTTCAACCAGCCTTTATCTTATGGGTCACATCACCATCGATCTCTCCATTTGTACGATCAACCTCAGATCTCTAAAACGATCCCGCTTAGGGATTGCCACCCCATCTAGCATCATTATATTTCTATCTTCCTCTTTGTTTGAACTGAATTTTCATTCCATGCATTCAGTCTTTACTTTTCTTAGTTTGAATCCTCTTGATTCCAACATTTGTCTCCACAGTTCTAAATTCGCATCAACTTTTGTTCTAGTCTCAGCACATAAAATAATATCATCTGCAAAAAAAAAAAAGATATTTGAAACTCCTGTAGGAATAATACAAGAAAAAATGATATATGGTAAAGGATGTTTGAAGTATGTGTAGACACAGGACAATCTTCTGAGCTCCTATCTATTTTCTAATGTTTTTAACTGCTGAATGCGACAGAGTTTGGAAGATGAAATTGTCCGGGAAACTGTCCTTAGATTAGCAAGTTTGCGATGCTGGCACAGTTTGTCATATGGTCGTTTTCAGGTAAGATTTTATTGGATGAATTGTATTTTTCAGAATCCCCCTTTTCCTTGTGGGTATCTTATTTTCTTTTCTTATCTGTAGATGGAACTTTGTCTTAATCCAGTTTTGATCAAGAAATGGAAAAGAATGATAAAGAAAGAATCTGATGATGCTAAGAAGCAGGGAGTACATCTTGACCCTTTGTCTTCATTGGAAGTAAGCTTCTTGAGAAATCTGATAGAAGAGTTTCTTGAGGTACTATGCTGGAAAATCGTTACTTTTTTTTTGGATGGGTAGGGGGTGGGGGTCTTCAATGATTTTACATCTGGTAAATTGCCATTTTTCCAACGTTACTCAGGTGCTTGATCACAAGGTTTTTTCCCTGAAGCATTCTGTCAGTGAAGATAATGAACTTGATGCTGCTTGTAGTTTCGCGCAAGTTGATGATGCTTCTGTTTTGTACTGTGAGAGGTTTATGGAATTTCTCATTGATTTGTTGAGTCAACTGCCAACAAGGAGGTATTCTCGCCCTGCAACTGGGTCTTATATTCTTATAGTCTTAAGAGATTCATTTTTCTTTTGCTATGTTGGTGTTTTTTTTTTTTTTTTTTGGGGGGGGGGGGAGGGGTGGTGATTTTTAACAAATGTCTTTTTGTTTCACGTTGAAACTCTTTACTTATCTGCTTTCTCACTTTTCTTTCCCTTATCGTCAGTTTCTGATCTGTTTTTATGAGGTACAGGTACCTGAGGCCCCTTGTGGCTGATGTAGCTGTTGTTGCCAAATGCCATTTAAGTGCTCTTTATAGACATGACAAAGGGAAACTCTTTGCACAACTTGTGGACTTGCTACAGTTCTATGAAAATTTTGAGATAAATGATCATGTTGGCACTCAGTTGTCGGATGATGAGGTGCTCCAATGTCATTATGATTGTCTTCAGTCCTTCCAGCTGCTTGCTTTTAAGAAAATTCCAAAGGTCTGTATAAACAGTTGGTTTATCTACAGCTGCTTCTCAGAAGTCTTCACGTTGAGTTTTGATGTTGTTACTTATATGTAAACCTTTTTTCTTTTTCTTTTGTTTCTATGGTGCCTGCAGTTGCGAGAACTTGCGCTGGCCAACATCGGTGCAATACATAAGCGATCGGATCTCTCAAAGAAATTATCTGTACTTTCTCCTGAAGAATTGAAAGACTTGGTTTGCTGTAAGGTTCGTAGGTTGTAAAGTTGCTTGTTTCCTATTTTTATTTCTTTTGACACCAAACCTGAAACCAGGATTTTCAAAGAATGAAATTATGTTTATGTTGAGATGTTCACCTCTAGCGCTGTGGTAGTTGTCGTGGTATGAGTTGTAATTTAGTTCTCTTGTGAGTAAATCTTCCACAACATGTTTCCATGGTAGCTTAATGGGGTGAGTGTACATTTACTTCACTGATTTATGGCTCTAATCAATGATGGAGAGCCACTTAGGTTTTTATTTTGTTAGGTTTATTTTGATCAGGCTATATTTGGTATTTGTATTTTTATTCTGGTTTTGGATTTAATTGCTATGTTATTTCAATTTTGATTAGGTCTTGGATGATGAATCATTCAGTCTAAGACTTTGAAATATTGATTATTGAGATGTTTCTCAAGCTATTGATTCTCACTAGTTTTTTCCCCTAGTTCTTCCATTTCCCCTTAATTTTGTTGGACTCTTCATGATTGCTTCTATCCCTAATTTTTTCCTCTAACTTCTACTCTCTCTCTCTCTTCGTCCTTGTTCTAGATTGATTGGCATTGGGTTATTCTGTTAGTTAATGTATGACTTTCCTGCTTGTCAGCAAAATACTACTTTTCTAAACCCTCATTTGAGCTTTTACTATGTTCTTTGCTTTCTTCAGTTAGCACCAGAACTACTTTTCTCTTCTTGGTTGATTTTTGCTGGCAATATGATTGCATGCTTACCAGCCTGTGGGCAAAATTACCATTACCGTAACCAATTATCATATAGTTTCAGAATATTGAGATCATTGCTTTATTAATGCATTTACCATTTTTCTTTTCAGCTCAAACTGGTTTCAAAGGAAGATCCTTGGTCCGATAGGGTTGATTTTCTCATTGAGGTGATGGTCTCTTTTTTTGAGAAACAGCAATCCCAAAAGGAAGCCATAAATGCTCTTCCTCTCTACCCAAATGAGCAGATTATGTGGGATGAAAGCGTTGTGCCAAGTATTAATTACTCTGGTGAAGGTTGTCTAGCTCTTCCAAAGCTTAACCTACAATTCTTAACACTCCATGATTATCTTCTAAGGAATTTCAATCTCTTCCGTCTTGAATCTACATATGAAATTCGTGAGGACATCCAAGAAGCTGTTCCACACCTTCTTGCCTACATCAATAATGAGGGAGAAACTGCTTTTCGTGGCTGGTCAAGAATGGCTGTTCCGGTAAAAGAATTCAAAATCACTGAGGTAAAGCAGCCAAATATTGGAGAAGTCAAGCCGGCTTCGGTAACTGCAGAGGTTACTTACAGCATTTCTAGTTATAAATCACAAATTAGATCAGAATGGAATTCCCTTAAGGAGCATGATGTTTTATTTTTGCTATCTATTAGCCCCTCATTTATACCTCTAAGTTCAGAGGAAGATGCTAAAGCTAGTGTGCCACAGAAGCTTGGCCTTCAGTACGTACGGGGATGTGAAATTATTGAGATCCGTGATGAGGAGGGGACTCTCATGAATGATTTTAGTGGAAGAACTAAACGTGAGGAGTGGAAGCCACCAAAAGGTGAACTAAGGACTGTGACTGTTGCTTTAGATACTGCACAATATCACATGGATGTGACTGATATTGCTGAAAAAGGTGCTGAAGATGTATATGGGACATTTAATGTGTTAATGAGGAGGAAGCCAAAGGAAAATAACTTCAAAGCAATTTTAGAGTCTATCAGAGATCTTATGAATGAATATTGTATTGTTCCTGAATGGTTGCATAAAATATTTTTGGGCTATGGGCATCCTTCTGATGCACAGTGGACAAATATGCCTGATCTTCTAGAAACAGTGGATTTCAAGGATACTTTTCTTAATGCAGACCATTTGAAAGAGAGTTTTCCGCATTATCAGGTTTTTATTTCTTTCTTCATTACACAACAATGGTCACTTTGACTGCTGCTGTTTAATGTGCTCCGGAGAATACTGAAACCTTGTTTTTGCTTTGTCTTTAGGCTTTCTTTGTTGATTCAGATGGTAGGGAAAATTTGGATCCAAGGCCACCTTTCCGTATCAAGCTTCCTCGGTCACTAAAAAGTGACACTCATGCTCTGTCAGGAAATGGAAGATCTGATATTGGTTCAGTGAATGATGCCAATATATTAGATGCTTGTGTTGAGAAAGAAAAACTAATTGTTGAAGCATATATCCCTCCGGATCCAGGTCCTTATCCTCAAGATCAACCAAAACAGAACTCTGTTAGATTTACACCTACCCAGGTATTAGGCAACTCTTTTTTAATTTAATGGAAGTTTTATTGATTTGTTCTTTTTCTTTCTGTTTTTCTTGGAACTTAAATTATTCTTAATGTTGGTGTCATTTTTACATTTTTTAGTGTATTCTTTGCATTTACTTATTTTATTTGTTTTTTAAGATATATAATTGGTCCAGGGAGGTGTATGAGTCCACTAACTATGTTGATAATATATGGATTTTTAATAGGATGCCACACTTCTCATCTGTTTTGAGTTTTTCACTCACTTGTAAGCATAGCTGTTACTGAAGAGAACTCATGAATGACACTTCACTATGCTTTTGCTAGTATATGTACACTCTGTTTGCTTTGAGAGATATTGAAGGATTAATGTTAATCTAATAGAATGATTTTTTAATACCTTTACCTTGTTGGATGAGAGTATTTCTTGGAGACTGGCATTTTTTATGATTGGAGGAAGTTTCTTCAGTACCTGCAGTTTTCATTACTGGAATCTTACATGTCCAGGCGTCTTGTACCTTTAGTAATCCTTATTATATGTTTTATTTAATTGGTTATCTCATTACCACTGATAGGAGGTGGGCATCCAAGGTTCTCTGTTTTTGGAGAGGTTAGTTCAGTTGAGGGAAAAAAAAAAACCTGTCAAAATAGTACAAATTGTCTGAAATTTACTAGGGATCCTACATGCTATTGTGAACATCATATAAGATGAAAGAGAGTCTAGATATCTTGTTCATGGAAATCAAGTATATATCACCTTCAACCTTAAATTAAAAATACCCATAAGTAATTATGGTATTTTGTTTAAACAAAGACAGGGAGGAGTTGGTGTTTTTAGACTTATCTCTTTTAAACAATATAATTTGGAAATGGTTTCTATTTCCAAACATAGAAGGGAGAAGTTAGTCTTTTGCAACAATTCCTTTCTAGGATTTGGCATTTCATTTTCTCATTTAATAGCATATATCCAATCTCTCAACTTTTATCCCTTCACTTCCTGGTTCATGTTAATGTAAAAGTGTTCTTGGATAATTTGGTTTTAGCTTGGACCTGGATAGTTGTTTTTGAGTGCCACATATACAATATATTTTCAAATTAAGGGACTTTTTCAAGTTTGTTTGTTATTTTACCTCAATATGGGACCCTGCTCTGTATTGTCACTTTACCTTCAAAAATGAAGGTGGTACTAGCAACTTAGTTGGAGCATCAGGTAATGTTGATAAATTATCATGTTCTTTCTGTCTTGCTTGTACCTTTATGTAGAAAAGAGTTGCAATATAATATTTCTTCCTTGACGAAGCTAATGAGAAGGGTCTTACTGTATTGTTTCTCATTTGAGATGATGATGATTACTGCTTTATGTATGCAAACTAAATATTTTAGCTTTAATATGTAATTAGGGTCCTGGAATGGAACTCCTTGGGTTTTGAGAAAAGTTGACAATTCCATGTACCTTGTATTGCTTTCATTGGACTTGCTTTTCTTTTCTCACATTCTATGAAGAAGAGTCTCTCCACCTAATCGGTAAAATAGAGTATTTGATTCAATATTGTTATGTGTGGAGAATTCTTTCAATTATTTAAAATGTGCAACTTTAAGAGAACTGTAATAATTGAATGATTTCATAATGATGCTTTACTGTTTTCAATCATTATTTCTTTCTTTCTTGATTCCTATCTGCCTCCTTTTTCCTTTTAGGAAATAGAAGATGTTAATAATGCTGCAGTTTTAATTTTCATGAATATGATTATCAGGAAATATCATGACCAGAAGCAAAGGGATATTTGTTTCTGGAGATCTGATGCGGATTGTGTAACAGATTAATCTTGAGTTAAAAAGTTTACATATGCTAACCACTTCTAATTTCCCCCTTTTTTTTGTGCAGATTGGAGCGATCATCTCAGGTGTTCAGCCTGGATTAACTATGGTTGTGGGTCCACCAGGAACAGGGAAAACTGATACGGCGGTGCAAATATTGAATGTTCTCTATCACAATTGTCCTTCCCAGAGAACATTAATAATTACTCACTCAAATCAGGCTTTGAATGACCTTTTTGAGAAGATAATGGAGGTACAGCTTTCATAATTTAACTGATGTAATTTTCTTCCATCCAGTGTTAAAGCATATGCTTTGTAAAATCACGGTACAAACATTGATGCAATTTTTTTATGTTACCATTTGGTGTTTCAGAGAGATGTGCCTGCACGCTATCTTCTTCGTCTTGGTCAGGGTGAGCAAGAGCTAGCAACTGATCTGGACTTCAGTAGGCAGGGCCGGGTGAATGCAATGCTTGTTCGACGGCTGGAACTCCTTAGTGAGGTAGAAAGGCTTGCAAGATCCCTACAACTCCCTGAAGATGTAGGGTATACTTGTGAAACTGCCGGATATTTTTGGTTGCTTCATGTATATTCACGCTGGGAGCAATTTCTTGCTGCTTGTGCGGGTAATGAAGATAAACCAGCTTTTGTTCAAGACTTTTTCCCTTTCAAGGAGTTCTTCTCCAACACTCCTCAGGCAGTCTTCACTGGCCAATCATTTGAGAAAGACATGCAGGCAGCCAAGGGGTGCTTTCGTCATCTTAAGACTATGTTCCAAGAGCTTGAAGAGTGCAGGGCATTTGAATTGCTCAAATCAACAGCTGATCGGGCAAATTACCTGATGACTAAGCAAGCAAAGATTGTGGCAATGACATGTACTCATGCAGCCCTAAAGAGAAAGGATTTTCTTCAACTTGGTTTCAAATATGACAACTTGTTGATGGAAGAAAGTGCTCAGATTCTGGAGATTGAAACTTTCATCCCAATGTTGCTCCAAAGGCAGGAGGATGGTTATGCACGGCTTAAACGGTGCATACTGATTGGCGATCATCATCAGCTGCCTCCTGTTGTGAAAAATATGGCTTTCCAAAAGTACAGCCACATGGATCAGAGTTTGTTTACAAGGTTTGTTCGGCTGGGTATACCTTACATTGAGCTTAATGCTCAGGGTAGAGCCAGGCCAAGTATAGCCCAACTTTACAACTGGAGGTACCGGGATTTGGGGGACCTTCCTAATGTGAAAGAGGAAGCTATCTTCCATAGAGCAAATGCTGGATTTTCCTATGATTACCAATTAGTGGATGTGCCTGATTACCATGACAGAGGTGAGACTGCTCCCTCTCCTTGGTTCTATCAAAATGAAGGGGAGGCTGAATATGTTGTCAGTGTCTATATATACTTGCGATTACTTGGCTACCCTGCAAATAAAATATCCATCTTGACAACTTACAATGGTCAGAAGCTTCTGATTCGTGATGTTATCAGCAGACGATGTCTTCCATATGATTTTATTGGTCCACCCAGTAAGGTACATTATCTGATTTTACCTCTAAGGAAGTTAAAACTCTCAAATAGAAAAGTTGTGATTGGTGTTTTGTGGATGGATTTTCTTAGTAGATCAATGGCTGCTGTCTTGCAAGATATTGCCTTCATACCTTTTACATTGGCCATTTGATGTCCTGGTTTAAATATTTATTTTTCAGCATTGATGCCATGTTCATATAGTGCTTGTATTGCTATTGTCTTTCTGCAGGTTACCACGGTTGATAAGTTTCAAGGCCAACAAAATGATTTCATTTTGCTTTCTCTTGTTCGTACTCGCTTTGTCGGTCACCTTCGTGATGTTAGAAGATTGGTGGTTGCCATGTCTCGTGCTCGCCTTGGCCTATATGTCTTTTGTCGTCGTTCTTTGTTTGAACAATGTTATGAACTCCAGCCTACTTTCCGCCTGCTGCTTCAGAGACCTGATCATCTTGCTTTAAATTTGACTGAGGGCACATCATTTACGGAACGATGCATTGAAGACATTGGGCATCCATATCTTGTTAGTGGTGTTGAGGAGATGGCTAACATAGTTTTTGGGAAAATAAATCAATTACAACAGGTGTCATTTTCTTCGTTGATATATCAATTTTTTTTTCTTAGTTGACTATTCATGTTTTCAATGATCTTTTTATGATATCTGCAGTAATAGCAACTGCTGTCATGTCATGACCACCGAAAGAGGTGGGACTGCTATGATGTAGTGGTCATCCAAATTTGCAACTACAACCCCCTCTTTGCTCTCTACTGCCTTCTGTTATACCAAAGCCCTTTGTATTCATACCCAATCCCTGAAAGCTCACAGTTCAAAGATACAATCTTATATTATGATATTATTTACCATTTACCACACAAGGGGTGGAGTTAAAACGGTTTCACATTAGTGCATAATGCAAATATTTCCCTTGTACATCTTATCCTGGCAATGCCTTTCATAAATGATGAGATTTTGAGAACTGCTCTTTTTTATGGCTGGGGAAAACATGCACAGTGCTCATACACGTAGGATATGACTTACATTTTACCCTCGAAACTTTTATTTTTATTTTAGTGACTCATTTCTCTATGTGGCTTAATCCACCGGCAATTTCATCATGCAATCATTAATTACAGAGTTTTTGATTTACCTTTACATGATCATTTTCTCTCCTTTGTTGTACCACCTAGTTTTCATTAGCTATTTACGTGTGTTGGTTTTGTCAAATGACTAATGGTCAATGGTGTTTAATTTTAGCATAACCCATTGGAAAATTTGATTCTTCTCTTGTGCAACCAAAATAGAAAACAACACGATCATTTTGTGGTCTTTTTACTTTTTATTCTTTTTTTGGAGAGAAAGGTTGTAGTCTATCTTTATATACCTACTCCCTCATGGAAAATGAGTTAGTTTTAGTTTTCACCATTAGGAATGATATGGCTGATTGGAACTCTTTCCTAAGCATTTCTATCGGGAAATACCATACCTGTTGGGGCTTACACATTCATTTTTTTCTATTTTCCAGGAACGTGCCATGTACGAGTACATGGCTTATTCTGTACAATTGATGGGAGCATCTGAGGAGCAAAATAGTGGGCATCACTCAATATCCTCAAACCAGGCTATGGACATTGATACAGTGGTGGCTGAAAATGGGAGAACTAATAATGAGGTACACGAATACAATGGAGAGGAAGCTAAAGATGTAGATGGTGTTGCAAATGGTCAAGATGGGATGCTCCCTCCAGAGGACCAGTCAAAGACAGAAAAGGATATTGAAGTTTGTGCAAATGATGAAAATATGGAGCCCTAGTTAAGAATAAAAGTTGTGATGCCGTCCCCTCTCCTCGAGTTAAAGAGACTGCCAGCAAGCATCGGAGAACAGAGTGCTTTTATCTTATTAGAGAACGGCTTGCTTTCCAACTGCTGCGTCTTTGCTGCGCAGGAGAATGGACAAAGACTAATGTTGGTGCTCAACTTTTGGTTCTAGTAAATGACAATGATGGAAGACACTTGTTGTACAAGCACAGGGCGGGAGAAGATTTTGTGCCTTCTCGTGATGACCTCAGCGAAACTTGTTTCAATTCTCATTTTCTTTCATTCGGTTACTCGAAAGCTTCAACCTCTAATTTTCCCTCATGACACAATGTGAATTTCCAGAGAGCGAATTTAGGTTTCATTTGCTATATAAATTGCGGGAATCAGTGAAGTGCTCAAATGCATTTTATATCTATAATTATCGTATGATCATGTATTTGAAAGGTAGGAAAGGATTTCAATTTTATTATCCATTAAGCAATGAATGAATCCATGAATTTGAAAAATAAAGAAGCCTATTTTTACATTTGCGGTATCATACAATTAAATTAATATTGAAATTCAAGAACATAACCATGCAAATTTTTTAAATTTTGCTAATGTGTTATATAAAGCATGAACGAAAGAAAAATAGAATCAAAGTTCTCTTCTGTTAATGGAATTGTTGATGTCCTTTTAGAGTAGTTGGAAACAATTTACGCTTGGTCACTTTTTTGAAGCTTTTTGCGGGTCCATTTACGTCCTGAAGTAATTCTTAGGCTCGCTAATGTCGTTGTACATTTCCTTGAAGAGCTTCAGGCCTAGTGATACCTCTTCTTGGCAAACAACAATTGACAGTGGATTGTGCTCGTCTTCCAATCAATCTCACTTCCAGCTCTTGATCTTTCTGAGGTCCTTGAGCTCCTGCGTTAATGCTTCCATTTCTGTTGCCAGCTCTCAAGACCTTTTTCCTTTGAGGGGTTCCATTCACAATCAACTAATTAAGCATGACAACTAATTTTAACAATTTTTTAATATCAAAATATTTTCATATGAAAAGTACATTTTGCCTTTTATAACTTCTCAACTATCGACTAGGGTTTGACCTAATTATTGTTATCCTTCCTTAAAAGAATTAGGTTTAATGTTTGATTTTTTACTCCTTTTTGTACCTACTATGAACCAAAAAAAAACTCCACAAATAAAAATTTTTCCTTCACTTCCTTCTTCAGATGCCACACATTTTTTTGTTACTTTTGTTGAGGCACTGAGTTTTTGAGTGAAGACGATTCATAGTAAGAAGTTTCGTGTTCGAATACTCACCAAATCAAATTTTTTTGAACCAGTGCCATCCTTGCGGTACAAATGGAGATTAATTTTATACCCAATGTGATATGAGAATATCTCATAATCTACCAAAAAAAAGAGGAGCTTTCTTACCCCTTACCCGCTTGAAAGAGATGAAGTTTCTAATAAGGGTAGAAACCGAGATGCAGGGTAGAGGAATCCAAAGAAGCACTAATAAGGGGAAGAAGTGATCAGAATGAAGTGTCTATGGCACCATAGCAGACTCAAGCGAAAGGCAACCTTTCTGCACAAGGATTTCTCGGATATTGCTGGTTCATTAGCGTCAAGCATGAGCGTAGCTAGGGAAGATACGAGCTTGGTCATTGAAGAATATGTGGGCGAATCGAAATCAGTATGTTTGGGTGGTTGAGTGAGTTATGTTCCTTAGAAAGTTCCTTTGTTTGTATCATACTCCTTAACCGTTAATAAACCTAAATAGACTTCATTAGGACTTTTCTTGGTCCTTCTCACTAAGTTTTCTGTTTTTTCATTTATGAAAAAAAAAATTAAGGAAAGAAAAGGATGAGCATAAAAACTTTGTTAATTCAATAATTAAATTATAAAGTAAAAAAGTAGTTATGAAATTTAATCATTAGACTAAAAAAAATTTCATCTTCAACTCTTTCTATTCTTTCTACCAAACAAAACTTAAATAATATCTTAAGATAAAAAAAAAATTAATAATTATAAAGCTCTCATCACCCTTTTGTTAAATTTTTATTTTTGTTTCATTGTCTTCTCGATGTCGCTGATGACACATTTCCCTTTGACCTTCTTAATTAATTTGTATCTTTAGTTATGCACGCTAATTAGCCTCTAATTTGATTTTTTAATTAAGCTTAATGACCTGACCTAGATAACATTGGCTGGACTAATTTTCATTTCACTTCTCTACCTTCTGTTAGTCAATATCTTTGGCTACACGCTTTCTTAAATTTGACCCTCCATCATACTTCTACCATGGTCTCTGATAGCAACCCGATTATACGGCAAGAGACCGTAAATCATTCTAAACAGCAGCAGTAAAGTCAGCAGATTATGTAGCTAAATTGAGTTGGTTTAAATTCAAGCTGTGTTCAGTTTAAACCATAAGAATGTTTAATGTGAACACAACTTGACCACCATAGCTATTATATCCCCTTCAAGGTTGATCTCTTTCATTATATCTGTGATTGAGTTCAAGTTTTCATCTCTGAAAATTATGCTCCCATCCTGGCCTTCAGTTTTTAGCATAGTTGCCTCCAAAGATACAGAATTCGCCACTGCACAGTTCACATGGACAACAAAATTACAGCCAAAGCAACCATAACCCCCGTACTTTGTGCTCACTTCATTGTGACAGATACCGCAATGATGGCTACTCAAATTACTACTTCCCTGAGGGAAGTAGAATGTAACAGGATGACAGTGGTCTATTATTTCGATGGTGTTGGATAAAAATCTGCATTCTTCATGGACGATTACTTGGCACATAGTACATAAATATGGGCGACGCTCACTCTGTAAGCCACAGGCATCACATATAAATGAGAGTGGTCTCATCAGGTGGATGAACTGGTGTCTGTGTTTTTCAGGTTCCCTGATGCATAGAGGCAGCGAAGCACATTTGATGTCAAGATCAAACTTGCAAGAAGGACAGTGATAAACAAAGCCTTGACATGTTTTGTGACAAAAATCGCAGACACAACTTGAATAATAAGTTGGTGGATTTGTCAAAAGAATAAGAGAGTGTTCACGATGGAAGGGGTGATTAATCTTGGGGGATAACATAGAGCATTTATTATGAAGGAGGAACTCACACTGAGAGCAACTGTGTCTAGGACTCGAAACCATTTCCTCGCATGCAGAGCAACGAACTTCTTTGTTTTGATTATCATGATTTTCAATGAAAACCAATTGATGTTTGTGGCTGAAATCCTCAAGCTCCAGAAAATCTCCGGTTACTCGCGGTGGCAGCAAAGCACATGAGATGTCAAGGTCAAACTTGCAAGTAAAACAATGGTAAACAAAGCTATGGCAAGTTTTATCGCAAAAATTACAGAGACATTCCATGTATTGATTAGGGGGATTAGACAGAAGAACAAGAGGGTGCTCACAGTGGAATGGATGATTAATCTTGAAGGGTAGTTTTGCACATATCTCATGAAGGGAAAACATGCATCTATCACAATTGTAGCTTGGACCCAACACTGGTTTCTCACATCCTGAGCAATGAATTTCTTTGCCTTCATCAACATGCTTTCTGGTGAGGACCAGTGGATGTGTGTGGCTAAAGTGTTGCAGCTTCATCTCCTTCTCCATTTCTTATTCTCTCGTTGACTAACTAAGAGCAGCAAAGTAAGCTTTTTGATGATCAAAGAAGTGCTGCATTGTAATTTATTTGTAACATTTGTAAGAGTAACAGCAAGTTGATGTATTAAATATTGGCTCTAGTTAGAAGTTTGAAAAAGTTGACTGATTCAAGGAAGCAGTGGTTGTAGTTTATCTATTCGTATTTATAGTTATTGTTATTTCAACTTTCAAACTGAAATTCTTTTTCTTCTAGTTAATGACGTCAAATACATGCTTACTTCAACGGGAAGACTGGCTACTAGCTTTCTTCAAGGAAACTATGAGTGAATATTTTAAATAGGTATTAATTAAAACACATACATATATACATACATACATGCTTTCTTCGAGTAAACTATGGGTGAATATTTTACATAGGTATTAATTAAAACATACATACATACATACATACATACGAGGTGATCATAGATCCGCTTGGGTTTGGCTCGGTGAAACCTTTAATACCTTATTTTAGATAAGTTCAACTCATCCATTATTGTCTAAAATATTAGTATTTAAAAAATTTATTTTATATTAAGAAAAGTTCAATTTAACTAGTACATTGAGATGAGATTTTAAGCCAAACTTGATTGGCACATAGTATGAGATTTCAATCCAGCTTAGTTGGCACAAAGTTTACGATTGAGTTGATAAGTGAAATTTAAGATGAGAGATTCCAAAAAATTTTATTTAAAAAAAAGTTTCTTAGCTTCTAGAGGGAGGAGCTTAATTTTTAAAAGCTTCTTAGCCTTTAGAGGGAGGAGCTCTATTTTTTAATGTTTTCATGGCCTCCAAAGAGAGGAGTTTTATTTTAAAAGTTTCAAGGCCTCTAAAGGGAGGAGTTCCATTTATATATAAAAAAAAGAACTTTCTTAACCTGTAGAAACAAGTGCTCTATTTTAAAAAATTTCAAAGCCTCTAGAGGGAAGTGTTAGAATATGCCCTACGAGCTAATTGGATTTCGATTAAGTAATTTAAAAAAGTCAAAAATACCCAATTTAGTTAGACTAAAGCTAAGGTGTTTTTAGGGTTTTACTAAGAGGCATTATATAAATAACATTAAGTCTGAAAAATCAAACCTAAGGTTCTTGATAGTTATTTTGCTTCTTGGAGCTAACACTCACGAAACAATCCCCTTCCTCCTCCCTTTATTGCCGGCCACACCCTGTTCGAGGCATAGGTCCCATTTTGTGTTTTAGAGGGTTTCTCTCAGCTAAGAGTCTCGAGTTAATGATAAACTGAGGATTGTTCATGGGCTGCTAAATTCAAAGTTAAACTTCCCTTTATGAGCAAAACCAAAAGTTACAATGTAATAACTGCAAATTATTTATTTTTGGTAAATTAAACAATGTAGTTTTGGAGATAAATTAATATATTGAGAATTTAGCTTGAAGCTAAGATGATTAAGAAAGTAAATTGAGAATGAGCATTGTAGAGATTTATTAATTTGGACTATGTGAAATTATGGAGAATTTAGACTATGAGAAATTATAATCGGAGAATTGAAGATGAGGATCATGAAGGAAAATTTATAACCTATTAGTTGGATTAAAGTGCTAATAGATGATAGAAGAATAATTAAATTGTGGATGAGAGATCTTGGAGATTAAATAATATTAAGGACTTTAAGATTTAAAAGACCATAGATAATATAAATAAATAAATAAATAGAAATTATGTAACATTAGTGGGACAAATAACATATATGAAATAAATTAAAACTAATTAGAATGTATATGTTGTTAAATGTCAAAATAGGGTTTAAAAATATATGTATATATAAAAGAAAATAAAAAGATAAAATAATGTAGTGGCTCATTGAAAATTGGGCATGGCTTCTTGGGGAAGATTGGAAACAGTCACCAACCAACACCCCACTATCTCTAACCCAACCGGCCACTTAGATGTTCATTCACCACCGTCCATCACCATCATCATCTTAGCAGTTTCCATCCCACCCTTTTTTCTCATTTTGTTACTAAACTGAAGATCTCAGTTCCTCACAACATTATTACACTTCAGCTCTCCCAAGTGTATCGGCATCTGAGATTTAAGGAAAGGGAAAGCTTCAGGCATAGATAAGCTCGCGTTTGGGGACCAAAAATAAGAAAGGAATCGTGGTTTTGTAGCTGAGTTGGGGAGTTCCAAACGTTGGGAAGAGGCACATTGGCTGCATTGGGTGGCTACTAGGTTGGCTATTGGTTAGGAAAGAAAAGACAAGAAGGAAAATGGCTTGTTGATTGCTGTAGAATGGGGCTGATCAGGGAGGAAAAGAGAGAGCAAAACAGGGCTGATCTATTGACATAATAGTAGAAGAGGGAACCGAGAGTGAAGGAAAGGTAGAAGCTGCCATTGTTGGCTCGTAAGGAAAGAAAAGAAATTTAGAAAGGCTGGAACAAAGGTGCTCTTTTCACTGTAGAATTAAAGAAGATAAAAGGAGGCGTGAAGGGCTACAAGCTTGGCTGAAAAGTGCTATTTTCTTGGGTTAAACCAGAAAAACCAAGAGGAAGAATAAGTAGATCCCGCTGTTGCTTGAAGAAGCTGCTACCAGGGGAACTGTCGGCTGAAAATGAAGATGCAAAGGAAGCATACAGTAAGAGAACCCTATGCCGGAACTAAAGTCGACTTGAAGCCTAAACTAGGGGCGACATCACGTGGATTTCAGGCACTGATTATAAGCTTTTAGCAGATGTTTAAGGCTGTAATATGAGAGTGTGTTTAAGGCTGTTGTTGGCTGTGTATTTGGCGGCTAGAAGAGCAGTAAATGAGACAATATCCACAGCTGGTATTTGGACACACAAACAAGGGTTGTTTTGGTATTGAAGAGACGGCTAGAAACGTGGGGCATTTTCTGCTTAGGAAATTTCTCTAATCACGTGGAAGCAGATCAAGGCAAAAGCTGGTTTGACTGAGAGGTAACGTTGGAATCAAGTAAGTTAAATTAAAGAATTTATTTTTGGAAATAAAGGATGGTGATTCTAGGCTGAAATTGTGGCAGACGTGTACCATATTTGGGCCGCTTTACTTGCATGGGAATTAAACAAAAAAAAAGGAAAAGAAAAAGAGAAAAATTTTGGGAGTCTTGCTAGGATTTTTAAGGTAAAAATGATTGATGAAATTAATACAAATTGGTCATAATTCTATGAAGCTTTGTAGAATTTATTTGACTATTTTTCTAAGTGAATATGCATGTGAATTTAATTTGTAGAGAACAACCAAGGGGTGAATTGATGAGGCTGAATAAGTTTTGGGAGATTAAGTCTCTAGCCTTGAGACATTTATGGTAAGTAATTTACATGAATCTTGATTAATATTACGTAGTGGAATAAGTGATTGTGGTGTATAAGGGAACTTTAGAAAATTTCTATACAATTGCTTAAGGTTAAGTATAAGGACTAAGAAGTGGGTATCTCATTTCATGTAGCATAAGTGATATACGAATATATGTGTTAGAGTTACATTATATGGTATATGTTATACTATGAGAAGGATGATATGATTTTGGAAAATTATGGGCATAGGGATGAAATTATTTTGTATGTGATAATATATATAATTGAGATATAAAAAGGGATTTACAAGCAAATAATTAGGGACAAGTACTTAATTTTCTTATCCACCTTAGTGGTTATATTTTGATATTATTTATGAAGCTTAAGGAAGGAATCGATAATGATATTTGTGATGTAAGATGGTTATTATGGATATAATGTATTCCTACAGATAACACTTATTTAGATTAATAATGCTTGGTTAAAATATATATTGATATAAACTTTGATGTGTATTGATTGTAGAGAATTCGCAAGGAAGTGGAAAAGCACAATTAGTCAAGTGCGGTGGTTACTAAGTGCCAAGTTTGGTACACCATAGGTAAGAGATATATATCAAAACGTAAGAGATACTGGATGCTATTTTAAAATCAACTGCCTTGTGATTATATAAATTGTATTTTCTTGCAGGGTTTTTAAGAAAATATAAGTCGTTATGTTGCCAAATTTTTTATGAAAATAATGGTTTTATGATTTAAGCTTAACTTAAGCAACCATTTGAAAATGACAAATTATCCGGCAGCTTTATTTTGAAAACGTTTAAATCTTACGACTTTGATTTGCGTATAAGACTTTCAGCTGAAATATTAATCTCAAGGAAATTATCAACCTATAGTATTGTTTTGAAGATATTATGAGTATGTATGATTTATATGCTTTTGAAAGAAATGTATACGAATTCTGTTATGAACTTTCCTAAAGCTCGAAAAATACTATTTCGGATTTTGAAAGATATATGTATAAAATGTTTTGAAATATGACTAACTAAAGTCAGTATAGTATTGTTTTGAAACTACTGTGTGTGATCTTGATTCTGTCCGTAGTAGGTATTTATATTTGGACTACTGTGTGTGGCCTTGAATCAGTCTGCAGTAGATATTTATATTCGGACTACTGTGTGTGGCCTTGAATCAGTCCGCAGTAGGAACTATATGTATGAAAATGTTTTGAGACATGACTAACAATCATTACAGTAATGTTTTGGATTATTGTGTGACCCTGATCCAGTCTATAGTTTGTAATGTTTTGGGCTATTGTATGATCCTGATTCAGTCTACAGTAGAGTTTCTATTGCTGTGTGACCTTGATCCAGTCCACAGCTGGCCCAGTTGACACCTGATCAGTGCTCACTGTGGACCCCCTCTAGACTATGGCCATACGTCAATTTGAACTGCTTGATTATTGCTTAGTAGTTATGTCTCAAGCTTAGTATGTATATGCTTTTTAGTGCATATCTTCGTATATGATTTCCGAATGTATAATATTTGGATTCTGAAACCGATAAGAATTTGATTTGATGATCCATATTGAAACTGAATGTGATAAGCACGCATATTTCGAATTATGTTCAGAATTCCATTGTTTATATTTCAGTTTAAAGGAAATGTTTTCTGATGCATTGCATATGCATGATTTGATTTCTGAATGGTATGAAATACGGTATTCGAGCTTTAATAAATATTTTAGAAACTTGCATATAGAAATTCGGTATCCGTCTCTTATATATATTTCTTACTGGGCTTTCCCCAAAGCTCACTCCGTTCTTCACCTTCTTGATTATTTGCAGTAGGTGCTTTGTACGCGGGGTTTAAGCAAGTCCTTCGAGGCTTTTGTACCACTCTTGAAGGTATGTGATGTATAGTATTCCCTTTTATATTCAAGCTTCTATATTCAGTACTTTTATAGTATTTGGATGTAATTAAAGGAAGTATAGAATATAGTTATGGTTTATAACAATACATGCAACTTGGGTAGAGATATATTTAGTCAAGTAGAATGATTTGAAATTATAACTGCATGCTTAGTGAGAGAATTTGATTGGGACCTAAGGTAACTAAAGGACATTAACTTAGCTAACATAATATTAGCTTAGAAATTGATTAGTGACACTACGTATAGCCCAACCAAGTAAGTGAAAAAGGAAAATTTTAATTCATATTTTCGGTATAAAGGGTCGTTACATACGATTCCATCTCAAAAGCGATTTTGTTGCATGATCTTTGGAAATTTTGGTTTTGTCGTTTTTCTAATTTGCTGCTTCTTTTCGCATATAACATAATAAACTGAGACAATGAAACTTTAATGAGAAGCTCCATTTTAAATGTTTCAGTGCCTCTAGAGGGAGGAGCTTTATTATGCATGATTCCTTAATCTTTAGAGGGAAAAAATTAGAAAAATTTTATTATTTTGCATTGTTTCCCAATCATCTAAGGGAGATATTAAAATATATCATGGTTTGCATAACTTCTTAGTCGTTAGAGCGAAATGATTAAGAAGATTCATTTGCATCGATTCCTTAATCTTTAGAAGGAAAAGATTAGGAATCTCATCATTTTTGTATCGATTCTTAGTCCTCGAAAGGAAAAGACTAAAAAATTTTATAATTTGCATTATTTCCTAGCCCTTAGACAGAAAAAGTTAAAAAAAAATTTCACTAATTTTGCATAAGTTCTTAATTCTCAGAATGAAAAGATTAAAAAGATCCATCTGCATTATTTCTTAGCCCTCAAAAGAAAAAAAATTAGGAAATTTCATCACTTTTGCATAGCTTCTTAATCGTTATAAGGAAAAGATTAAGAAGATTCATCCTATATTGTTTCCTCAATCTCTAAAGGGAAAATATTAATAAATTTGATATTTTATAGTATTTCCAAGCACCAAAGGAAGGGATTAGGAAATAAACGTATAGAAAAGCAACAACTTGTAGATGACATTGATTCTTAGATGCAGTTGCAATGTTAAGCTCCAGCTCCTAATGTCCTCTTTGATGTATTGATATAAAGTATATTATTTCCACGAATGACAGTGTCATATTTGTTGTTCAACTGTCCATTGGCATATTCTTCTGTTTGCTCCATAGCTATATTGATGTATCTATTTAGGCAAGCTGGAATACCTTTATAATCAACACCAAAATTCAGTTTTTTTGGCACTGAAGGACATGTGTTTGTTCATTTATAATAAATAAAGAATTATTCATATGTTTATTTCATTTACAATTTATATTTGTTATTTAGTTACATTTTACTTTTTTTATAAAAAAACTGTAATTTAATTTAATTTTTTAGTTATTGTTTTTCATATTTATTGGTTTCAAAATGTAAATACTAAATGCATTTTCATAATTTTCATTTTCAAAAACAAGTTTTCATTTTCGTGTACCAAATGTATTTTCCAAAATTCAAAAAACAGAAAATGAAAAATTGTTTTCAGAAAATGAAAATAAAAAATGAAAATAGATAATATTTTCATAAGTCAAACGGACTCTTAGTTTTTTCTTTTTCCTTAAATTGTGTGATCTTCAAAAGGATTAAATTGAATTGGTTAATGGATTTTGCATTCGAATAAAATGATTGTTTATATATTTTATGCAATTATTGCCTACAGAAAAAGTGCAAAGAACGATAATCGTAAACATCTCATTTTATTTAGATCTGATTTAGTGCATAATAGGACTTCAGACTTGATTTGATATCAATTTTCGTTTGATTAAATTATAAATATGATATTTTTTTGATTTAAAAAATGGGTGGCAGGAGGGGTTGACCCACACACCTGGCAGGGAATATTGTGCCTTTTTCACCCCACACACATCTGGATCATCCCCCACCACACCTATGTTGGGGCCGAAGCTTAAGAAATCATCGTGGGCAGGACTACTTCAGGACGTAGATATACCACCTCACCAAGAGCCACCGAGAAAACTCGAACCCAAGCATTGAACGAGGCAGCCCAAGCACTTACCGATTGAACCCACCCTTGGGGGCTACAAGTATGATATTTGAATCTTAAAAATTAGTTTGAGTTTTTAAATTGATAATTGGATCTTGAATTGATTTTGGACCTTAAAATATAATTGGGCTTCCAAATAATTTTAAGTCTTGGCTTTAAAAACCCAACCAATGTTATTAATTTTAGTTTGTAGGTTACGAACTTCACAAGCTCACACCAAGTTAAGGTATTGTTTGGTTTGAGCTTTGGTTGGGCTTACTATGGGATTACTGTTGGTATTTTGGTTGTGTGGGCTTTCATGAGTGAGTTTAAATTTGTTATGTCGTATGGGAATGATTTTTATTTTTGGGTAAAAAATTCTTAAGGAAATGAATACAAACACTACTCTATATCAAAGCTCACACATATTTAATGTATATTTCTACATGTTAATTTAAATTATGCACGAACAAACGATGGTTAAGAAAATGTAAAAGAAACAACATTGATCTCTTTATATATATATATATATATATATATATATATATATATATAAGTTAAGTAATATGTTTCTGGTTAAGTGTGACTTTATATTATATATTTATACATGTATTGAACCTATAATGGAATGAGTTTATACATGATCACAAGAAGGAAAGTCCCTACTCTCAGTTTATATATATGAAGCAAGCTTATTAAGCTTCATAACTTTAGAAACAGGATGAAAGTAGAAATCCCTTCTCTCTGGCTCTCTTTCTTACTCTTTCTCGTTCTCTCTCCTATGTAGGCCCAAAGACAGTCAACAAAGAGCATTCGGAGTGTGCTTCAACAACATGGTAATTTAGTATAGTAGGATTGAGCTCTCATTCGGATCTATGTTAGTTTTACTAAATTTCAATTTAGTGTTAGTGACTTGATGAGGTTTCGATTAGTTTCAACATTATTATCCTATGTAGAATTGGAAACTAATCATTGGAGTGTTCCATTGAGAGTAGATAATGAAAGTTAATACTTTCACAGCGATAATTCCATCAAAATAGATAGAATCATTACTTTGTAACTAAAAATAAAATCTAAAGGGTCTATTTGCATCTTAGATAGACATTTGAAACCACCAACCACATTGTTGAATCATTTGGATAATACGGTTGTGATTAGAGGTAATAAAAGCTTACTTGAACCGAAATATCTTCGATAGACGTTTGGAACCTTCAACCACATTTTCAAGTCATTTGGATAATATGATTGTGATTAGAGGTGACACAAGCTTACTCTATGCGAAAAGTTGGTTCAGTTGGTTCAAATTCAAATTCAACCAATTCGATTTGATTTAACAAAGTAATTAACAGATTCAACCTGATCAAATCTAAATTAATCTGAGTCCAAATTGATTCAACATGACATGAACTAGATCTCAATTAATTTAAACCCAAATTAACGATTCAATTTGATTCAAACCCGATTAATTCGAACTTGAATTAATTGAATCCAAATTAACTCGAACTCAAAATGGCTCGATTTAAAATTTAAGATCAACAGTAAATATATAAATTTTATAATTACTTATCAAACTAATATACTAATATGGTAAGAAACTAAGAATATAATTCTTTTTCAGCAATACAACGGTTACATTTTTAGACTAGTCAGACTTAAATATTTAATTTTTTTATAATGCATTCATTTACATCAAACTATAAACAATATTCTAAAAAAGTTAATTTAGAATTATTATAATGGCAAACCTACCATATAAACAACATCAACTACACTCAATGCTTCCAATTATTTCATGAAAAAGCTAAAAGAAATTAAAGAAATGAATAATAATCTATTATAGTACTTTACATTCATCATTTCAAGTGTCCAAGATTGAAAATTAATATAGACACTAGAAACAAGATGAAAAGGTATAATCAATTTATAAACAACGATGAAGAAATTAAAAGGAATACTACAATACTGCTTACAAGGCATTTTGAACATCTCAATCACAAATTATTATAAGTTATGCAAGAAGAAACATTTAATTCGTTAGTTTTGTGATTTCTAGAAAAATAGTTCCAATTCATCTCCATATAAGACACATTACCTTAAAGGTGGTAAGAATTTATCTAACCCGAAAAACCTTTCCGACCGGCTTGAACCCAAACTCGAATGACTAGATTTAACTAAAAAAGTCAACAACCTAAACATAACTTTACTCGAGTTCAAATTTATCTATACCCAAATTGAAGGTTTGTTACCTCGCCAGGCTTTGGCTCATGCTAATATAATCATTACTATAAATCATTTAACGCAATGCAAATTAAACATTGAAACACTAAAGCATACATATAATCAACTTCATAATCAAATAGAAATCAATTTTGTCATAGATAATTATTAGCAAACATGGAGTTTAAAATTTTTTAATACCTTAATTCTTGAATCTTGTAATCCAAGTATATGGCTTCAAGTTGATACTACACATGTTCTTAATTATAGCCAAACCAAAAGTTGTTCAAGTGCTTGCCTTCTATTAGTGATCCACACAAGCAATACACGAAGCTTCTATAAGGTTAAATTGAGTTACAGACACAACTATGCTAGAAACTTGAGTTTCTTGAAACTCACCACTAAGGTATATCAAGAACACTTCTTGATCTTACACAAGGAGACAATAGGCAACAACTTTAGGGTTTCTTGTAGGGTTGCAGAAAAGGTTTTGCAAGGATGCTTTGTACCAATTGTTCCAATAACAACTATAATTGGAACGTGTATCAAATACTAAAGAACCTTCCTCTTCTCTTCTAGCTGTAACACTTTGTGTTTGCCTTAGACACGAAGCCTCAAAATATAGGATTTTACGGAGAGTAGTTGCCACACTTTTCAAGGTTTCAATACAGGATGTTGCAATAATTCTTTGGGCTCCAAAACCTTCTAGATGATTGGTCATAACATGGATATTTATAAGCTAGGGTTTTCTAATTTTAGTTCCACTAGCTTTTGGACTTAAAATTAAAATTTCTTAAGGTCTAAGTCTTTGTTAAACCATTTAATGATTTGTTGTCAATTAACCAATTAAACTCATTTGAATTATGTGGGCTCAAATTCATGCTCTATTATTTAAAAGATAGGCTTTATAATTAATTAAACATTTTAATGAAAGTCCCTTGACCAAACTTATTTTTAGTCAAACCCATTAAACCTATTAATTAATTATTGGATTGATGGATTTAATTAAACCCTTAAACTAAATCCATTATAATTAAATGTGGGCCTTATGATTTAATTAAACAATTTAATTAAATCTGTTTAATTAAACACATTTAATTGAGTCCACATTATAATTTCTTCTTAATAAGTCTAAAAGAAAATTTTCAAATTTTCCTTATCCACAATTTAATTTAATCCATATGTTGCTCTTTGCATGTGACCTATTAGGTTTTCAACATGTTGGTAATAAATTTAAATATTTATTTAAATTCATAGATTATAAGTTGCATCTAGCAACACAACATAAATGCCCAAATGTTACATTGGTCAAGATAGTTTGACCAACCTTTTAGTGTGCAGTATCTCAGTGTAATTCTATCATTTTATCACAATATCTCAAAATAACTACAGCTTGGTTTAATGTTTACTTAAGTACATTTTCGTTTTTATCCTCAAGCTTCAAATATTAACTTTTCTAAGTAAGTGCTTAGGCCAAAGACTTTATAAATTAATACAAGCTAGAATATATGAGATATTATCCCCTTACAGGGGTGATAAATCATCATCTTGATTATTCATCCACTTGTATTTGCATTAGGCTATAACCAAAAGCACCCATTTAGGCAATTGGTAATCCAAACCCATAAGGATGAAATCAAATTATGATGGAACATATATAAGATAACTTGGCATCTTAACTTAGAGGATTACTTACACTATTGACATGTACGAGTATATTCCATAAATACAAGTGACACCACCAAATCGAACTCCCACTTTAGGTTAATTTCAATGAACTTATTCTCTAATAAGCGCGCACATACTATCCTCAAATATCGTTATATTTTAATCTTTGAAACTAATTGTTTACTTCACAATTAAGAAGGCTCAGCATATACCTATTTTTGAGTATTGTCAATGCCTTGTTTGGACAGTACAATAACTAGAAACAATTGTAGGAACTAAACTTTGATACATAAGGATTCTCATATTTGTAACTTTATTAGAAATCCATTGCAACGCTTGTGTTGTTCTATAGGCTTTATCTCATCTTGTAGTCATTATGTCTAGGCAGAATCAACTAAAATAGTGAAGGGAAACCTTTCATGTCACATCCCTAAGTGAATATATTGTGCTATGGTACCATGCCTCTCACTAAGTGAGTTGGCTTTAGAGCATACACTAACAAAATTGATTTGAATTCAAATTGATTGGAGCCCAATTTGATCTAAACCAAAAATAACTTGATTTTTTCTTGAATTCCAACTAAACCAAATTCAGAAGTACCTTAATTTTAAATAATTTAAAATAACTCAACCCAAAGTTGACCTAATCCGCTCATTTACCACCTCTAGTTATGGCACGAGAAAAGATATTTTCACCATGCTGCAATCATAGTTAGTTAAAGGTCTTGATAAAAATAACTACTCCCCACCTCCACTCTTTTTCACTTTTTATCTCCTTATTTTTGTTTTCTTTCTTTCTTTTTTTTTCATTTCTTTTTTAAAAAACTTTCAATTACATATTTATTTAGAACTATAAGTTAATTTATATAATTATATAATAAATAAGTGAATAACAAAAAATGTAAATAATAAAGAATAAATATATTTATACATATAGTTAATTGCATAAAATATTATTATTATATTAATAACATATAAAAATAAATAACTACAATATTATAAATTCAAAAAATACAGAAAAAATTGAAAATATATAATTATATAAATAAATACATAAATAAGTCAATAAACAATGGACTAAATTATCATTATATATATTTGACTAGTTTTAATTTGAAATAATATGTCAATATTTTTGGCGAATAAATTTTTAAGATTTTAAATGTTATGAAATTAAAATAAACACAAAATAATTTGTTAGTACATTTTTAGGTTAATATCTTTAATGGTAGTTTTTAGTTTTAGGTAACCGGTACCGTTGTTTTAACCAAAATTATATTTTCTAACACAAAATAATCATTATTTTTAATCTCATAAGAATCAATATAACTCAATCTAATTGATTTTAAAGCTCAATTCTACATTGTGTTTGGCCGAAGAAGGAAAAAACAAAGAGAAAAAAAAAATTGAAGTTCTGAGATGTAGGTGACAAACTTGAACCATTTGAAATGGAATGCAAACTACACCTTTGTATTTGATTTGAGCAGAGAAAAAAACACAAATTGGACCAATTACGGCCCAACAACACCTTGGAATTCCCAAGCCAATCAGGCCACATTTGTAATCAATCTTATTTGAAAACTTCGAAGTATGTGAATTTATCACCCCAAGTCCCAACCATGAAAGAGAACAGTTTAATATAGAGCAATTCAAATGAGTTTGAGCTTGCGGGTTGGTCTGTTTATCTATCAATTTTTTAGAGCTATGACTTCTAAAATGTAAGCTCCTTTAAATACAGATATAAATGGACTCGATTTGTTTGGTCCGTGATTTGCATGGACTAAACTTGTTTACCAGTGGACTAAACTAAACCGTGATTTTTAATGGCCAAACTATTTGCAATCGGAATTAAGTAAAAAAAAAACAAAAACCAACCATATCCAACCAAACCCAATTAAATAGAAAACGAACTCAAGACCCAGTTATATGAAAAACACCCAACCCAATCAACTAGCCCAATACTATTTTTTACTTTTCTGCTAAAACCCCAAAGCCAATTGGCCCAAACTCCTTAGGCTCTTCCACTATTTGCTTGTAGGCCTAGTAACAAGCTACTTATATAAAAAAAAGTAGATGACGGGCCAACTCAATTGTCCCCATCTGCTTCAGTGCTTTACTTCCAGTCTTTTCTCTGAAAACGACATCTACAAGTGTTCTCGCGTCCCACGACACGGATGCCGCAAGCTCACTATCTGCTTCAGTTTTTTTTTTTTTCCTCCAATGAGTTTTAGTTTTTGTGTAATTTAATTTTTAAGTTTTATTTTCCTATTAGTTTTAGGATTATTTAAGTTTTTTTTTTTTAAGTTGATGTCTTGGGATTGGGTTTTGTTTTTTTTAGTTTAGTTGTAAATTTAATTATTGTATGCTCCTTTTTTTTTTTACTCATGTTTCGTAATTGATACTGATTCAAAAAAATTTAATTTGATAAGAACTTGAACATAAAATTTTTTATTATGAATCGTCTTTATTTAAGAACTTAATAAAATTTTACACCCTTAACTAACTATTTGAATTTGTATACTGTGATAAATTGATAAAGTTTCTTGTATTTTGATTATTTTAAAAAGAAAATTTGTCTCTGATTTGTTTGACTCGGGCTGGCCCATTAATTCTGACCAAACAAGTTAGGGTTAGAACTTTATTTTTGTAAGCTAGTAAAATATGCAGGCTAACCCACTCCAATCTATTTAAAGGATGTCTGTGATGAGTTGCTCGCCTGTCCAACAATTTTAGTTTTGTATTAAAATTTTACTTATTTGTATAATCAAAATTTTATATTAGAATGCTTTGTAAATTTAATATTTTATATTAAAAATACTTTTTAATGGAAAACATGATTAATTTTGCGATTATTGATATGTACAAAAAAAATTCTATCATTTCGTATATTTCCTTTTTTATTTAAAAAATTGATTTGTAAATAAAATATTATCTTCTAATTACTTGAGTGTCGAATTTATATATGATGCACTGACAATGAATAATCTTAATACATTGTTTCTACACCGGAGGTTGACACCTTATCAAAAAGCCTTTATGAGCAATTTTAAAAAACTTATTTGTATTTATTTTTAAGGGTTTGATATTTTTTTTAGTTTACTTATTAATGAGGTGTTAACTTTTGTTGGATTGACAGTATATAAAAACTATACATTTTTAGTGTATCTACAAAGTACAAACCCAAAAGACTATGGATTTATATATGATACATTGACAGTGTATAGTTTCTATACACTGTCAATACACCATAGTTTGACACCTCATCATTGTCATCAATAGGCCCTTATGAGCAAATTAAAAAAATTAATTTATATTTACTTTTAAGGGCTTGACATATTTTTGAATTTGCAAATTGATGATGTGTTAACCTCTAATGCATTAATAGTGTATAGAAACTATACACTGTCAGTACATCATATACAAACCCAAAAACTATTTGTTTGGCTGAAAACCACTTTTTATTACATACTAGTTTGTTTAATTATATGCATTTAAGTCATTTGCTCCTTAATTATGATCATTTGATGTCATTTGTAACAAAAAAAAAAATTGATGTCGTAACTCTTATTCATGTACCAAGCATCTCCAATATAATTGTCTGACCTTTTTGCTACAATTGTCATTATCAAATTATCAATTCATCCGTGCCAATCTCAACGGAGAAACAGTTAAAACTCGTTGAAAGATTTTCTTACCAGTATTTGATAAAATACCTGACGGTGAGGGAATATTAATTTATTTATTTTTAACAAAAATGACAGATCCAATCCATTATTATCACAATATTCATTATTCAAGGAGAGAACACAATTGCCCAACAATTGACTACAAAAGACAAGACAGATTTTGTCCGTAGACGTTAGTTGCCCATGAATCAATAAATAAAGAATGCTAACCATAAACAGTTTGAGCTAAAAGACACCATAGACTGAGAGAGAGAGAGACCAACTTATTCATTGATCTTTACCTGTAAAAATTTCATAGATGGATAATGGAACTACATAACCTAGAAATGCCAATTAGGATTTGTGAAAATGCTTCCCATCCTATGTATAAGAAGTAAATTCCAAAGGGAAAAGTAAACCAAGAAAACGAGGGTACTTTACAATGGTTTTTAAAAGCTGTATAAGAGCAATTGAAAATCTGACTTTTTAAGGAAACACCTATCTGTAAAAACCAATAGAAGTGTGTGTTCCGGAGTAAAAACAATGCGTGTATCGTTTAAATTGAAGTTAATTGGGGCTTCTGTACAGGCTCTTCTCTGTATAGCAACCGCCTCTTTTTCGATCCGTATCCTTGGTACTGATAAATGATGCTGTGAAGACACTGCCTGAGACTTATGAGCTCAAATGCTTCTATAAATCTCAAATCTGCAGTCCTGGATTTGATGCCAGCAAAACGTTGATACTCCTCAAAAACAGATGACAAGCACCAATTCTGCAATTTCCTCAAGCAGCCAACAAGGCTACCTGTGCGATGCTGCATGGATTAAAAAACACAAAAGTCAGAACTGCCATAATTTAAAAAAAATGAAATCACAAAGTTAATAAGTGAAATCAATCCCTACAATGTCACTGAGAAAAGAACAAAATTTCAGCATTAAACCAATTGAAATACCAATCCGAAAAATAAAAAACTTACATCATCTTTTTTTTCTCTCAAGAAACCAACCAAACACCACACAAAAAAGCCATGTACTTGTTTCCATATAGCTTCCACTTAATTAAACTTAAAAGCCATACAATTCAGGCAAATTGATCAATTATGGGAGTTTGTTATCAGCAAAACTACACCTTTAAAGAAAACTAATTCCCAACGATATAAACGTATCATACATACCTTATATGTATGTATAATTTATAGATTCAGTTCCAGAAGTTAAGCTAATTATTATTGAGGGAAGGAAGCACAAGCAAGAGATGAATTTGGACTATTACCTTTCCACGTTTGCAATGGATCAAAACAGGATGATTTCTCACATCTGTAAACAAACCATAAAAACAACTTAGAAGATGATGGTAAGGAAAAAAGATTAAACTAAAAGTGTAACTTCGTGGTTTATGAATTCAGTACCAATTAAAATCTTGAGAGCCCTCCTGATGGCGTCCTTGAGAGTCGCAACAGAAGGCTCCTGCAAATACAAAGGATGATGAATAACATACGCCAAAAAGGAATCCAAATCAGATATTGGGAATCAAAGTACAGTTGACGATAAAAATATCCGATCCATACAACAATAAATTGTCTTCGATTTTAAGATAAGTTACAACTGACTTTCATGAATCATTTATGATTTATCCATATTGCAGATTCATTTGCTATCCCCCAATAAGTCGAGTAGGCAATGTTGATCAGAGTTCAATGAACTTAAATCCTTCACCAATCAGTGATCCCAAAATCTCGTGTAATTTTAATAATTATACAAAATTCTTTTAAGATGCCAAAGTATATACTAACATTGATACATATGACAAGCTCTGTGAATTGACGTAAAAGGAGAGAAGAAAGCGTAGGGAAAATTACCGTTTTCCCTTCAATCCCGAACTGGAAAAGTTGGATATTATGAGATCGAAGAAACTCCAAATTTTCCTCAGGATAGGGCTCTGGACACAAATATCTGCTCAAATTTAAAAAAAAAAAAGTTACTAAAGAATGGCAGATTCAGCAGTCACTCATCAAAAATAAAAATTTTTCTTATTTTTCAGAACACAAAATATAACATACATGTAAAAATTAATTATTTATTCCTTTCCACCTGTCTTTCTATCTTCCTTTTCTCTCTTATTTTTCTTAGCAACCAAACAGGAAGAAAGGAAAAGAGGAAAAAAAAAGAATTTACTTTAAAAAATTCTTCATAATTGTTCGGAAAATCGATGGCATTAAAAACAAAAATTAAACCTCCAAAAAGTGAAAAAAAATAATTAAAAAAAACCATTATCAATGCGACTTTAAAAAAAATTCGCTTTATTAATGCAACTAAAACCGAAATAAAATTGTATACACACATTAAACAAACTTAAAAGCAAAAACAAGAAAAGATATAGCAAAAAAAAAATTACATGATGGAACGAAGATTAAGGGTTTCTAAGAAGGCGAAATTGCAAGGTTGAGGGAAACCAGATCTGTAAATGCCCTCTTCCACCATAGAAAAATTAGGCGGCGGCTCCAATACGACGTCGTTGCCTTCTTCTTCTACAATGAAACCCATCTCTCCTCCTCCTCCGCCTCCTCTCTCTTTCTCTCTCTCTTTTTTTTTTTTTCCTTTCCTGTCTCTTAAACGAAATAAAAGAATATAAAGAAAAAACAATATAAATGCAGGGATCAAAAACTACCAGGAAAACGAAGAACAGCCTAAGGTCGGTTTAAAACAGACGATTTCGGTTTGGTTTCTTTTTTCTAAGGTTAAAATATTAAAAAAGTCTTTAAATTTTATTTTTTATTTAAATAAATCTTTATATTTTTATTATATCTCAATAAACTCTTAACTTTTTATTTAAATTTAAATAAATCTTTAAATATTAATTTGTATCCATATAAATTTTTAACCTCTAATTTATATTTAAATAAACCATTAATATAAATAAATCTTTTATAGAAGTGTGTAGTCAATTTTTTCAGTTGAATTTAAAACTTATTTTTTTATATAAAAAAAGTTAGTCAGATAGAATATATTATATAATATTTTTTTGATGAAAAATATATTATATAATATTGAATTATGTATATTTAAAAAAGTCAATTAATTTAGTCAGTTTAATTTATAATTTTAGATATTGACTTAATCAAATAAATCGATCTATAAAAATTAAATTAAATTTGAAAATAACTTAATCGAATCGAATGAATTGAATTTTAATTAATTAAATTAGTTTGAATCAATTTTATTTATACGTAACTTTTTATTTGAAATAAAGATTTATTTGAACATAAATTAAAGTATAAAAATTTATTTAAATACAATAATAATATAAAAATTATTTAAATAAAGTAATAAAATTTAAGTTTTTTTAATATTTTAACCTTTTAATAATAAAAACGACCGAGTCTGTTGTCGGTTAGGATTCTGATTCTACGTCATTAACGAAACTCTTTTTCCGAGACGGAAAAATCGTCTGGGACTGGGGTTTTTATCGAGGGATTAGATTAATTTTTTTATTTGCTTTTTATATTTAATAATTTCAGCAAAGGGTATATAAGATAATATAATTTTCTTTTTTTTAAAAAAAAATCAAACGGAGGGCTAAAAGTGAGAAAACGCGGGCGGCTTAAAGGCGAAGAAAGTGATGGGACTTGGAAGTGGCCTTTTTTTTTTTTGGTGAAATTGGAAGTGGCCTTTAGGATTCCCATTTGGAGTTGAATTCGGATTTTGTGATTTTTTTTCTGTATAGATAATTGATTTATATATATATATATATGAGTTTGTATATGATGTCTGAGAATATATAATTTTTATACATTTTTTTAGCTTAAGCCATATATCTTCTTCTGTTTTATGGTTTGAGATTAAATATGTTCGGATCGAAAGTAGTAAATGGTAAAATTCTCCCAACATTGTGGATTTAGGTCTTTGTAGACACCATTTTTATCCGGTTCTTTTTCAAACATTTTTAATTAATTAGTTTTTTATATTTGATTTTTAATTTTTAATTTTTAATTTTTAGATTTAGAAATAAATTTTGGATTTTGATTTTGATTTTTATAGAATAAAATAAAGAAAATAAAAAAAGAAGGAAATCAGAATTAATTTTGATAGGAAAGTAAAATTAAATGAGACTATTAAAGATTGAAAATCAAAATTTTGTGAAAAGAAAAGTCAAAATTAATATCGGATTCAAGTCCGATTCTTGAAATATAAAATTTCCTAAAAAAATTGATTCTTGATTTCCAATTTATTACCAAAAATAAAAAATATAAAAAATATAAAAAAATATAAAAAGAAAAAAAGAAAAACCTAGGTCTATAAAAGGAGAAAACCCTAGAGGCAGAAAAGAGGGGACCCTAGAGAAAAAAAACAAAAAGGGAACCCTAGAAAGAAAACCTAGAAAAAGAAAAAGAATTTTTGCTACTGCTTTTTTTGGACGGGAACAGCCACTCCCACTGTTGATCATCATCTTCAACTTAGCTTGACCATATTATATTCATTCACCGCCACCACCAAGCCGAGATCATCACCATCATCAAACCGAGCTTTGCAGCTTGATCACCGATCATCATCACCATCTCTTTCGCTTGCTCACGTTCTACCCACTTCGGCAACCCCTGCACTGTTCGAATCACAGCCTACTGCTACGTGCCACCTTTTTTTCATTGTTGTGTGGAGCTTTGTCTCAGGGTTATTAAACCAGTCAAAACAAAAGCCATTTGCTCCTTGCCACCATTCTAGGTTTGCTGTGCCATAGCCACTGCATCTGTTGTTTCATCGAGACAAGGCCAAAACGACAAGAAAAAGTGGAGGAGACGTTGGAAAATAAGATACCTTGCTGCCATACATCTTTGATTCTCTTCCCCACCGTTACTGCCATCACCGAACAGCCCTGCATCGCTAGTCCCTACTGCTGTGGAGAGCCATACCTTGCTACTGTTGGGACGTAAAAACAAAGGGGAAAGCCAACATAATCACGTGGGAGAAAGGCAAAAAAAAAGGGAAAGCTGTTGAGAAGATTGAAGAAAGAAAATAAAGAAACAGGAGATAAAAAAAATAGAGAGAAAAAGAGAGCCTGGCGGCTGGTGTTACGGGATCACACCAACGCCACTGCTTCCAGCCCGGCCACTCTCTGCTGCACCTATCTTCTCCGTCGCTCCTGCTTCAGTGTCCTGTTCCCCTGTAGTTGCTGCTCGGCTCATCTTCGCTGCATGTGTCCCCATCTGCATCGCTTCCTTTGCTGCATGCCACACTGTTGTGCTATCATGTCTCGTTAGAGTGAAGGGACGTGGAGCTTGTTTGAAAAGGAAGATAAGGTTTTGGTTTTTAAGTTAACCACTCCTGCACTGCTACGTTTCTGGTTCTGTGTTGAGAGCCATTACGAGTCGCAAGCTTTACCGACCCCTGCTGCATCTCCATCTCCATCACCGCATCTCTGCTGCACTGCCTCCAGTCCAGCCATCACGCCTTCCCTTCTTCCACTTGTTGCGGCCACGCCCCTGTGAAGAGAAATCCCCCTGTTGTTGCATCCACGTCGACGCACTGCTCCTTCATTGTCTAGCTGCTGCCTGAAATTCCTCATTGCTCGAGTGCACCTTGTGCTGCCTTGGTTATCACCGCTGCATGCAGTTGCGTTTCTGTTCTTCACCGCTAGCCACTTTTAGCCGTTTGTTGCAGCATTAAAACAAGGCCTGAAGACAAGAAAATAAAGAAAAGAAAGACAACAAAAGGTAGACACATGCAGGTACGTATATATATGTTTGTATATATAAAGCTAATGAATAAAATAAAATATTAAATTGGTAAACATTTGAATGCTATTTTAATAATTTAATATATTAACCACTTGACACTAATATTTAACTTAATGTAAATGTTTTAATTGTATAGGATAATGTATAATATGGGTTTTAATAATTGGCATGATAATTTAATTTATGGTTAAAAATAATTTATGTTAGTTAATTAATTTAATAACAACTTAATGGTTTAATATGAATTAGTTAATTGTGTATTTATTTGCATGACTTGTATAATATGATTTGATTTACTTTGCATGATTTAATTACTTTGATAATATTTGATTAATATATATGTGTTGAATAAATAATTTGTATGTTGATATGATTTGTTTAGTTTAATTTGTATGATATGATAACTATTAGATAAATAAAATAATATAAAAAATAAATTGAATTAGAGGAAAAATGCAAATAAGAACAAAATAGGATAAAGATAGAACAAAATAATAAAAAAATACGAATATTCCAACGACGGAACTCCGAGGGGATTGCGATCGAGTAATGTTCTCGGAGATCTTGAGGTGAAGAGGTCCTTTTTAAGTCTTACCAGCTTGATGGAAGATTTAAAAAGTTATTTCCGAGATTTAAAAACTCAAATTTATTAAAAAAACTGAAATAAGAATTAATTAAGATTAATTACAATTAAAAGAATTAATAATCAAATTAGAAATTAAGAGTCATAAAAATTAATATATTTAGAAATAAAATGGAATAGAATAATACAACGACGAATATTCCGATGACGGAATTCTAAAGGGATTGCGCTTGAGTAGTACTTTTAGATGTCTTGAGGTGAGGAGAGTTCTTTTAAGTCTTGCCAGCTTGATGGAAGATTTAAAGGACATTTTCGAGATTTAATAAATTAATTGTAAAAATAAAAATTAAATTAGAGTAAAAAAAATAGTAAATTAAAATTAAGTTTATTGTAATAAAGAATAAAGATCAAATTAATAAATTAGAATAAAAATTAGAAAAGAATTAAAATAAATAGAAATTAAATTAAATATTCTAATAAATGTGAATTATTCCGAGGACGGAATCTAAAAGGAATTGCGCTTGAGTAATTTCTTTAAAAATTCCTAAGGTGAGAAAGTTTCTTTAAGGTCTTACCAGCTTGATGGAAGGTCTTTAAGAAAATTTTCAATATCAAATAATTCATGTTTATTTAAAAATATAAAAATATATGAAATAATAATTTATATAAGAAAATAATAATAGAATAAAATAAGATAAAATAATAAATAGAAATTCGAGTAGGAGTCTAAATAGGATTTGCATAAAAATATCTAAACAATCCGACGACGGAGCCTCTTCAAGAAAGGCGATTGGTCCTACTTGAATACTCTTGAGGTGAGAATAACTTTTAAGTTGTCCAACCAGCTTGATGGAGGAGACTTAAAAGATTTTTCAATATTTAATTATGTCGAAATTAAAGTAAAAGGCAAAATTAAGATAACCTTAGATCACTTGGTACCATTTTAGGATGGGCATTGTGAGGGTGCTAATCCTTCCTCACACGTAACCGTACTCCCGAACTTAGAACTTTTAACGTAGACCAGGCCTTATCCTTAGTTTGAATAGGTGACCAATCACACCTAGGTTAGAATGATTGGTGGCGACTCCATAGTTTTGTGTCTAGCTATTAGGTTTCCCGAAACTTAGTACGTTACGACAGTCTTGAACTTTATCCAAGTACTGAAGGAAGAAGTTCTACTTCTTCCAACCACTTGTTGGTCAATGCACCATATGTTTACACTTAATTAATAAGCAAATTAAAAATATCAAGCCCTTAAAAATATATACTATCAATGCACTAGAGATCGACACATTATCAATAAACGTTTTTGAGCAAATTGAAAAAAATTATTTGCATTTATTTTTAAACGCTTGATATTAAAATCAATAAGCGTTTATAAGCAAATTGAAAAAAAAAATTATTTGTATTTATTTTTAAGTGCTTAATTTTTTTTAGTTTGCTTATAGTGAGGTCTCAACTTTTGATGCAATGGTAGTGTATAGAGACTATATACTATTAGTGTATTATATACAAACTTATATATAATATAATAGATTTTGTGAAGTTATTTGAATCATTTCATTCACGCACGCACGGTTAGGAGGGTGTAAAAAGGTTCGATCGATACGAGAACTAGTTAAAATTGAATATAATTGAAGAAATTATTTTATTTTCTTAATCAAATTAAAACATTTAATTTTAAAATTAATAGAATTAAATTAATTAATTCAATTAATTAATTGAAATAATAAAATATATTTGAATTAATTTTTAATTTTTTATATTTGAAACAATTAAACAATATTATCAAACAAAGTATTCAAAAACCAAAATATTATGTTACACTGTAACAATTTAAAATTATGTTCGTGTCACATAAAATACGAAGATTTTGTGTTAACACGTCAAATATAAAACTTTTTTTTTTTAGCTTTTGCTATATTTATATACACAGTTCACTAACTTTTAGCACATGTCACTTTCATGTTTTTAATTCATACCATCTTCTTGTCGTGTATGTAATTGCCAGATTTATTTAAAACATCATATAAATTTCAAAAATTAAATATATATCGAAGTTTCATATACTTTTACCTTTTATTTTTTAGTTAAAATTTCGAATAATTTAATTTTCTAATCAAATTAATTGAAAATCAAAATTTTTTCAAAATAATTTTTGTTAACCAACCAAAATAATTTATTGACAGATAGATTAACTAAATTCAATTCAGTTCGATCAATTAATTAAGTTAAAACTAGAGGTGGCAAATCGATGGGTCGGATCGGGTTTGGGTTGGGTTATTTTGGATCGGATCATTTTGGGTTAAAGAAAAATCGGATCATTTCAGATTCGAATCATTTCGGGTTCGGATAAGGTTGGGTTTGGGTCAAGAAAAAATCGGTTTATTTCGGGTTTGAACCATTTTAGGTTCAGATAAAGTCGGGTTTGGATCAATTTGAATTTGGATCAATTTGGGTTCGGATTAATTCGAGTTTGGATTAGATCGGATTTGGGTCGTTGACTTTTTTAGTCAATTCGAGTTGGTCGGATTTGGATTCAGGTCGATTGGACAAGTTTATTGGGCTAAGCCTTGGTCATCTCGATGTGATTTATCTGGTATGAAAATCAACTGAAATCATATTTCTAAGAATTATAAAACTCATGAAAATAAAATTATCTTCTTACATGACCTACAGTACAATTAGGATTGAAATAATCAAAATATTTAATAATTTGTATGATAGTTTTCTTTATAATATATTTACCAATATTTATAAATTAATTACATTTTTTTCATTTTATTTTTATTATCTATAATAATTAATAACTTTATGAATCAAAGTGATTTAATAATGTAAGGACCCACCAAGCAGCCCTTTGGTCCCCATTGGGATTCAAGAGGTGGCTCACTCAGCGCCCCTTACGTTTCTAGTGAATGTTGGCGATTGCCCAACACTCACTTCACTGAACGTATTGTCTGCTTCGGGTGATCCCCATTCTTGGGCTATCTCCTCACGGCTTTATCCCAAGGGGCCTGAAGAACTCAGGATAATTCCCTCGGGTGCGTTTTCACTCATGTTCAATCTCAGGACCCATAGGTACCTGACTCTTACACTAGTGTTACCTGAGATCGAACATGAGTGAAAACGCACTCGAGGGAATTATCCTGAGTTCTTCAGGCCCCTTGGGATAAAGCCATGAGGAGATCGCCCAAGAATGGGGATCGCTTGAAGCGGACAACACGTTTAGTGAAGTGAGTGTTGGGCGATCGCCAACATTCACTAGAAACGTAAGGGGCGCCGAGTGAGCCACCTCTTGAATCCCAATGGGGACCAAAGTGCTGCTTGGCAGGTCCTTACACCCCTTCACCTTGGCCAAATTCTCTCTCTCTCCTACATGTCTCATTTCAACAATTCAAGCTGAAATTCATGCTTTACACATGTTCCACATTCGTTCTACATCATTTTTGCATGAGACAACACCATAATCATGGAGATGTATGCTTGGACAAAACCCTTAGAGAGAGATTGACATGATTTTGATTCAATTCAATGCTAGATACAAGCTTAAACACATTAAACATATAGCTTAAAACCATTAAAACATGAAAAACTAACTTTCTCTCACCTCCTTATGCTTGGCCGAAACTAAGGGAAGTTCAAACACCAAGATTTTGGCCTCTTTAGCACTTGTTTTTGGTGTCAAAAAATAGAGCACTGAAAAACAAACAGCTTTGGTGAAGACAGTTTTCAATTTGAAGGCCGTTGACTAGGGTTTTTGAAGCTTTCTCTCTCTTCAAGTTGTTAAAAATGGAGGAATGAGGTTGAAGATGATGGTTGCCAAAAATGGACAAAGAATGGCCCGAAAATTTCTAAAATATTGATATTTTATTGTGTAAATTACCATTTTACCCTTAAAACATTAAAATATGACTATTTTCCCTTAGTGATTTGATTTCGTTGAAAACAATTAGTCTAATCTTCAAAATATTTCATTTAGTCATAAAATACATCTGCTCAACATGTTCTTATGGTTAGATGAGCTTTTGTTGAGATTTGATTGGTCAAATGGGCGAAGTTACCAAAATACTCTTAAAAGTCAAATCGCGTAGTTTTCTACTTTTTTGTGTGATTCAGTCAACCTATTGACATGACATAGGACTTCTTCATATGAGGATTATCTTACATCTTTCAGTTGATCAAAATTCAACTTCATTTGACCGTTATTTACGACTGTTTTTTGACCTATGGACTTAATCGTCATTTTTGAAATCATTTCACGTTTTTCGAAATAGGCATAAATAGAAGAATTTTATGACGTAGATTCTTACTATATTATTATCTTGCTCCGAATATCAGTACTGTAGGGTTGTATCTCCTTTAGAGCATTGAATGTCCCATTGGGGTCCATATTCCAAATTGTCGTTATACCTATAAAACATCTTAATTATCTTAGCTTCGTTAACAGTATAGAACAGTGATAAGAAAAGTGAACCTCACATTTTCTACTATATTTTATCTTTTTAATTTTATTTTTATAATTTTGTTTAATTTATCACTTATGTCTGTAATTTTGAAAGAGATTCTTTGCTTAACTCATCTTGTTCCTGTATGAAGAGGTTTGGTGTCCAGAAAACCTTGCTGCTCAAAACCACTTTGCATCAAAAACCTCATTTTCCATTTCAAGGGTTTATTCTCTATTTTCTTAATATTTTTGTTATTTGCTTTTTATAATAATTTTATTTAGTTTGTCACGTGCGTTTTCAAATTAGAAGGAGATTTTTTGCTTTACTCATTTAGTTCTCGCATAAAGAGATTCAATGTCCGAAAAACCCAGCTGTTCAAAACCACGTTGCATCCTAACTCCCTTTTCAGATTTTTATTTTCCCTTGATTTAAGGCATCAGTGACGAAATTTTCTGTCATTGATGCCTTATGATGAAAAGTTATTTATTTTTTGATTTTTTTTTGTTTTTTCCTTGATTTAAAGCATCAGCGACGAAATTTTCCATAGTTGATTCCATCTTTGAAAGGCATTAGCAATTGAATTAGTGACAAAAATTTTTGTCGCTAATGCAAAATGATGAAAAGTTATTTATTTTCTGATTTTTTATTATTTTTCTTGATTTAAGGCATCAGCGACAGAATTTTTCCTAGCTAATTCCATTGCTAATGCCTTTCAGTGACAGAATTAGCTATGGAAAATTATGTTCCTGATACAATATAAAAAACAATTTTTTCTTTTTAAATTTATTATTTTTTCTTCAATTTAAGTTTTAATGACAAAATTTTTGGTAGCAAATTCCATTGCTAATGCCTTTCAACAACGGAATTAGTTCCCTCTCTCCTTCTATTTTTTCCTTTTTTTGTAGATATATTATGTTTATTTTTCTCTTATGTTTATGTTGTTAATTATTTTTTTATATGATGAACTTCAATACTTTTTTTTTTTACTTACAGATGATGATGGTGGTGGTGGTGATGATGATGATAAAAAGGAGGTCTTTTAGTTAATTGGTTTTTAAAATAATGTTTATGTATATTTAATAACTTAATTACTTTTATGGATGTTGACAGATTTTATTTCATCATGTGTGTTTTATGGATTTATGTATAAATCTTGTGTTTGTATTAGATGTTATATATATATATATATATATATATATGGATTTGAATGTTTTAAGTGTTTCTCTCTCTTTTTATATAAATATATATAATTTGTTCCAAAAATTTCAGAATATATTTTTTCAATGAAATTCAGAGAAATTAACAACAAAATTTGTCAAATTAGTGAAAAAAATTCATCAAGTTAGTGACGAAATTGATCACATTAGCGACGGAATTTTCGTCGCTGATGCTCTTGAGCAATGGAATAGATATTGAATTAACAAAAAATAATATACTATCAGTGACAAATTCATCGCTAATGTCCTTTAGCGACATATTTTTTTATAAAATAAAAACTTAAATAAACTATCAACGAAGGAAATTCTGTTGTTGATGCCCTTTAGCAATGGATTCTTTTTTATAAAATAAAAAAAATCAATAAATTATCAGTGATAGAAATTTTGCTCGTTGATTCTCTCTAGTGACTTATTTTCATCTAAGCTAAAAGACGGAATTATGTTTTTAGTGATGGAACTTTCTGTCGTTAATGACATGAAATCCGTCGATGATGTAAAAAAATTTCATCACTAATCAGTGAGGGAATTACCAACGGAAATTAAGTTTTTTAAGATGGAGTGAGTATCAACAACTTTGATTTTTTCAACAGAAAATTTTCATTGCTAATCCGTCATTAATCGTCTTCAACGATGGAATTTAACTTTTAGCGACGAAATTTTCTATCGCTGAAGGCTTATTTTATTGTAGTGCCTTGACACACAACATTCTTTTCATATCCTTGACATAAGGCCATTCATTTAAAAGATCATTTTTGCACTTGCCTCTAAGTGTAGGGGTGATCTTTGGTTACTATCCAGTCGAGAAAGAAATCAATAGGCTCAAATGGGATAGTGAGGGGATAATTCCATTTTATATAAGGAAACAAGAGAAGATCATTTATCATATCAAACCAGAATATTTTTGTTGAGAAGTAATCCTTGGGACGCAAATTTTCTTTTGGTTTTCAAAATCGTTTAAACATCTTACATGTATAGTGTCGCAATCAATTTCTTATTATTTTATTTTTTTCATATCACAACTCATGCCCAAAAAAAGTATCTCAGTCGACTTGCTCCTTTATAAAAGCTCTAATGCAACAACATCCATTTTTACCATTTATTCAAATCATTCATGTGGTCTTTATCCAAATTAGTATCAGAGTATTCAAAATCGATCAAGGAATATGGCTTTATTGGATGACTTTGTCATAGAATGTGAGCAAAGGGTAATTCAGAAGGTATTTGAGAGTTTTGGTAGATGATGTGTTCGAGGTTCTAGTATAGCCTTAACATATATCAAATCACAATATATCAAGAATTTAAAAGAGTACCTTATGAATTGGTTCTTAAAAATTTTGAAATGATTTGTAAGTTAAATTTCCTTGCTCATAGTTTAAATGAAGGTTATTAACTTTCAATCCTATCAAAGTAAGTGGAGATAAGGTTTATGAAATTCAAACTTTATGATCATTCAAGATTCATTCCTTTGAGTGGTTTGAGGGAACATAGGGTGTAATGGTTCAAGATGCTCATTCTTGACAGTGATCACTAGTCTTTACAAAGATCAATATTTTTTTTCATTTACAAAAAAGAAAAAAATGCATTTTATGATCATGAAAATATGCCATGTAGGGCATTAATTTTCAAATAATCCTAAACTTAAAAATTAGAAGAAAGAAAAAAAATTTTATAAATTAAAATCAACATGCTTATATAATGCTAAAAAATAAGAAGCAATACAAAGAATTCAATTTCACAAGTGTTTTCAAACTTATATCACTTGCAAAAACAAGGAATGCCTTATTTCGTAATTACATTCACATCCTTCTTGTCATTTTCAACTATTAAATCTTCTTTTAAACATTTATTTTCTATCAAATTCATTTCGATCATGTTCATTTTTTGAAAGGGATTTCCTTACTTTCGGAGAATGACAACTTAGACTCCCTTACCATTGGAATTGCTCATATCTTTTATGCATGATATGAAAGTTTGTATGCTCAAATGCATGTATGCAATGCGTGACACTACAATGTACATGACATGTTTACAAATGCAAATATGTTATACAATGCACTGATAATGCAAAATGCAATAAAAAATTGGGAAAAAGAAGAGAAAAAAAACTTATAACTAACCCCAAAATATCTTTCTATTTGTCTTCATTTTTATTTTTATTTTTTATATTTTTCTTAAGACCAATTTTTATTATCTTCATCAATCTAAAATCACTTTTTGTCATTTTTCATCCAAATTACTGTTAAAAATGTTTTGACTCTATTTTTTTGAACAAATTAGAGGACAAAATTTAGTGAAAGAATGTGAGAAGAAGGTAAAAAATGTTCCTTTATGTGTCCTAAGCAGTAAGTTTTTCTACATTGTTGGTTGACATGTCTTTATCTTAAGGTTGGCCTTCTTAAGTTCTACTACATGCTTGGTTTCAAATTTATAAGGATATAAAGGCTCTAAAATTGTACTTCACTGGTGTCTACATAAGACTAATAAGGCATACTAATCCTTATTTATTATAGGCTACAAATGAAAAAGGTTTAATTTGAGTAGGAGTTTTTCTCTAGCCATTTTGGAGGTTATAACCTCACAAAAGTGTGGGTACTCTACTCCCCTCTACGAAAGACAGAGCCCAAGTATAGAATCCAAGTTATGCATATGCAAGTGGTGGTGTGTGAAGGAACAAATCATAAAAAAATAGTGAACAAAAATTCATAAAGGAGATATTCAAAAAACATCAAATTTTAGACCATTCAACAAAAACCTAAGATAACATTAAAATTAATTATTGACTTGTGTTGGTTCTAACTAAGAGGAAGTGAATCGATTTTCGACTAAAATTGATAACTTAAAAGTTTTCTAATCAATTTACACAATCATACACAATTTATATATCAAATTGAAGAGCTAAACGTAAAAAGTGTAAGGAAAAGAGAAAGCAAACACAATATTGTTTATAGAGGTTCAACAAATCTTGTGCCTACATCCTCTCTCATTGAGCCTCTTGTTAAGGGATGATTCCACTAATCCAATTAAATGTTTTACACATCTCTTTGTAGGTTGGTGAGACCTCTTATACTTCCTTTTGATGGATTAAGAAAAAACCACTCAAACCCACTTACTAGTGGCTACCCAACCTCTCACAAGTTTACCTCACAAGGGTTATACTCCCCTTGATTACAAGAATTTAAATATAGTGTTTGAGCTTGTGTAAATAAATGAACCTCACAAGGTAGATGTTTACAAAGATGAATATTATAATGAGAATGATGGAAGAATACAAAGTTTTGAGCACTAGAAAATTACTTTCAAGATTGAAGGTGATATTTATATGTTTCTCTTGGCTCCAAACTCTTTAATGCAGGTATTTATATGCCCATGTGGGTTGGTGAAGTGTTTAATGCTTTTCCTCCCGTTGAAACCCTCAAAATATAGCCATTGGAAGTATTCTTAGCACAAGGGGATTAGTGCCTTTACCAATGGGATAGATCCATGCCTTTGAAACCTATCAAAATCATGCCTGTTGAGATAGGAGGATCGATCCCTCTATTTTGGAAAGGCTACTGCCGTCATAACATAGATCCCTATGGAGGGAAGGATCGATCATTTGTTCTTGAAATGCATTTTCTGGGTAGTTTAAGTATAAAAATGAGTTTATAAACCAATTTCAATTTCATTTAACAATATCTTAACTTTCAGTACATGATATTGAGTCCAAAAGCTAACAAGTAATTTTCTAAAAAAATATTCAATAATTATATGAGAAAATTACTAAGTATTAATTTGTAAAATCAAATTCGAAAAGGATCAAAGACCAATATGAAAATAATCAATTAAATTATGGTCTTGAATTTAAATAAAAGGCCAATCATAAGATTTGTGAAAATTATAATTAAATAAGTAAATTTACAATATGGATCATACATTTAATTTTTATCATATGATTTGTAAAAATCATAATTAAATAAGCAAATTTACAATATGGATCATATATTTAATTTTGTTTAAGTGTTTGTCATTTCAAAATAGTTATATCAATTTAAAGCTAACAACTCAACCCTCTAAATTGTGAGAACCAGTTATTTTATACTGTATGTGTACAGTTATTCACTTATTTATTAATAAATGATTTATTTGTAAATATTTTATAAATTGTAAATATAAAATGATATGAGCCCCACTTGGATTTTCATGTCCAAATGAAATTATGAATAACAGATCAGTATACGGTTGGTGTAATGATTATAAGGAAGAAATTTTAGAGACTTGAAATTTTGTTATCTTCAGTATTTGGAGTTGTTGGCAAACAAATTGGAAAATGACGGATACATCCCAAGGGTATTTTCGTAAATTCCTCCCAAACCAAAATGAATTGGGACAAAGTAAAAATATCATGTTATTCCACATGAAAAGTACTTTAACATGGTGTCAATAGATTTTTCGAAACGGTCACAAAAACAAAAAATTTCGCTGGCAGGTCGTGGGTAAAATCGTAATTTCTCACTATCAGTGCATCGCGCATCAACGAAACCACTTCCAATCATCAAGATATGTTTAATATGATAATTTGGAATTGGAATTCGAAAATTTAGAGCACATTTACATGGTTTTTACACTAGCAAGACCGTAAGGACAAAATTGTTCGAAATTTTCATAACCAAGGGCATTTTTGTAATTTACCCAATTTTCAGAATTCTCCATATAATTAATTCTTTTGAGATCTGCTGCTGTTCATCATCTCTCTCAATTGTCTCCCATGCCATTTCCAAAAGAAAAGAAGAGAAAGAAAAGTCAAGTTTCCAAACTACTAATTTAGTCAAATTTTCACCAAATTTTTTATTACAAAAACATCTTATTTTCTCTCCTCTACCTACCTATACCTATATCTCATTGAATAAGCCATCATACAAGAAGAAAAAGCTCTTCAAAGATTCAGCCAAGCAAGGTAATCTCACTATTTCTTATGCTTCTCTTGAATCTAATGGTGTAGTTTCATTTCTCTAAGCATGCTTAACATGCCTATAGCCTTAGTTTCATTAAATTGTTGAAAAATCAAAAGATGCCATGAGAGGGGGTTTCGGCCAACATGGGAGCCAAAATGGATGCCAAAATGATGGTTAAGCATGATAGAACATGAATTAGTCATTAAATTGATGAAATACACAAGGAATCTCAAGAAGTGAGATTCATGGTTGGTTTTGATGGTTTGAGGGTAGATTTAGAATGTAAGAATTACAAGAAGTACTCCAGGATACTCGGATTTAAATTCTTACGTAAAACGAAGAAATTACGTTATACTACCGGTAGAATTTATACTGCAAAAATAATTGCAGTGTACCATGTGGCTGCATATAGATAGGAACAATAGCTTAAAAATAATTATTTATTAAGCTAATAAATTTGGTGGAATTATCTGTAGCCCGAGAATAACGAACTGCGAGTAGTGCATCCGAAAAGTTCAGTTTTACTATACAGATAAGGGATGCGTATGCAAGCTGTAGCGATATTTCGAATGCATATTTATTATGCAAATAATTTACTATGAATATTCTTGAAATGAATTGCATGGAAATTTGTGGAATTGAGGCTTTATATGAAAATTGGAACTGTGTTTAATTTGCAGGAGGGCTAGGGTAATAACGACCGTTATGCTGTTGAAAATTTATAGAATATTTTCTAAAAAATATTAGAAAATATTTAATTGCATGATGTGATGATTTCCTAGCCTTGAAAATAAGAAATTTATTATTTTTCATAAAACATGAATATACCAAAAAATATTATTTAAATATTCATGTTACCAATTTTACTGAAAGTGAGAATATAGAATATTCCTCTTACACATTTTATAGCATATGATATGATTTATGAGATGAAAAGATGGAAAGTGAATATTTTATAAATTATTTTCCTTAAATATTCATTTTATAAATTAATAAAATCCTTTATGAATTGATTAAAGAATTACCAATTTTATTTATTTCCATAAAGGTGATATGATTATGACAATACTGTTCTGAGTTTGCTAGGCCTCATATTGTGCCGATATGTGATACGTGATATGTGATATGTGACATGTGATATGTATTCAATCTTGGTTGACACCTGATCAGTGTTTGATGAGGACTCACTTAGACTATGGCCAGAAATCTGACATGATTATTATTGCCCTACTGGGTACTTTTCCTTGAGCATGATATATTCTAGATGATGCCTTAGTCTCTACTTTTATAGGATGTGAAATGATATGTGACATGGAAAATGTGTTTAAATGAAAAGCATATGAATATGTTTTCATATGAAAAGAAAAATGATTTTTAATAGTTTACTGTACTACATGGAGTACCATACTAATTATGATTTTATACAGTAATATGTGAAATGAGTTTGAATGAGAATTATGATTTATTTAAACTAATATTCTTTTTAAAGAATATATGAATATTAGTTTATTTTATTTAAATGCTTTATTTTATAAAAGCATTATTGAAATAAGAATACGAAATGAAGTGGGAAAATGATTGATCCCAACAACAAAATTTACTCTCTATAGTCGCTTCTAGGTTCTGGAACAAGACAGGTATTTCAAAATACCTTCCTTACTCCATCCGGATCCCTAGCTGACTATAGTATCCTTCCAATGTTGGTCTTAGAGCACCTATAGGAAAAATACTGATTTTACGGCATACAAATTTCAGATATCTAGTTTTACATATAATTCTCTTACTGAGCCGTGGTTTGCTCACCCTTTTATTTTAACATCTACAGAGTACTTCTAGTGCCTGCGTGATTTGCATCCGGGGATTGTTGGCTGCGCATATAGTGCCTCGAGGCAGTGAGCTTATATCGTGGAGGTATAATCATTTATTTTATATGTTCAGACCTATTTTACAGTACTACCGTGTTGTAAATTAAACAGGGGATATAAAAGATAAATAAATTTTCAGCATGTATATATTTCATTAATTATGAATTAAAGTTTGTTAAATAGTTACTATATAAGGAAAAAGGAAAGTAAGACATCATAGACAACCCAACCATATAAATGTGTGAAAAAAGTGTGTAATACCGTATATACGAGATGTGACATAAATCCCTAGAGAAGTCACCAAGATTTCATAATGTATTAAGTTTTGGAAACTTAATAGCTAGACACAAATTATAGAGTCCTCACCAATCATTAAAACCTAAGTGTGATTGGGCACTTATTCAAACTATAGATAAGGATTGGTTTACATCACAAATTTGGGGTTTAGGAGTACGGTTACATCTAAGAAAGGTGTTAGGACCCTTACAACTTCCATCCTAGAATGGTACCTAATTACACTTGCGTTATCTATAAGATGGTTTTGATTAAATGGTCTTTAACTAAATGTCCTTTATTTTATCCACATATTTAAATATTGAAAATTTTAAAAGAAACTCTCACTTATTCTGGTAGAATTCCTTAAAATTTTATCATCACCTCACAAATATTCAAATAGTACCGTTTGAATTTTTTGAAAAGGTTTCGTCATCAGATTCATTAAATCTTTTATATAAAAAACCTCCTATTTCGTCTTGACCTAATCTTAATTTTATCCTATCTTTTTTTTTATTTCCTTTTTTTTCCTAATTTGATTTCTTTCAAATTTTATTAATTTTTTAAAAACAAAGTCTAATTATTAATATTTAAAATTTTTAAGTCTTCTTTTATTCTAGCAAGACTTATAGAAAATTTCTAACCTAGTGAACATTTCTCACCTAGATATTTTCAAATGTCAATTACTTGTGTCTCTTTAGAATCTTATCCTTGACCTTCATTGATTCTCAATTTATTATTATATTTTGAAAATAAATATTGAATATTGATGTTGAAAATTTACCTTAAATCCTCCATCATTTTGGCAAAATTTAAGGGAAATATTTCACCTAAAAATTTTTAAATGTCAGCCATTCGTGACTTTTTAATATTCTATCATCGAAATAATCTATATTTATTTTCTCAAAATTTATTAATTTTATATAATTTTATAAATGAAAATAACCTTAATATATAAAGCATATTATACATCTTATCTAAGATATTAATCTAACATATTATTATTATTATTATTATTATTATTATTATTATTATTATCATCATCAAACTAACTAAATAAATTATAAAAATAAAAGCCAAATAGTAAAAAAAAAAAGATAGAAGCTATGCACGGGTCAGACAGCTCACGAGTCGAAACGTGAGTCAGAATGGGTTAAGGCGCAAACCTTGACCTCCCTATACTCTAAACGGTGCTTGTTTCGCACTTAGTATATGATTTCCTAATTTTTTTTTCAGAAATTTCAAATCACATTCTTCTTTCTCCAAAAAAAAAAAACCCTGCCTCTCTAGAATCCCCTTTATTCTTCAGCAGTTGCGCCACATTTAAACTTATCCAAAATACGATCGATCAATTTGGGCTAAAGTTTTAAGTCAAATAAACGTTTAATGGTTCGAAAGATTGGAAAAAATCCTAACCTATTAAAACACCTTATAACCATCCACCCTTCAATATTCAAGAAATACTGCGTGGAATCCTTAAGAAAAATTGGATGCAATTTTCAACTAGCCCTGTAGAAGAAACTTCCTTTTTTTTTTTTGTTGAAACGCTACAAATTAAGACAGTTGTTGTCTCCCTAAGCATTGGAAACTCTTATTTTCGGCTTTGGTGTGAACTTGGGATTCGTGTAAACCCTAATGTAGCTAAATACAGAAGAATTGCAAACTTTGTGATTAGCAAACCCTGAAATAGACAAGAACAAGATTTATGAGTGTGCTTATTTCTCCAGTGTTCTGGATTAGTTTTGTTGCTCAAGAAGAAAATTGTGTTTTTCCTTGTGATAAGAGCTTAAAAATTTGGAAATCTTGGGTGGTGAATTTTGAATATCGAATTGTTAGTACATTAACTGCCATAATATAATTCAACCTTATGGAAGTTGCATCAATTTTTATGTGGATTACTGTTAGAGCCAAGATAATTGGACAGCTTTGGCTTGCGATAATCTACTTTCATTGTGTAGAGCCAACAAGAGATCAAAGTCTTTTGATTATGATATCTTAAGACGATATAAAATTTTAAAACCCATTGTTTGCGCATGACCTATGAAAATTGATTTCTATGTGTTTATCATCAAGTTGATTCAATGATGTTTCAGTTCTTCCGTGGTTACTTCAACGATAGCCATCCATTTCACCAGGACTTGGGACTTATTCCTAATGAATCGTAATTAGAAAAATCATTGGAGTTTATAAAGACTATTTGTAATAAGAGACAAAGTAGTTTGACATTATTTTGGATAAGGCCCCGTAGAATTTTCCTTCTTGTTTTTTTCTTGGAGGGCTACAAGTTAAAGTCCTCGTAGAATTTGCAATGCTCAAGTTGTCCCTACTTCGTTTCAGATTACACTTTCCGTTGTGTTTCTCACTTTTCAAACAAAAAAATGTGGTATTTTTCATCTTCCTTTTTAGGATTTAGTTCAATTTCTTTTTGTTTTTTCCTCCTTGCAAAACAGTTATTCTTTCTTTCTTTTCATTTTTTTTAAAATCTGATAATTATATAAACGAATAATTAGCGCATTTTTATGAGATTACATTTTATAAGAAAAACAATTTTAATTATAATAAAAATATTTTTTTATATATATTATATAACATATATTTCATTTGAAATTATGAGAAGCTAAACCTTGACCATTAGATCTAGAAGTCCAAAATTTTATTGGATTTATATTTAATACATTGATATTGTATAGTAGTTATACATCATCGTCAACCACAAAGCATCATTTCATTAATAAGCAAAATAAAAAAAATGCAAGTCCTAAAAAAATAGTTTAATTAAAACTAGAAAATTTATTGATTTTTATTTTTAAAGATCTATATTTTTTAACTATATATATATATTAATGAAGTGTTATTTTGTGATTGATTGACAATTTATAACAATAATATCTGGTAAAAAAATACTTCTAGAAACCAACAAATTAACCAAAAAAACCACTAAGCAAAATAATATTAAAATAAGCTTACACATGATTAAATTTAAACTTATCATGCATGCATGCCCTTTGCCATTGAAAACAAGACTTAATTGGCCTTATCGAGAACCTTACGTGTCTCTTTCAGCTACTTGAAGTCAATGTCATATTCATGCCGAAAAGTATCGTTTTTGAAAATTGAAACACAGATAACCAAAACCAATCGTGAAGCACTAATTCTTGTTCAAAAAGGGGAAGTGGAAAAGGGTTAGGCAATCTTGTCATGACTCATAGCCATTGATCAATTTCTGTGAAGAACTGCAATTGAGACTAGATCAATGAAGGGTAATGATAAAATAATCTAAAGCAGTAAATTCAAATCAAAACCAAGAGGCTAGAAATAAAGGGTAATGATAAAATAATCTAGAGCAATAAATTCAAATCAAAACCAAGAGGCTAGAACGTTGGGGCAGCTTCCAAAATCCATTTCCTTGGGCAAAACAAAATGTGCTGGAAAGTGAGAGCCGAGCCATTGAAGTTTAAAATATTGTCAACTTTTAACAAGGCGCCAGGCCAGCTTGCCTCACTAACCACCACACACGTACACCCACTCAACTCTCTCTCTCCCTCTCTGATTACAAAATTATGATTCAATTCATCGGGAGGTGGATTTGACCTCCATTTTTTTATTTCTTGAGAAAGATGCTTCTCCCTTGTGAAAAAGTATGGTTCATTCTCATGTTTGTTAACCAAAGCTTTATACCATGTTGTATGATCATAATCAATTGGCTAAAAAGGCATGCACCATGCCTAATGCGCAAGAGTCAAAAGGTAGATTGAATTCCACTTAAGATTTTCACTAAATTTGGAAATTTTGGAGGGGAAAGATTGGACATGATAGGTTAGGGACGTTTCTTTTCGCTACTTGTATAAGTTAATCATGTAGCTCTTTGATCACAACTCACAATCACTAGTTCTCGACTTGAAAGGCTTTCTATTTCATGTTTGTGGATTTTACTTACCTTTTGCGGAAGAAATCTATTGGACTAATGTGGGTTAGTGTAAGTTGCAGCCAACTTACCAAGTGATTCAGTCCATCAATGGTGATCCATTTATTGGAAGCCTAGAAACCTCATCATCTCAGGCCCATTGATTGCTTGGTACCTGTCCGACCTCCCAGCTTACAGGACAGCAGTGAGCCCACTTCTGAGGGGGATTGAGGTAGGCATGGCTCATGGGTTCCTCCTTGTAGGACCATTTGTTAAAGCAGGGCCTTTGAGGAACACCCCAATGGCTGGAGGAGCAGGGAGCCTGGCGGCTGCTGGCCTTGTGGTTACACTAAATATTTGCTTGACAATGTATGGTGTTGCATCGTTCAAGGTAGGAGAGCCATCCAGTGCTCCTTCTTTAACTTTGACTGGGCGGAAGAAGAAGCCTGATCAGCTCTAAACAGCTGATGGGTAGGCTAGCTTCACCGGAGGGTTTTTCTTTGGAGGAATTTCTGGTGTCATTTGGGCCTACTTCCTCCTTTATGTCTTAAACCTTCCCTACTACTTCAGGTAGATTTTTTTGTTCTTTTTTTCTTTTTTTGTTTCTTAGTTCGCTTCCTAAATTATGTTGCGTTATGTAAAGACAACCGAAAATCAAGTTGTACATTTGATATTACATACTTCTGTTACTGAAATTTGTCCCCATATATATATATATATATATATATATATATATATATATATAAGATTAATATTTTTGCAAACCAACAGTTAGATTTAACAACTTACTCATATCTATTATGCATGTAAAATTTTAAATCAATATGATATTTCTATCATTTTAATCAAAATAGCATTTTTTTAATATATATTAATGATTGAAACTTTATTTTATGAAATAAATAGTTAGACGTATTCGATTAACTTGAAATTTGGTATGTATGATTTATGTAAATAGAACATAAAATTCAATAGGCGGATTAAAAAAATTATAAATCATATAATTTTAAAACTTTATAGTTTTACACACTTTTTTTATCCGTAGATTAAGTTAAATGAACGGTTAATATTAGAACTCTTCATATGTAAAAAAAATACTTTCTTTCCTTTTTACATTGTAAAAATATTTTTTTCCTTTTTTTAAATTTTCTCTTTTCCACCTTTCTCTTTACAGCAGACTTCTCTCCTCCATCTCTCTCAAACCACAATAGCCTTCTCCATCTCTCTTTTGTGATTGGGGATGATTATTCCTTCCTTCTATAAGTCACTGCAACACTCAAGATTTAGATGAAATAAAACCATAGTCATGCAATTTCTCTATGAATCACGATTTAGATGATTATTTTTCTAAATTCTAACATGGAAATAATCATCTAAATCTTACAAGAATAAACATACCCGACACTACAAATCACAGTAGCTATGAAACTATAATTTTCCATTTATGAATTGATGTTGTCCGATCTTTGAACTTTGCTGGTCCCCATAGCCACACGACAATCTCTTTATCAAATTAATGTTAGAATATCAAAGCTTTTTGTCATATACTAGAATACTAGAATTACAAGAGAAATAAAAACAAACGTCTCTCTCAACCTTTTTTTTTTTGTAAAACAAGACATATTCAAATTTTGTCTAAATTTGTTATTTTCTTCAAATGCTTTAAATAAAGACTTATTCTTCTTAATCAATTTGATACATTTGTGAATATATTTTTGATCAACTTTTTACAAAAATTGAATCATAATTAACAATAATAAGAGAAAATATTTTTACAATGTAAAAAAAGGAAAAGAAAATATTTTTACAATGTAAAAAAAGGAAAAGAAAAAATTTTTACAATGTAAAAAAGGAAAGAGAAAATATTTTTCATTTATTTTATGTTTAGTTTTACATATGAAAAGTTTTAATCTTAACTGTTCATTTAACTCAATCTAAAGGTCAGAAAAGCATGTGAAACTATAAAATTTTACACAAGTATAAGTGGATACCTCGTCATACACACACAAAGAGAGATAAATAAATATATATATATTTATAATCAACAAGTAGTTGAAAGAAGATGAATGAATTCCTCTCTCGGACGTTTGAATACAGTTTGAATCTTAGAGTTACCGTTGTTGGAAGAGTTTTACCGTTTATCACTTTTGACTCAAATAAAATTAATCTCAGATCGTAAAACGGATGAAAATAACTGTAGTTAAACCATTTATATATATATATATATATATATATATATATATAAAAGAATTGTTCTATAAGATATCAGTTATAACAATTTACATTTAATTTAGCAATACTTACCTCTTTTAAAAGATTTGATGTTTGGACTAATTCTGTCCTACCTCTAAAAATTTTCAATAAATACATAAATAAAAGCTTACATCTATTTTTGTGCATAAGAGCGGTTCTTTGCTTTACATTGTAAAGACTAACCCTATATTTGGATTAGGAGTGGGGAGGGAAAAGAAGAGGAAAACTAAGTAAAACAAGACAAGATTGAAAACTTTTCTCTTGTTTGGGAAATTTTTTAGCTAAGGACAGGAAAGAGAGGGGAGGGTGAGCACTCCTTGCTTTTTCTTGACTTACTAAGTTTTTTAAAAATCCCAATTTGAAGTAAACAGGAAGGAAATGTAACGTGAAAAAATTTTAACAGGTAAAATATTAATTTTTATTATATTATAAAATTTAAAACAAAAGAGGTTATAATTGAGAAAAAAACATTATAGTGAATCATTTTCTTTCCTTTTCATTGCTTAACCAAACAAGGGTTCTTAAGCTTACTTTCCTTTCTTTTTCTTTATTAATTTTAGCTATCTAAACAATTGGTACATGTATCCTTTCTTTTCCTCTCCTTTCTTTTAGTTTACATTCCTTTCCTTTCCTTTACTAATATCTATTCAAACATAGTGTAAACTCTTGGTCTTGACTCTTGCCACGCTGAGTAATCCCATGAGAGCCTGGTCAAACAGCTGATAAGCTTCTCTTTATTTGATGAAAATTGAAAATAATTTTTAATGCAACATTTTTATTCTTACAAATAACCATCTTCAATATAAAAAAAATGTACATACAAAAAAAAGTTTTTTTTTCCCAAAAAGAGAAATATATATTACTGAGGATGTATACTTTGTAAATTGTAACACACACAATATATATTAAAACTTAATTTTAATTTTATATATTTGGTTAAAACAAAAATTAAATTTAATTGAGAAAAATATAAATAATAAAGGTCATTTTATAATTTTAACAACAAATGACTAGTTGGTCTTCCTCATAAAAAAAACTACCTCACTTCAAAAAAAAAAAGCATATGGCTGCTTATAAGATGGAACTAAAATTTGTCTTATTGTATTTACCCCAAATAAAAATTCAAGGAGACATCTCTAGAATCAACTGAACCTAGCACTGTCAAAATGGGTTTAATCTGGTTTGATTCGAGTCAGCCTTAATAGGTCGGGCCAAATATAGATCATACAAAAAAGTCTTATTTTTTAAAAATAGACTTGAAAATGTAAGTTCAAATCCGTTCTTAGTCTAAATGGGCCGGCTTATATTTACTTGGTTTATGTATAGGCATTTAAATTTTATCTTACAAATCTATTTAATCAAACAAGATTAATTATATGTAAATAAAGAAAAGGATACATCAAATATAGTTATAAATTAAAAGATATTACAAACAAAAAAGTTAAATGGACTGGCTCATTTAGGCTCGAGCCTAAATGCCTAAATGAGCCATAAAAAGCATTTTTCCTTAGGGTTTACAAAAGTGAAGCCTAAATCCTTAAAATATGAACTAGGCTGGGCAGCCCAATGAGCTTTGACTTACTTTGACAATGCTAACTGACCCTATACAGAAAGTTGAGGTTAGTATTATGATGTGAACACAAATTTTTAGTAAAAGTTTGCTTACACTGAGAATAATTGGTTATCTAAATTTAGCTGCTGTATTTATTCGATCTGGTAGTTAGTAAAATCATTTTGAACCAAATTTAATTCTAATTAATGTCAAAATAAAAATAATTTAGTAGTACCAATTTTCAATATAGTTGAGTTAAACAATATGATTTTGGTTAAGTGTAATTCTAATGTCAATATATGTATCATGTACGTATTTTTTTGTCTTTCTTTTGGGATTTTCCCTTGTTTGGGCTCTTGACTATTTAAATCTCATTTAGACCATTTTGCTTGAATTTTACCTGGGCCATTACTTTTTTCAGCTTGGGCTAGTGATTGATTTTTACTTTAGGCCACACTTGTATTGATTCAATTTAGACTTTTTTTTGTTAATAAGAGTAATTTCCTACTTTAGACTACATAATATCTAAACTTTCCATGACCTTTAAGGTCATCTTGCAACATCCTTTCTAGACCACTAGGATGAGCATGAAGCCTCAACAGATCAAATTTACTAGCTTGAGCTAAATTAGTTTTAAGGTTAGGACATGCATTTGCTTCTCAATAAACAAGCTATAAGGAGTAATCCTAGTCTTGTTTCAGTAAAGTTTAACAACTGTGAATGCCTTGCGAGAGAGGCTCTTTGTTCTTTAATGGTTGCAAAACTTTCTGAATAACCAATAAAGATTTTGATTGCACCAAAACTCTCTTAAATCCCAACTCTCAAGCCATCACTTGAATAAATAGCAAAGATCTTTGTTCTTGTGATTGAACCTTTACCCAACCTTTGGTGAAACCAAACATCCACTTACCTATTTTTGCTAAGTGCACTATAGGATTATATTGTTGATGCTTAGTATACTATGCAGGGAATATCAATATAGAATAAGATTGCAATAAAAGTCAATCGTACATTTCTCGATTTGATGTGATTTATGTTAAATCACTTCACATTCCCTGAATCCAAGTGGAACGAAGTTATAGAGATTGTAACCTATATTTTGAATCAAGCTCCAAGTGGACGAGTTGTTCTATTTTCCATGTTTTGGGTTGTAAAGCAAGGTAAAGGCCTTTAAGTCGTAATCAAGGAAACTGGACTATAAAACTAAAACAACTATTCTGTTGGTATTGTATTAGTTAAAGAGATTTTAGGTGTTGGCTCTTTGTCATATAATGCTAGAATCATCAAGTTTGTATGTGCATTCTATTTAGAGAATGGCTTAGAGAGTGGAAGTTCTAAGCTAAGCAAAGTCATCAAGGAACAGAATATTGTTGTGCCTATCCTCTATATATATATATATATATATATATATATATATATATATATATATATATATATATATATATCTATATATATATATTATTTTTCAATAGAATATGGAACAAGTGAAAAAACCAATAGTTGATCCAAATATTCAATTTCTGAACCAACACTTGAAATTGCAAAAGAACATGAATATGATATTCATGTGTCTTTTGATTCTAACACTTTTGAGGATGCTATTATTAATACTAACTCTTTGAATTGGATACATGCTACTTAGGGTTATACACATCTATGTTGTATAACAATGCATGGGATCTAGTTGAATTGTCTATCATTATAGATCAAAAAAGACTTTAGAGGTCAGGTAGAAAGATTTAAAGCCACATTTTGGTCAACGGCTTTGAACAAAGAAATGAACTTGGTCATAAGGAAACTTTCTCTTTAGTGTCTACCAAAGATTCTTTTAGGATCATGATGGCATTGGTAGCTCATTTTGATATGAAGTTACATTAGATGAACATTAGAATGCCTAAATGGAGTGGCCTGATAATTTTATGATCCCTAAGATGGAAAATATGGTTTGTGAACTCGAGAAGTTCACTTGTGAACAATAAACAACATCCAAATTGTGATATTTAAATTTTAATAAGATTGTCACTTCAAGAAGAACATTATTGATCAATGAATTCATTTTAAGGTTAGTGGGAATGGCTATGTGTTTCTTTTGCTCTATGTGATGATATCTAACTAGCAGCCAATGATGTTGACCTATTGTATAAGACAAAGTTCATGCTATAATGTCATTTTAGGATGAAGAATTTAAGTGAGACTTCATTTTGTTTTACAAATTTAGATTCTTTATGATAGACTTTGAAGCAACTCCGTTTGTCTCAAAAAACTACATTATGTATGTTAAGTAGGTTGGTATATACTACTCTTCTCCTGCTAAAGCGAATTTCATAGAAACTGACATGCTATGAAAATCTTAGTGTCTTCAAAGTGATAATGAAAGATTTCATTATTGAGTGTTATGTATGCCTTTATTTTAGGTTATTCAATGTAAGCTCAAGTTAGTATACATTCTAAAGTAGTCTATGTTGTAGGTTTACTTCGAAGACATTTAAGCGATCTTATAATAAAAAGCTAGAAATATACAAAGAAAGTGTTCAACAAATCTAACATTCTAAGTCTGGTTGGATATTCTAATGTTAATTTTGCATGCTATCCAGATGATAGAAACCCAACTTCTTGTTATAATTTCATGTTGCTTGGAAGATTCAACTAGTTCTTGGAAAGTGAAAACAAATGCTTACAACATTATTTATAATGAAGGCTAAGTCTGTAGCATGTTATGAAGCTACTTGTTAGACTATTTGGCTATGAAATTTTATGTATTCTCGTAATGCTACGAAAATTGCTCTCTCTCAAAATGCTGAAAGTTCCTTATGCTCCAAAGATAATGATTTATTATAGAGAGTAATAGAAACCATTATTAATTTGGATTGTAGAGCATATAGCTATAGAGCTGTAACGACTTGTTACCATATTTTTACCTTATTTTACACAATTTATCCGGTTGGGCTGTCTGTGATACTTCACTTTATTTCTTATGTTAAACAATTTCATAAAATATTGTTTATATTACATAAATCCCCTATCTTACTTAATAAGCAAGTAGTACTGCATACATGTCTAAATACAGAAAATAAATGATCGTACCTCATATAAATCAGTCGGTCTGTCACAGTGTCCTTTGTGTACAGTCGTAATCCACAAAATATTGGATCTCACCATCATTAAAACCTGAAATGTTTAAAATTAAAGGGTGAGCAAACCACAGCTCAGTAAGAGAGTTATATGTCACACTTGATATTCGGCTATCTATATGCTGAAAATATTTTTTATTTTCTTTAAAATCTTCCTAACTGGCTCTAGGCTCACATGTAGGAAGGATACTACAGTCGGCTAGGGATCCAGATAGAGTAAGACAGGTATTTTAAAATACCTGACTTGTTCCGGAACCTAGAAGCAACTGTAGAGAATACCAATTCCATTGTTTTCAAAACGATATAATTTTCGTTTTTCCACGGAGTAAACCACTTATTTCTTTTCAATTCAGTATACTTTAAAACATGTGGCAGTTCAGTAATAAAAACAGTGGTTTACTTCTCTTCAGTACAGTAAAAACAGTACAGTACAATGATTTGTAAATATCCAATCATTGGATAATTACTTCTTCGATTATTTCTATCTTAGAAATAATTCTTATGTTTTTCTTTTAGAATAAACATTTATTTCTCTTTTCAAATCAGTAACCGTATCGTACGATTTAGTAAAACAGTATATTCAATAAATCAGTAAATCGATATGTTTCAATCAGTAGATAGTAAACAGTAGCTACCAATTCAGAAAATAGTATAAGATAGCTTTCAGTTCAATAAACAGTAAATGGTAGCTTTCAGTTCAGTAAAACAGTAATCAATGGCTACCATTTCAGTAAACAGTACAGTTCAGTAACACAGTGTTTTGGTACGGTCTTTCATCAGTAAACAATAAAGAATACACAGTGGTTCAGTACAGTAGACAGTACAGTAAACAGTAAGTGATAAGTAATAAGTGAGACTAGGCAACACCCTACAAGTAAATCATGCTATCATTGTCCACTAGGGACACAGTAACAGTAATGAGATCTATGGTCATGATCTATAATATGTCCTCGGTGTACGCTTGCTAGGCGACAATCCGGGACGCTGATGACTAGCTGGTCAATCAGCCACGTGACAGTAACAGTGTATGTGATGCATGAAACTCGGGGCCTAAGTCTCAAAACAGTATAGGCCGTACCAAAGCCTTTATGGATTTTAAATACAAGAAATCGAAATATTTCACAAATATCCATAAGGCTCACATATAAAAAAATCATCACCTTTATGAAATTTATAATTTAAATCACATTTTTCAAAATATTTCATAAAGGTATAAATCATGTTTTTCCATACAATGAAGACAGTTTGCAAAATCATCATTGAAAATATAGAAGGGCAAAACTGTCTTTTTCCACAGTAAAACACATATGCACGCTTTTCCGTGCATTCAATCGAAAACATGGTTTTATAATTATCAGAATTTCAAACAATTCATTTTTATAATTTATGAAAATAAATTATTTATTTTCTAACTTTAAATTCCCATCACCATGTTTTCTTCTAAAAACCCGTGTAGAGACATCTAGTCTCGAAATCATAGTTTTTATTTATTTCTTAACCTTTATGGAATTTTCATAATTAATTATTTCAATAATTGAAACCATAAGGTTTTATGTAAATCAAGTGAATATTTAAGAATATTTATAAAAATATTCACTTCAGTCTCTTTTTCATTTTCATCTCGTTTCACGTGAAATATCACCTACCGTGTGAATTTTCGGTGATTTCCTTTTCACCATTCTCGAAAACATGAATATTTTAAAATTAAATATCACTATATTCATGTTTTATGAAATTTACTTAATTTCTCGATTTTCGAAATCAAATCTTTTATTTTGGTTTTCGATGATTTTCGGTAAATTTTAATAATTTTTTGATAATTTTTCGGCAGTATAACGGCTGCCGATTTGGCTAGCCTCCTGCACGGAAAAAACAATTTATATTTTCAATCGGTGTTTCATCACAATTTCAACCGATAAATCATCACACCATAAAACCGATAATTAATAATAGCATTTATAACATTAAATGCAATTTAAAAACATGGCCGAATATCCTTACAGGCGGCACATGTCTCCCTTACCTATTTCGGGTAGGCGACTGCCTCTCGAAGGTCGCGCCCGTGTTCACCTCGCCCGATTCCATCGGCTCGGTCATCGAGGGAATTTTTTGGAATTTAAATTCTAAAATTTAGAATTTTTCCACAATTATTTAAATAAATAAATTATTTAAATAATTTACTATTTTTCGGGATTTCTTACCGATTCCCGTATTTCCCGGGATTTCCCGTAATTTTCGAATTCTCGGGAATTTTTCAAATTCTGGGAATTCCTTTCCCCTTTTCTTTTTCTTCTTTTTCTTCTTTCTTTCTTTTTCTTTTCTTTTCTTTTTCCTTTTCTTTTCTTTTTTTCTTTTTCTTTTCCTTTTCTTTCCTGGCCGGTTCAGACCAGTCAGACCGGCTCCACCCTCCTCACCGCCGGTTCTCCTCCGGTGGCCGGTTCTCCGGCGGCTCGGGGGCTCAACAGCTGGCCGGCGTCGAGGCGAAGCTGCCGGTGGCCTCAGCTTGGCCTGGATCGGTGGCACGGCGGCGGATCTACTCGGTTTTACCTCGGTCACTTCTCCTCCTCCGTCGGCCTTCCTCCGCCGTTCCCAGCCTCTCTGGTGGCCTCCATCCCATTCCTCTCCTTCCGCCGGTGCTTCGACTGTGGTGGCGGCGGCCGATTTGGCCGGCAATCGCCAGATCTGATTTTCTCCTCTTCTCGGCTTCCGTCGGTTTCCACCCCTGTTTCCGCTTCTGTTCCTCCCGTTTCCATCGCCGGTCGTCTTCTCCTCTCTGGCTGGCGCTGTCTCTACCTTTTTCCCTCGCCGGCGGTGGCATCTCCGCCACCGTCAGCCTCACCTGGGGGGGGGGGGAGGGAATTGGGTTTGCTTCCCCGATTTCTCCTTTCCATTTTTGTTTTTATTTCTTTCTATTTTTAGTATACATCATACTATATACTTTATACTATATACATATAATATATATTATATATTACACATATAATATTATTTCATATATAATGTATAGTACAATATATATTATCTATAATATATATATTGTATATTACAAAATATATGTCTTGTATATATATATGTATATTTATATATTTTAAAATTAAATAACATTTATATAAACATTTATATAAATATAATAATTCCATATATATATTGTATTAACAATATATATACACTCAAACTTTAATGAAATTTAATATTTACATTTTCTCAAATATATATATACTTACATATACATAAAATGTCATACTTGAATACATATGTATTATTTAAATTTAGCAAATAGTATATATATACTTATATATATACCACGGTATATTAATATATATAGTATACCATACGGTATTTAAATACATATGTATTTACGTCAAATTACATTTATATAATTTGTAATTATATAAACATATTTTATTTTCATTTCTCATTTTCTTATTTAATTTGGATTTCCATTTATCCAAATTAAATTTCCCTACTTTCCTTATTTAATTTCCTCTTTCCATTATTTTTATTTTCACTTCCAATTTAAATTTCCTTGACTCGGATTTCCACAATCCGTTCCTTTCTCAATTCTCGGGATTTTCACTAGTATCCTGTTCTCATAATTAATTCATTTATTTATTTCTGATATTTATAATTTCCAATTAAATGGAAAATTTACGGTTATCACAAGAGCTCATTCTGGTTAATCCACTAAGTAAGAGTTTTACTATTAAAGTGCTTTGATGAATGACATTTGTATGAGGCATGTAGAACATTTTGTTGTATTAAGTTAGTGGAAGCTCTGTGTAATGAAACCAGTTGCAATTTTGTTGATGGATTCCTACTTAGCACATACATATATATTGTTTATGTGCATTTTGATGAATATGAGATTCTATTGAATGAGACATTTCATGTGTGAAGACCGAGAATTTTCTAAATAAATATAAGGTATCCGAAAAATTTAATTTGGACAAATTGCAATCCAAATTAAATAAGAAATGAAAAGGAAAATTAAATTGTAAAATAAGAAATGAATGAGGAAATTTAATTTGGATAAATGGAAATCCAAATTAAATAAGAAAATGGAGAAAATTTTTTTGGATATTTAGAAATCCAAAACTTAATAAGAAATAAAAATATTTTGATATAGTTATACAATGATATTATATAAATATATCTAGGATAAATATAAATATTATTTTGTGTTAAAAGTGTAAAAAGTATATATATAAATATATATTTTGATACAAAATATGTATTTAAATACATATTATGAATAGTGTATATATATAATTATGGTGTATAATAATTATATATATATTATAGTTATTATTATTATATATAATAATTATATATATTGAAAAAAAAAAGAAAAGAAAGAAACAGGTGGGAATTGGGATAACCCGATTCCCACCCTTATTCTCCTGTGTTTCAAAACAGAGGAGAAAACAAAAGAAAACAAAAGGGAAGACTGGCGACGCCGAGGGGGGAGGAAGTGGCAGCGATGCCGCCGGCGAGTTGAGGAGAGGGAACCGACGCCGACGTCGGCGGCGACGACGGGAAAGGAGAAGGAAAAAAAAAAACAAAAGTGAAGTGGAACGAGAGAAGCGGGTGAAACTGAAGGAAAAGAGAAAAGAGGGAAGTGGCGGTGCTGGGCGGTCTAGGCACTGCCACCCCAACCCCGATATCGACGGAGCTGAGGGGAAGCGAAGGAAGACCACCGGTGAGGAAGAATGACAGCGGAGGAAGGAGAAACGTGGAGGAGAAGAGACCGAAAACCCACCTCCAGATTCGCCACCGCCGGCTCCGTCGCTGGGGAAATGGAGACCAGATCCGCCCTCGTGGCAACCTCGGCAAGCTGTGGAGTGGCTGAACCGCCGGAATGGGTGGCCGCCGGTGACCGAACCGGCCAGCAAAAGCTAAATCGGCCTGAACCGGTCCGAACCGGTTCAGGCCAGAAAAAAAACAGAAAAGAAAGGGAAAAAAAAAAGAAAAAGAAAAGAAAAGAAAAGAAAAAAGAAAAGAAAAGAAAAGGAAAGAAAAAGAAAAGAAAAGGAAAAAGAAAAGAAAGAAGAAAAAGAAGAAGAAGAAATGGGTAAGAAAAATTAAAAGCATTTTTCGCTATATGTCTATGGAATTTATTAGAAATTCTTGGATTATTTTCTAAATGAAAATATATGTCAATTTCTGAAATTGTAGCAAGACGGAAATGAGACGAATGGTGGAGTTCGATAAGGCTCGAAAATCGAAAAGTGCGCTAAGCTTGGCGAATATGTAAGATACTTTTATAAAGCTTTAGTAGCTTTATATTGTATGTGGGAATTATGATTTTTATATATGATGCATTTATTTAATTGATGTTAAAAATGCTAAGAGGACCCACAACTGATGGTGGGGGTCTTAGTAAGAGATAAAGAAAATGTGAGAATCAATGGCTGTAATTATAAACTGTTTTCCATGCAGGAGGTTTAAAAAAAAATTAAGCCGTTATACTGCCGAAATTTTAGGAAAATATTTGAGTAAAAAGATTAAGTTCTCACATAAATGGATCTTGGAGATAATTATTGAAGATAATTATTGAAAGGATTTTATGGTATTACCGGAAGAATTTGATATTGAAATCGATGAGAAGATAGATCGTTGAAAACGATAATGTGATGAATTATATGGTTTAAACCTTATAGAATTGATAAATAAAGTAATTTTAATATCGCAAATGGTATCAAGTTGAGATTGAGGTGAAATCATTTATTAGACGGATCACTGATAAAAGTGATGATGATTATAGGATACAACTTAAAAGAGAAAAAACTTGAAGTTTTGATTTAGACGGTCAAATGATAGAAGTGCGGAATTATCAATTGAGTGATGATTATGGAATTGATAGATTCAAATAAATGGACCGTCTTAGTGGTATGAACTAAGAGTTTTGCAATAATATGGATAGTCGTAAGACGACTTAAATGATTGAAACACTGTTGATAATGGAAATTGCCAAATCCTTTTAAGTGGTAAATTGCCAATCAAAGAATTGAATTGAGGACGTTTTATAGATAATTCTAGCATGATATTACATTCTACAGGCCATATGAAAAGTGAATTGAGGATTGTGATATGATTTTATGATAGTGAAGTCGAAAATTCTGAATATGTACCAATAGGTCAAACCATAAATGGATTTGATAAGTGATTATTGATCTTGTGGTTCTATGATCCTCGATGTCGACTCTGAAATAGATATCGAATGAGGATATTAGGAATTCATAATTTCAGTATCTTGATTGCTATATGGAAACATGATATTTAGATGCTAATAGATACTAAGAGGATTCACACTGATGATGTGGTTTTAGTATCGCTAATAAAATGTACAAATGATTATTATAGTCGATAATTATCGAAAAAGGATATTGAATACGGAATGGTTTGAATACCAAGTGATCTGGTTGTTAAATAATTAGAGTATTGAACAATCTGAATACAGAATGAAATGAATCTTGAATGATTTGAATAGTGATTTACTGATTTGACAGAAAGAAAGTCTTGAAATCGAATAATTGATGGTGATAAGTTAAATGAATCGCTTCAGCGTATTTGATGAAAATATTACCGAAGTTGCATACTGAAATGTTTTATAGCATCGCATTTAAGCACGCTTTCTTATAACTTGAAGCATTATAATAATGTTTATATGAATACTGAAAAGTATTGATTTGTTTTGAAATGAAAATATATGGTAGATATATATATTTTGATTTATGAAATCTCATACAGAATTTTACCATATGCTTTACATGATATAGAAAATAAAGATAAAGATTTAAATGTTTTATGAGACTGTAGGCACCCTAAAAGAATTAAACTCAATAAAGCATAGTGGAAACCGCCTAATTGGAGCTTTGCTCATTAGGCAAATATGCTTGTCCGACAATAGTCGTGGATAGGTCTCAGTCACACCTGATCAGTGGGGCTAAGAGAGATGAGGTCTATGGCCATAGATAGCGCCCTAGTTGGTTTCCAGGGGACGATGACATGATTTTCACTGCTAGCTACAGTGATTTAAGTCTTTATTGATAGAGAGATGATAGGGATCTAGCCTAATCTCTAACCGATATGATATGAAGTCTAGAGTATGATTTTATTGATATGAACTCTAGACTTGACATGATTTATACTGTACATGAAACAGATTTGAAATGAAATACGTTTTGAAACAGTACATGTTTTAAAAGTCCATGAGATATGATTTCGACACTTATATAATTCATATGTGATTTTGTGTCGAACATGGCATGATATGCGGTCTAGAGTATAGTTTGTTTGATATGAACTCTAGACCTGATATGATTTGCAGTATATGTTTTAAAAGTACATGATAAATGATTTCGACACTGATATGATTTATATACGATTTTGTGTCGAATTTAAAATGATATGCGGTCTAGAGTATAGATTGATTTGAAATGAACTCTAGACCTGATATGACTTATAGTATATGAAAAATGTTTTAAAATCGCACATGTTTTAGACATGCTCTAAAAACGAATACATGAACTGAAATTGAACATGTTTCTATCATGCCTTAAAGGCAAATTTGAAATGAATTGAAAATTCATATGTTGAGCATGTCCTAAAGTATATATGATATGAATTTGAAACGATAGCGGTTTATACAGAAAAATTTCATGAATTGCATATTAAACCTGGTATGGTAATATGCTTAGTATATGAGAATTCCATGAGGAATGTCATGACTCGACGTTATTGATGTTTCATCTATACGACGACATGATATGATATGATATATGAACATAAGATTGATGTGAAGAGAATTCTGATCTTACTCTATCGTGATCATAAATTCCCATACGATAAGTGGTATGAATTGATTTAAGACGGGAATATGATTGTTAAATGTAAAGTGACTCGATAGGATATCTCAATTAAACATAAAGAATATATGAGGAGCATCATGACTCGGTGGTAACGATATTTCATCTATTTGATGTCATGATATGATATGAAACATGAATATAGAAATACACGAAGAGAATTATGACTTCGTACCACCGTGATCATGATCCACGATATGAGAATTGATAAGAGATGATATGAGAATTGATAAGAGATGATAGAATACAGAAATATGATTATGAAATGAAAAGTAAGTATGAGAATTGATATGAGATGATAGCATACCAAAGTATGATTATGAAAGGAAAAGTGAAAATGAGAAGTGATAATGAGATGTATCGATGAGAAAGGATTAACTGTAATTGCATCCTTGCAAGTTTTAAGCATTGCAGTTTAAGACAGTATAATCCTACTCTTGTATTTATATTAGTATCTTACTGAGCCGTGGTTTTGCTCACCCCACTAAATTTCATCTCTTTCAGATTATTGAAGTTAATATCTACCATGTGAGCTGCTCAGTGGGCATCGAAGACAGTGTATGGACTTGGTACTAGTCTTCTGAGTATATGTTCCTTATAAAATACTTGTTTACATGTAAGACTTAAATTGATGCACAGTACATATTCTGTTTAACAAGTCGGGATGTAACTAAGAACCGTTTCCGTGTTTGTTAAATATTTAAATGAAATGACTATAGGTCACCTAAATAGTATAGTGACTACACTGACATCGAATACAAACCTTAATATGAAAAAGAAAAATTTAGTCCATAAATTTGCAGACTAAGAAAAGTACAAGTATTAAAGGAAAGTCGTGGCCTTCGAGTCGTGACATCATGTTAGTCTCATATGTGCTTCTTTTGAAGTAATGCATCATTCAGTTAGATGCATATATAGAGCTAATGGAAATGAATATTTGATTTTGCTTTAATTTCATTTTCATTACACATTTCCATCCTACTATTTTGAAAGTTGGTATAAGTTTGTGCATTTATATCATGTCGATACAATGCATTACGAAGCTTAAAATTACTTTTCACTGGTAAAGTATTTACGAGTTTACACACATGTAATCTGTTAGTAAAACGAATCTTGGGCTCTTATACGCTTGTTGTTAGTAAAGTATTCATGAGTTTACACATTAATATCCTATAGGTAGAACATATTTAAGGGCTTTTGAATGCTTATTATGTTGTATGGTGAACTTGGGTAAATTTGTTAATAGTTGACATTTTAGTTATGACCATTGTGGTGGTCCAAACTTTGAAATAATTAATGATTGAGTTGTCCAGGTGAGAGATTGTTGGATTCATCTCTTTTGGTGAACCAGTGAAGTTAATTTTGATTGGACTTAGTTTTGGTTAATGCCAAATTAATAAATAATTTAGTGATATCAATTTCTGATATGCTCAAGTAGTATGATTTTGGTTAAGCGTGATCCCGATATAAATTTTGTGTTTAAATCCTCAATGGGACGCATCGATATTTACTAAGAGAGGTCCTCACTCTTAATGTGTGAGTGTGTGTATGAAACTAACCTAATAAATTTCCTATTAATTTTAGTTTCATGAAAAGAATTTGAACTCTTCCTTTTTTTTTCTCTTATGCAGGTTTACATATAGTTAATGGAGAGCATTCGAAAATTGAGTTAATATTCTACCAACAAATCACACAACTGTTGACAAATATGCTTTTCCTTTTCTCGCACGCCTTTCTTCGTTCATGGTTCGATATTCTGGTGTCCTAGGCGTAGAGGAACAACACCAATCCATCCCGAACTTGGTGGTTAAACTCTACTGCGGTGACGATACTGTAGGGGAGGTCCTGCGGAAAAATAGCTCGACGCCAGGATGATAAAAAGCTTAACACCTCTCATTCTTATTCCTTTTTCAATATGAAAAAGAAGAAAAAAATGAAAAATGAAAAGGTCGTCTTATTCAAAACCATTTTTAAGTATAGAATATGATGAAATCTCAAAGACTGAATGTCAAATCCACAATATTTCATAATTTCCTAATATTAATGTTGAATTTTTTTAATTAATATCATAAAAAAGAGCAACACATTGCACACAAGACTTCTACTTTGTAAGATTTAGAAAGAGTCATTGTACGCAGCCTTCCTCTGCATTAATAGATATGCTGTTTTCGCTTAAACTTAGGACTTTCTAATCACAAAGGAACAACTTTTATCATTGCATAATATCAAATAATTACAAAACCAAGAGATTTCTTTTACCACTTATAAACTTTATACACCCACCGTGAAACTTTGTAACAACTACAAAGCGAGCAAGGGGAAAGAGAATTCCATTACAAATTTAACCATTTTTTTGACAGTTAAATATACCTAATTATCATCAGCAACACCCCACTATTATCCATCCCGCTGAAGGCCAAGCCTGTTTTACCAGTGTAACAATCAATGATCTCTTAAGCCTCTTTGTACTAATTAGGTAGAAGCTTGAACAAGAGGTGAGCCAGCTGCTGCCTTCGTTTCCATGGGGAGTTCGCACTGTCCTGAAGGAACAGTGGGGAAAGCGAGTAAGTCAGGAGGAGAGAGAAGACTGTCCCAGCTTCCTATGCTGGGGCTGGTCGATGCAGAACCATCCAATCCTATGTGTGTCACATGCTTTACATCTGTTGGGAATCCTATTTCCATATCTTTCTCCGACTCTTCCATCTCTTCCTTGTAGGCTGAAAACTCAAAGAAAAACAACTATAAGAGCATGTTTTCTTTACCTTGAGTTTTTAACGTATTTTTCAGAGCAGAGAATTGTGTATGAACAAGGCTAAAACCCTTGCAATAATGGTATAATAACATAACTAGTACTTCATCATAAAATATAGTTTTTTTTTTGTCGAAATCCTCCGATATCTGAATATCACTTTGGTTCTCGATTAATCTAGTGTCTGAGTTACGATCAAATCTTGAAGGACTATTTTCTCCATTCATAAGACTCAAATTCGAGACTTTGCTTAAAAGATACCGAGCACCTTCTACTCGACCCAACAAATGTTGGTCATCAAGTTGTTGAGAGTGACCACTCTGTTATTTCAAAGTCCATTAAATGCTAGGAATAACATATTAGGATGCATATTTGGTCTTTAATTAGCATCAGAAGAAAAGCAATGACAGGAAACTCAGATATTATTGGCTTTGGACTTACCAAATAATTGACATGGACTTACCAAATAATTGAGATAAAGTCTTGAAACTCTTGAACAGCCTATGAAAACCAGTTGCTATGTCAGGCTTTGGAAGGGGCAGGAATTTCAATGAATACTTCATGCTTTCACTCAAACTTTCTGCGTCTTCCTTTCGTGTTTCTAAGAAGAAGTGGCACAACAATCAGAACCAAATTGAGAAAGCAAAAAAAAAATATGAGTAGAATTAAAGAAAGAGACTTGTTGCAGTTGAATAGGTGTCTGCAGGCTTGGATCTTCTAGGCTGGTGCAGAGCTACAGCCACACTTGATTCAGAGACACAACCAACTGAGAAGGGAAGAATAACAAATCTTTCCATTCTGTCTCTCATTTCTTCATTAAACAACCAATGGGATAGAAATAGAATAAGGAAAAAAGAAAAAAGGTGAGTGAAAAAGTGAGACACCTAATAAACCGGTTGTTGAAGGAAATGCCGCCATTGGAAATGTAATTGCTTTGTTATATTGGGTAGCTATGGCTTTGTTATCAAGTTACAATAATTCTCAAGTATAAAAAAGGTCAAGATACACTCGAGTTTAGTTTGGTAGAGAAAAAGAGAGGTTTGAAAATGCCTACCGATCAGATAGGTATATTCGGACGTGTATTATTTCATAATATCAGGACTAAATTCTGAAGTTTAAACATAAATACAGGCCTAACCCAAGCTATATTTTTCGTTTTTCTTTGACATGAATTGAGCTAAAAGTAGGTGAAATTTCTATGTTTAGGATGGCACAAGCCCCAAAATCAACCCATTTCTAACTTTCTGTCACTTTCTCTAGAAAACATTTTAAGTCTCCAGTCTGCACAGTGGGCTCCTAGCTACTACGTTCACTTGCCTCATTTGTAAAATAAGTTTCCATTTTTTTTGTTATTTCATTGTTAATTTTTCAACCTCAAAACTTTCAGTTGTGAATTTTTGTTTCTTCTTCTTTTGTTCACTTAATTTGGACTCTTCCTTTCAAGTAGTACATCAGAAGCGATCTTTGTGTTAAAAGCACCAAGCTCTTGGTGATGGATACCAAATGGGTGTTTCCTTGATTTTAAAGAAGAATAAAATGATTGAGTATTGGAAATTGAATAAAAAATAATATATTGAGAATTTAATTGGAATTTTACACCTAACATACAAAGAAAAAAAGAAAAACCTCGACAATCTATAACCATGTGCAAGCGAAATGGGATCGATCTATTCTAACCATATATTTTATTAACTGTAACTAGATTATTAATATACGTAATATTATTTTATTAGATTCAAAATAATTACTACTAATCTCAATAAAATGATTGAAGATTGGAATAGATATTTTTATTGTTGTTTTATTGTTGATTCTTAAAAAACTTATTGAAGAGTATATCTATATAACTATATATTAAAGGTAACTATCACAAAGAAAAATAAATTATGATTTTTCTTTTACTTGACACATCATCAGATTTTGTTATTGGTTGGATTGTAATTATTTTGACAAATTTTGAAAGTTTTGGCAATTCTTTGTACTATTAAAAGGAGTTTTTATCTTTGCAAGACATTTATGCACATTGGTCTATTGAAAATAATGTCATTGCTTGACTAGTGTAATCAGTACTCTAATCATTGCTCCATCAATTCTTCCTCCCCTTCTTTGCTTCATTTTTTTGTTTTATTTGATATTTTTTACTTCAGTTATTATTTAAATAATTTTCTTAGGTCTTTAAAAAATATTTTCTTTCTTTAGTTGGGCATGGAATAATTGTGGATTTATTGCAATTAAGGATAAAAATATGGAGATATTTTTCTTTATTTAAATTTTCATTTATTTAATTTATATCTTTCTTTGAATTTGTTTATACACACATTTTATGAGAGAAAAAAAAGACCTTGCACAATTACATTTTCAAATTAACATTTTTTAACATATTGATTTCATAACAACTCGTTAGTTTTCAATCTAGTTGGAGTAAATGCATCAATCATTTTCTACCCTTGTATAATATTTTATTTTTATTTATGGTCTTTAAAATTAAAATTTTGAATTTATAGCTTCTTGAAAATGTTTTAAGTATAACCATTTCATCAACCATCATTAGTATGTCAGGTCAGCTCTAACTGAATATTTCATATGGCATAACTTTAGTTCAGAAAATTAAAGAGGTCCCCAGTTTCTGTCACATAGACATCCACAATACATACTTGACTTTAAAGTGGTAAATTTCATCAAAATTTTTTTTTTACATAATGTATGAATTTGAAATGCAAAATTTGAATTTTAAAAAATAAAATATATATTGCACAAAAATATGCAATTTATTACTGAGAAAATTGATTCAGCTAGTTAAAACTTCAATCGGGCTGAGGAGTTCACTTTTGTTAATTAAATAATGCTAAAGGAAATAATTTAATTTTCTTTTCATTTTTCATTAAAAGATTTTTTTGGCAGGATAGTTCAGACCAAACGATAAAAAGATATTAAACCCACCTACCTTAACCTAACTAAGCTCAAATCAACTAAACCATACAAATTAAGGTCGACCAACACTCCATTCTGCACCTCAAATCGAACACCGTACGAGTTAGTCTGTTAATATGTCATTGATGTTTTGTCCTTTTAGTTTTTGTGCTGTGTACTTATTTCCGTGTTTGAAAACCAGCATAATCGCATTATATTGGGTGAATGTGTAAAATTAGAAAAGAATTTTCACACACACATTAACAATGGAGTTTTACTTCACAAATGGAGTTAAAATGATAATACATGCTTCATTTTATTTATTTATCTATTAATTTATTTATATTTTTTTAATTTTTTTGAAAAATATGTATCACCATCTTAATTTCGTTTATAAAGTTTAAAAATTTCATGTACAATATATTGAATAATAACCCTATATATATATATATATTACCTCTAATTTTCATGAACATATCATATTTCAGAATAATATACTATTCTCTATTCTATGGAGGAGGAGACGTTGATTTGGACACGTAAGACGTAGACCTGTAGATGCTCCAGTTAGAAAAATAGAGGCTATGAATGTTGAGAGAATAGTTAAGACTAGAGGAAAACCGAAAAAGACTTGGAATGAAGTAGTTTGAAAAGAAATAGATGTTTTAGAATTGGATGAGCAAACGGCCTTGGATAGGAATCTATGGAGGAGGAGAACACATATGGACGATCTAACGTGAATTCAGATATTGGTTCATATAGCCTAAATTTCTTGGGATAAAGGCTCTGATGATGATGATGATGATGATAATACTATTCTCTATTCTAATGATGCTTATATATGTAACTGATACATTAACAGCAAAAAGTTTTAACTCCACGAGTGGAGTTAGAAGATTGTCGCATGTCATTTTTTTTAATTAATTTTTTATTTTTAATATATATTTAGAGGTACGTGTATCAAATAATTGTTCTTATAAACATTAGATTTTGATCAAAAATAATGTGAAAGGGACCGGAGATATTTGTGCAACCACCACCTGCACACAAGCATCAGAATGAGGAAGAGAAGCTAATTCCCCAAAGAAAATGCTTTGCAGAAACACAAAAAAAACTAGGTTGCTGAAAAGCAAGTGAAGGTAAAACTTGAAGTAAAGTTTAAAGTGCTTCTATCAGTTATCAAAAGTGCAGTCTGGAGAGAACGTAAGGTGATGACAAACAATGTAACCAAAAAAAAAAAAGGTGATGACAAACAAGATGAACTTCCACAGTAAGTCAAGCACTAGTTTATCAGATAAGTACTCTCTTTTAATCACACGGATAGAATAGAATGGGATGCAATAGAATTTGAAAATTGAAATGTACGAGTGCTTTAGGACACGTCTTAATGACATCCCGATTAAGAAGTGCATGATTCCAGCTCTAGGAAAAAGAAACAAAGAATAAAGAATGGATGCTGTAAAGTTAGTAGGTTCAATGGCTATCTAATTGCAGCAATCACAAAATCTATTTAAGTTTCAAGAAAACAATGTCATTATACACATGATATCATATAACCTGCAACCAGCTGCATCCGTAACATGTCACAGATGGGTACTATTTCAAAGCTAATTCCGATTCCACGCAACTAATAAAAGAGAATTTCCAAACATGCCAATTTTTTTACTCTTCATACCCTAATTTCTTTAATGAGTTATTGTTCATTACAAAAGAAATGGGGTATGACTAGTAAAAAAAAAGGTATATATAGAATTTTTCCTGATAAAAAAGTGTCATCCAAGCAAATTCCAACTAAGCAACATTGCACAAATAAAGAGGTAAATCTGTTATGGATGTCTTCTAAGTGGATGCAACTTAGTTGGCTACCAGCTGCTTGATGGCTAAATTTGGTAACAGAGTAAGGAAGAGTTCTGGACGAGTAGAAAGATCCGTATTTTTATATATCATATCCATATTGCCTCAATAATAGAAGCCTAAGAGTTGACTTGGATATTAATTACATTTTTGTAAGCATTAAATTTATAAATCTTATGCAATCATAACAGTAATTACTACAAACAATAAATCATGTGTACCTTATTAGGCAGAGTCGTTGAAAGTGGAAGTAGGATTATCAAAATCATGGTTAGGGGCTAGCCTACCTCCTCTTCTTCTTCTCTTTTGATGATTCTCAATAGATAGATACCAATTAATGGGAAGTGAACACAAGATTTAGCCATATACATCTACCTAATGGACCCCCATCAAAAGCTTATTAAATTTTAAAGTCTACATAACCACCATACCACACTTATCCAACAAGATGTAAAAAACACGTAACTTTATGATCATAATTAATTAAATTGGATTTATCTACATGTTTCATACAAAGACTAAATTATCATCTGGTTTTATCACAATATAAAATCACCAATTAATAACAGTCATTTTAGATGGAAAATTCTAACAATTTTATCCTCTTGGTTATTTGATGAAATTTGACAAAATCTTCAACTTCTATTAAAGATGCTTGTGTGAGGACGTCTGACCAGTTAACTCGACTCTATACAAAGGAGAACTACTTATAACTACCGACAAGCACTAAGAGACACATGCCAAGCACCTGTTCAATCACCAGAAATCTCTGCAAGAGCAGCAGCCGTGCTTAAAATGATGAAATCTGCGAATATCTCTCACAATTATTTCCCTATCTAGAAGCCGAGAAGTATATTTCATAAAGTTATGACAATCATTGCAAACTCGAAGGTTCTTCATTATCCGAATTGGTGTTTGAGATGTCGTGCTAATGATACCATAAGCAGTAGCAAGCTTTTCACTGTGGAAACCAAGTAGAATTTCCCCTTGCTCCTCCTCCACATCCTGCATCACCAGTTTGGCATCAGATGAGTACCCAATTTCCCTCAATCTTCCAATTAGCTTGTCCAAATATGCATATATCTCATCCTTTTGTGGATGCGATCTATCTCCCATAACAAAAGTGTGAACCTGATTCTTGATCTGAATCCAAGATTGACCAGGATGCTTTTTGACACCTCTGCTGTGCATCAAGCTCCTCACTTCTGAAGCTGCCTCCCATCTTTGTTTTGAGGCACAAATATTTGATAGCAAGATATACGGTCCAGGATCAAGTGGTTCCAGATGAAGTAGCTTTTCAGAAACCCATTCTGCCATCTCAACATCTTTGTGAAGTCGACAAGAAGATAGAAACGACCTCCAAACTGCACTCATGTGATATATACCATTTTCATGAATGAACTTCTTTGTCTCAGTCAACTGACCGGCTCGTCCATATAGATCAACCATGCAAGTGAAGTGCTCAACTCCAGGCTTAATACCATAAACTTCTTTCATAAGCCTGAAATATCTGCAGCCTTCTTCAATCAGCCCTGCATGGCTGCATGCTGTCAAAACCCCAATGAAAGCTACCTCATTTGGCGTAATTCCCTTACTCATCATGAATTCAAATAGCTGGACAGCCTCTGTCCCTTGCCCATGTAAAGCACAACTAGATATCATTGACGTCCACAACACAACATTCATATCATTAGTTTGCTTGAAAATCATCTGAGAATCATCCAAATTTCCACATTTTGCATACATGCCAATTAATGAGGATCCCAAGTGAGCATCTACTTTGTGCCCAATTTTCAGAATGAGAGCATGGACCTGCTGACCAAGTTCCAACACTCCAAAATTAGCACAAGCAGAAATAATGCTTGTGACAGTATATCTATCAACCTCAATTTCCTTACGAATCATAGAGGTAAATGTTTTAAAAGCGTCTTCAAACTGACCATTGAGAACCAATCCAGAAATAATCGAACTCCAAGAAACAATTTCTTCAATGGAATTTTCTTTCCTCCCAAAATCCATATCCATTTTCTCAAAAATTTCCGAAGCCATTTCCATTTTCCCACATTTGCAATACATATCAATAAGTGAATTCCTTAAGAACCCGTCAACCTTAATTCCCAGTGTCAACACCCTCCCATGAATTTGTTTCCCTAATTCTAAATCCATTAACAATGAAACCAAAACCAAAGCTATAGAAAAAGTGACTTCATTAAGCGCAATTCCATTTTTCACCATCTCATAAAGAAGTTCCAATGCAATTCTTTCAAACCCATTTCGCATTACGCCATTTACAATTGTGTTCCAACTAGCGACATCCTTAAAACTCAACCTTCTAAACAAATCAACAGCCTTACACACATCTCCAATATTCAAATGTGCACCAATCATTATATTCCATGTTACACTATTCCTCTCTTCCATTAGATCAAACAACAATTTGGCAGATCCAAAATCTTCACATTTGACATAAAAGTCAAGCAGGGAATTCTCCAAAACAACATCAAAAGCAACCCCATTCCTTAAAATCCACCCATGAACTCCTTTCCCTATCCTCAGCTCACTCAAACTAGAACAACACTTCAAAACACTAGACAAAGTGAATTGATTTGGTTTAGTACCCTCATTTTGCATGTCCTCAAAAAGTTCCAACACAATCCCATTATAACCAGCACGTGCAAAAGTAGAAAGTAGTAGCGTCCAAGTTCGGACGTCTCTCTGGGACATTTCATCAAACAATTTACGTGCAGGGCTCAAATTTTTAGACTTCGAGTAAACATGTAAAAGGTGGTTAGCTACGTCTAAGTTATGAAAGGAACCATCTTTTATGGCCCTAGCGTGAAGGGAATTAGTAGTGGCTAAAGGTAAAGATTGGTGGGAGTTGTTTTTGCATTGATAAAAATTGAAGGGAGCTATTTTCTTTACGAGAGAGAGAAAAATAGTGGGGTTTCTTAGAGGTTTTTTAGTGTTTAAAGGAGTGGAAAACATTTTGATAGCGCAGCTTGTAATATAGGCTGCATTGTTATTTGGTTGAAGAGAAAATATGAAGGAAGATAAACAAAAGGCCAATGGAAGTCATGGAATGAACATGGCTATGCTATGCAAATTTAATTTTGGTTTAGAAAAGGGCCGCCGGTTAAAAAATCAGATTCACCTTTATTCTCAATCTTGATTTTGGCGAAGATTAAATTTACGTTTGCCACTATCCTTAACCCACCAACTCTTAGAAGAGCCAAATGCCATACCAAACTAATCCAATGATCCATCTCTCGTTAGTGGTTTGCATGGAAGAATGGAAAAGAGACCTTTAAAGCGACGAATGAACCATTGAGGAACCAAAAATTTAGCTTTCATAATCATTTTCCAATATCTGCGACTGAAGTTCAAGGAAAACCACTTCATATATCTTTGTATACAAATGAATAAGGAAAATTATCTGGTTTCCAGCCAGTTAGTATAAAACCCTTTTCAGTGTTCATATAACCAAAAGAAAAAATTGAAGTGAAGAACACTTGGGTGCTCCAAAAGAATTATGTTAGCCTACAATCATAGGGGAGGATAGAAATACGAAGACAGGGAAAAGCCAAGGAAAAGCAAGCCTCCAATTGTAGCAACAGTGCGTTGCGAGATCTTGGCGGCTAGCATGCTTCCTCCCACCACAGCCAGTGATGTACAGATGGTGTGTCCTATTATGGCTCCTACAGCTACTCCAAGTGCATTTTTATGCGTTGCCAGCTGCAGCATCAGATATCATGGTTTAGAAAACAAATACCTATAAAATATCAAGTTATACTTGGTGTGCACAAAGTTTTAGCATACCAAACACAAATCAAAATCTAACACTGAATTTGGCATTGTGGTTCTGGTTTAAACGGCAAAAATATCAAATGATTCTAAATTATAGTCAAACTGAAAATTGACTTTACAGAAATGGGAAGATATTCAGCCACATTTTTATAATTGAGTAGTCTAATCTAAGCCTAAATCAGTTGCATATTGATCATGAAAATTCATAATAAATACAAATTTGTTAATTAAAAAATAAATAATGTGGTGCCAGGTCAAATGTAACTGTCAACTATAAGAATCAGACAAAATACATATAGCATTTTAAGGATTGATATTAAGCTTCCTCAATTACAAAACCCATGTCAGATCGGGAAAATTTTCAATCTCCTTATTAACGACCAATGTAGATGTGGATCAAAGAGTAAGAACACATAAAATTCATGTAAAACAGGTTGTAACATGTAATCCAGGGGAGATACACAATCACTACCCCTCACAACCTGCTGATAAAAGGGCTAGTTTCCATGGTGGGATTACTTGTAGGAAGGGCAGTCAGTGAAGAGAAAACCAGCCATGGTAATGCTTCTTGCAACCACAGCCCTCAAAGGTCCATCTTTAATCATTTTACACTCATTGTTAACGGTGATTAATAATATTAACATCAGTTATAAGAGAGACACCAGTTCCTCTCAGCACCCATAAATAATTTTCTCTGTTCCTCTAAATAATCTATTAGCCTTAGGTTTTAGGCTAGCAGAAGGAGCTTTTCACCTACTCAATATCAGGAAGGTTCATGCATTATTTATATAGCAATAGAGATGATTTGAAATTTTTCAGAAGAAAACATGTCAGCTATTGTTCCTTACAAACCTCTTCTCAAGTAAAAAAAACCCAAAAATATTGAGCAACCATCACAAAGAAATAGACAAATTTGAATCATAGAATTAACTTAAGGTCAAGGAAAGGAATCATCTTACAGCAATTGTTGCAATTTGGCTTCGATCCCCCCATTCTGCTAGAAATGTTAGAATAAACGACTGCATGGAAAGAAAAAAGAACAAAAACACTTCAGTGATAATAGATTATTTACAGAATAAGTGAAAATCAACTACGTATAAATATTTAAGATGAGTGGTAATATGGAAACGAAATAAAACCTCCAAAAATATTGGTGTACAAAATCTGGAGAAGAAGCGCCGATAAGATGCTTTCCCTTGGCCAGTCTCAAGTTTCTCTTCTACCTAAGCATGCAAGATAACCAAGAGAAAATTCAGCATGAAGGTGTTATCGAAGTTGAAAATAAAGAAAAAAAAAATAAAAGGACATTCAGATGCTATATGATGCAATCTTTTTAACTTATTGAAACTGGGTAATGTGTGTGTGTGAATGCACAACATTACACATTGACAAGAAAAGTTCAAGATCCATTTAAAGAAATTATGCACTTCCATAAAAAGGAACAGCCACTTTTTCAACCTTTTTGCAATGTAGAAAACAGAGAAAGGAGACACCTCGGTAGTCCAACTCACTAAATTTACAAACACAAGTATTTAGACTTCCTCAAAATTAAACTTGTCACCTTGTCCGGTTCTTTTTATTGTGAGAAGCATCTCTAGTAACCATATAAGCTAGAATGGATGTAAAAAAGAAAATATGAAGATTGAATTGAGAGCCAGAGAGACGTACTTCTTCCATTTCCTTTTTCTGAGATGCCTTTGAATCTGATCTCCAAGCAATGTAAAGCAACCGAAGCCCAAAAAATGCATAAAGAACTGCATATCAGGACAACTGGTTATAACAAAATGACCATAAGTGGAAGTCATAAAGGGAAGTGCATGCATGATGAGTGAAAACTAAATGAACCAAAAAAAAACCTAATCTGAAAAGCTATGGTATAGAAATATGAAGAAAGTACATGAAAAAGAGAAAGTCATTAGATATACCAGTAGCTGCACTATTGGTGTGCTTCCTTGATATCAAATTCGGCACAATCCTACCTAGTCCAGTGGAAAGAACCTAATTGACAGGAAAATTTAAACATTGATAACATTAAGAATTTAGCAAACATGTGTTCAGTACATAAAGAGTAAGCCTTGGTGCAACGGTAAAGGTTGCTCTCCAAACCTCATAATGTGGGAGTCTTACGCATTGGGTTTGCCTCTCTTCAACTTTTTTTTTTGGGTGGTTGGCAGTACATGTTGCCAAAAGCATTTCATCACAAAACTATGCAAATGCATTGTATTCTATGAAACAAAACAGAACAGGGGCCTAACATATTTCATAGATCAAAGAAAAGGCTTAAAACATAAAATTAAAAAAAAAAAAAGGAACGGCTAACTTACTGTCATAACAATCAGGGCAGCAAGCGCACCAGACAAAACAGTTGACTTTGGGTGACGCATGGCCATAAGAGCTGCTATTATAAACGTTTCATCTCCAGTCTATCATTGCATTCAGAAAATACCAATTCAGCATTCCTCTAAATGGTATTACCAATACAAAATATGTGATAAGTCTAAGAAGCAGTAAAGTTGGTAACAGAATAGCCAGGTGACATGTTTCCTAGCAAAAAAAAAAAAAACTCCCTTTCGAAGTACATGATAGTAAGAGATGTGGAAAACCATTATCATTTCAAAATGTCAAACACAAGTTGGTAAAATAACAAATAGAATTGAATGCACAAACCTCACTGACAATAATCATGGACAAACTTGTAAAGAATGCATCGAAGATTCCAGGACCAGCTGAATCAATACCGAGATTAATACCCATGGAATTGATATCAGCCTTCTCATCTAGTGCACCATTAAGAAAATTCTTTGAAACAATCTGTATCCAAGAAATCCATTCATCAAAATAATCCAAATACCAATAAAAATTATATCTTTAATGAAAAATAAAATGCAGAACTCCAAGGATGAAGATTTTACATAACATTGTAAGTTGCAATTTAAAACATCAAATCCTAAAATGAAGCTAATGTTTACACTTTTATGTGAATGAACTAACACCCCGTTTACCTCTGTTTCCTTAACAGTTGCTCTACAGCAAAGAAAATGAAACAAAGCAAAACCAACTACCAAACAGCTAATAACTAACCAATTAAAAAAGAAGTTAATTAAGATTTCTCCTCAAAATAAAACTCACTGAACAATGTGAACTCTATAAATTCTAAGAATCTCCACAATCAAACAGAAAAAATAAAAAAAACAAACCATGCCGCGGCGGCCAAAATTTTTAATTGACCCACCAGATTCCTCCTTCTCAGCTTCAAGTCTGGACTCCTAAGAAATCATAAAAATAGGAGAAAAAAAATTTCATTATTTACATAAATTTGAAAGCATAAGCTTTTAAAATGAAAAGCGAGGTAACGAGAGAGAAAAATAATACCTGAGCAAAAGAAATGCAAGAGAGAGCGAAAAAGAAAATGGAAGCAATGAAGAAAGAGCGAAAGGAAGTGGAACCCATTACGAAGAAAGTGGGAGATAAAATTTGAGGGATCCTGAGATGTTATCGGAAGAAAAATTTAGAAGGGCAGGGGGAAAAAGAGGGATCTGAAATTCTGAATCAAAGGAGTGAGATCTGAGAGGTGGGATTGGGGTATGAAGGAAGCTTCGGTGGAATCGTAAGGTTCATTTGTGAATCAATGAGATCTGAGAAAGAAAGAGAGATCCCGTCTTCTAAAATTACTCAAGACAGAAACAGAGCAGTTTCAGTTTCTACGTATGAAAAGCGTGGGGGAAGGTTTGACCTCGACTTTTTATTAAAAAAAAAAATTGAAGCACACGGGAACGGTAATACTTTTTGAAGAGAAATTGTATTTATACTCAACTTTCTACTCTTTATTATACTTCAACCATTTACTAGGAAAAAAATTCTTATATAAAAGGGCATTAATACCCTAATATAAATTTCCAAACATAAACTTATCCTGTCTTTTCCCTCTTTATCAGCTTCTTCATTTTTTCTATTACGTTTCTTATTACTCTTCTTCTTCAAAGCCTTAAATTTTATTTTCTTTAACAAAAAATGAAAAATTTAAGTGAGAGTAGTTATTATGATAGCTATGAAAAATATAAAAACATAAAAAGTCATGAAAAAGAGGTAAGGTGGCTTGATATTTTACTCTCGGTCTTGTTCTATGTGTAACTGAATTTGCATGTGAACTAGGTCCTAGCGCAAGTTGGCTTGCGCTGGGAGTAGACTCAGGCACAAGCTGCTTTGTGCTTGGAAGAGACTCATATGCAAGTTTCCTTGTGTGGAGGTCGCATCTGAGCGCAAATCTTCTTGCACGAGACGTGGGTTTGGCGAAAATTATCCCAACGCCAAGTGACTTGCTTTAAGATGTGCTTTTCGCACGAGCTTTCTTGCATGGAGAGCTTGTCCCAATGCAAGCCAACTTGCGCAGTAAGCTTATATCTACACAAGATGTCTTATGCAGATAGAGGGTTTTAGCACAAGCTATCTCGCACAACCAACTTTATCAATTTTATTTTAATAATTATAATTTAAAAAATATCCTAACCTAAATCGAGATTAAGAAAAGGTTGAATCGAAGATGAAGGAGTTTTTGGTGTTGAAGGCATGCATTTTTGGTGGGAGGAAAATTTGATTTGGGGATTAGATTTTATGAAGTTAAAATTGTTAGTGCATGGGATAGATTTAGTTTTTTTTTTTTGGTGCGATGTAAATAGTAAAAAATGAAGTATACATAGAATTTCTCTCCTTTTTTTTAATGGGTCAATGACAATTGTATTTTTCGACAGTGAAATGAAAATTTTTTAAATTATTAGAAAAAAATGGTAATGGCCAATTTATTTTCATTATTATGTCGAGAGAAAACTGTCTCCTTCTTCCATTCTTTTCTTTGTGTAATTTAACAAAGTGTAGAAAGTCTTCATCTTTTTCAATTGTATTTATAATAGTCAGTTAATTAGTTGTATCAATTATCCTAGTTAGCAAAGTTAGTTTAGCTAGTAAATTGTATCAGTTAGTTACAACTTTTGTATAAATAGTAGATATGTATAGCAACTCAAAATCAATTCAATATAATCTTCTTCATCTTTTACAATCAGTTTTATTCTGCTTAATTGATTCTTTGACATGGTATCAAAGCTCATATTCCTTCTTTATTAAAGCCTTCCTCGAGATTCAACTCTTCTTTTCTTTCTTAAATTAATTATTCTCCTGTTATGGTTACTCTTAGACCAAAAGATTCAACATCTAGCCATTTCTTTCTTCATCCAAGTGAAAATCGATCGTTGGTTTTTATTTCACTAGTGCTATTAGGTTCGAACTACTATTCTTGATGCATGGCATTGAAAATGGCCTTGCTATCTAAGGACAAATACTTGTTTGTAGATGACTCGATCCAAATACCATTCAAGGATAACCTTTTGTTTCCAGCATGGGAGAGATGCAACTCCATTATTTTATTTGGATTCTACATTTTGTCTCTACCTCCATTGCTAAGAGTGTAATATGGTTCGACAATGCTGCATATGTATGGCAAGATTTAAAAGATAGATTTTCACAAGGATATGCTTTTAGAATTATTGAACTTTAAAAGGAGATCTACTCTTTTTAGCGAGGTAATCTATCTATAATAGATTACTTCACAAAGCTAAAGATCTTTTGGGATGAGATAATGAATCTTAGGTCTATCCTCCATTGTTCTTGCAATCCAAGATGTTGTGAAGCCTTAGAAACAGCAAGAAAATATAAAAAAAAATGATCATGTAATTCGTCTTCTTAAAGGTGTAAATGAAAACTTTGCTGCAGTAAGGTCACAAATAATGTTGATTAAACTCTTGTCACCAATCAACAAGATTTTGGCTATGGTCATCTAGCAAGAAAGGCAAATCAATTCTTCGTTGATAAATGTTAGAAGAAACATGGATATCTAGTAGGATTCAAGCCAAAGAACAGAATAACAGCAGCAAACCATGTTAAGGTGAATATACCAAACTCAAAAAATTGTAAGGAGCCAGAATATTAAAGCGTTGATCTAGCTTCTGAATCTTTTTCAATTCCATTCACTAAATATTAATACAATAAGTTGCTTAGACTGCTTCAATCAATTGGCATAAACTCTTCTCCAATTTCTCATTTTAATGCAGCAAGCAAAATTGTGTATTTAACTTCTTAAAATCCAAAACCTTCACAAAAAACAAGTACATTAGTTGTAACTTGCACAATTCAAAATACTTTTCATCTTCTTCTTCTGTTTTCCTTTTTGATACAGGTGCAATAGAACATGTCATTTATTCTCGTAATCTTTTTTATTCTTATAGACCTACTTTCAATTCTTTTGTGAAAATGCCTACTAGTCAATATGCAAGAGTAACACATATTGGCTTAGTAAAATTGTCCTCAAACCTTGTCCTAGAGAATGCTCTCTTTGTACCTAGTTTCTCTTTTAATCTCATATTTGTTAGTAAACTAACAAGAAAACTCAATTGTTTCCTGATTTTTCAACATGAATTCTTTATTGTTTAGGATACCAAGACAAGAAAGATGATTGGATTAGCTAATCAAAGACAAAGTCTTTATCAACTTTTGTCATCCTTTCAATTGATGAATCACAATCAAAGCTATCCTCATGTTTTCATTTAGTCTCTTAAAAACAATCTTCTCAAAATAAGCCAATGAGTTTATGGCATTATCATTTAGGTCATGCGTCATATTCTAAGATACAAATGTTACATGATTTAGATTCTTCAATTTGTATACAAGTTAAACTTCTTTTGTGACATTTACCACTTTGCTAAACAAAAAAGGAGTCCATTTCCAATTGGTACTTTGTTTTCAGCTATTGTTTTGATCTCATTCATTTGGATATATGGAGGCCCTATTATGTTACTTATTTGTATGGCTACCATCATTTCTTAACTATTTTTGATGACTGTAGTAGATAGACATGGACATATTTCATAAAACTCAAATATGAAGCTAGACCTTTATTACAAAACTTTTGCACTTTTGTTGAAACTCAGTTTGTAGCCAAAATAATAACCATCAGGATTAACATTGGTCAAGAGCTTAATATACAGTCTTTTTATTCTTCAAAAGGCATTATTCATCAAACTTCTTGTGCTCAAAAACAAAAAAAAAGAATATATAGTTGAAAGAAAACACTAGCACATTTTAAATGTAGCAAGAGCATTAAGGTTTCAAGAACATTTACCTAAAAAGTTTTGGTTAGGTTGTGTCAATCATGTAGTATATCTCATAAACAAATTGGTGAAAACAACAAAACTCATTTTGAATTACTATACAAAAAGCCTTCTTTTTTTTTCTCTTCTCAAAGTATTTGGATGTTTATGCTATGCTCCAGCATTAGCACATTTTAGATCAAAACTTGATTCTCGAGCTGTGAAATGTATTTTCCCTAAAGTGTTTTTAAAGATTTTTACATGTTTGGTTTGTAGCAAAAATATCTCTTAGGGTAGTGAGGAACAGTTAGCCAACTTGTGGGGCAAAGTATAAACTTTGTTCTCTCACCTCAAGCTTAAGATGTGTGTTTTATGATGATATAGAGATGATATGTAGTGTTATTTTGAAGCAAAAATTGGTAGAGCATAAACATGTACATTTGGCCTGGGAGAAGGGTACTTGTGAAATGGTGTGATCTTTTTATTGATCTTAACATATGTGAGTGGTGTTGCAATGCTAAATTGAATAATGGTTTTGGTTTGTAGATAAACCTTGAAGAGGAGGGTTTTATCATCAAACACTAACTTAGACCTAAGGGTGAGTTAGCGAAATGTGAAATGTTCTAGTGATTTATGGCTAAGTATGTGTTGTGTACTAAATATTGGTATGTCTTAAATATAGAAAAGTCACCTAGAGTAGTGACTTACACATTTGACCAAGGAAGGTTCTTGAGGTAAGTATGGTGTGATTCTATCTTATTTGATTTCTATAGTGTATATAGCAATAATTAAAGTGTTGTGGTATGTTGGAATTGCAGAGAAAGTGAATTGGTGGTGAGAGTGCGTATTCAACCAAGCATTGATTTAAGTGCTTAGTGTACTTGCTTTGTTAAGCTAGTTGTGTAAGATGCAAGTCAGCATCAAATGGTGTAAGTATGAATGGTTAGAATTGCGATGGGATTGAAAATGTATATATGGATGTGCTAATAATGCCTAATGAGGGCATAGTAGCTCAAGGGGTACATGTGACACACACATATGTTTGAATGAAAGATACCTTATGTGGATATAAGAATGATCGATGGATTATGTTTAGGTCATATTGTGCTTAAATTAGTGATTAAGACATTACGATGTCTAAAGTAGTGGATTCGATTTGACTTTGTTTCAATATGTGATTATGTGACTCATGTTATTGCATAAGCTCATAGCACGTATAGCATGAGATATATGCATTTGAAAGTGTATTTGAACCATGTCTTGATGCACTTAACATATTATGCATAACATGATTTTATGAGACTTGGTGACTGTGCATTGATTTATAAATCCATACACGATAACATTTGAATATGTCAAAGTATGTTTTGAAATGCATATAACATGTTGTTTATGAACAAGTGTGTTTTAAGGAAGCTAAAGTTATGATAACATTCACGAAATGATTATGCATTATTGCATATAGAGCTGTCATACTATGTTATATAAAATTTTGTGATGTGTATATGTTAGGACTACCTTGAATAGATGTTAGTTTACTAGGGAAATGAGGTGATTGATACCCTTAAAAGACCTTGACAGCATTATAGAATCCTATTTCAAATCTTAAAATATTTGCAATTTTGTGATTTTTTCTATTTTACAATTGTGAATCCTATATAGATATTTTGTGTAAGGTGTATTTAGAAACAATATGTCACGACTTAAAGGCTGCAACAGTATCTCTTTCATGTGCGAATGCACAGAAATAAGGGCTAATTTTTCGCTTTTCTATACTTATTTTGTCTAAGTGCAGTACAGCGAAATTTATTTAGGGACGTTAACTCCTTCCCCTATTTTTATCATTTTACCCAAATTAAATACCTACACAAAACTCACAATTGACAAACAGATAATAATTCCCACAATGGCATTTAATTTATAGTCTTGCAGTATTATCTCTAGATTCAGCACATTTCTTTCACTTAATAAGTCTAAATTTCTCCACAACATCATTCTATTTCCCAATTATAACATTTTGTCTATATGGTTTCTTATCTTCTTGCTTAGTCACTTGTTCATGCCTTTATATCATATATTTATACTCATGCAAGCATCAGAAGTTCCATAAGTTATCATTAACATAGTCTAGATACTATTCACTACTTTAAGTTACATCCCATCTATAGCACTGAATCAAAAGTAGCCTTAATTTAATACTAAGTACAAAGGAAGAATGTATATCCAAAGTGCTAAAAAAAATGATCTCCTTAGAGAGTTGGGACAATATTTCAGGCTTGGAACTATTCGAATAGCTCTGAAATACTCCCCCAACTCCGTGCTTAATTTGAAAAAGTTTAAACAACATTTAATGAGCAATGGTTCATTAAGTCATTTATATAAGTGCAGAGTTAGAATTATACTATTCTAATGCAAATACATGATGTCATGTGATGAGAATTCACTATTGAATCACTCTCTTATTCATCATGTAGTATGTACATGTTATGCTCTCAACCTCAATGTAGTAATACTACAACTTGTCATGTGATGCCTAAACCATGAAATCATATCATATATTTCAACATGTAATTGTATATGAGATGTTTACAGTCTTAAAAGGATTAATACATATTCTTTCAAAACATGTTCAAAACATACGAAATATCAAAATATCTTGATTTTACTTTAAGACATGATTTTTCATTTCATGTCATATGTAACTTTTGAAACATATTTAACGCAATGTACAGTATCAAAATATATTTCATATACCATAAAACCATATTGAGTTTAGAGTTCATTTCCATTTAAAACCATACTCTAAACTGCATTTTATATAGTTTGAGACTAGGCTAAATCCCTAATGCACTATCAATAAAGACTTAGATCATATAGCTAGCAGTGAAAATCATATCATTGTCCTTTGGAAACCAACTAGGGCGCTATCTACAGCCATAGGCCTCATGTCTCTCAGCCCACTGATTAGGTGTGACTGAGCTCTGTCCACGACTATTATCAGACAAGCATCTATGCCTAAAGAGTAATCTCCAATTAGGTGGCTTCTACTATGCTTTATTGAATTTAACTCTCTTAAGGTGCCTATAGTCTCATAAAACATTTAAACATTTAACTTTCTTATGAAAACAGTGTAAAGTACATAACACATTTCCATAAGATCATTTACATATATATATATATATGTATATATGTGTACACTACAAATTCATTCTTTTCAAAACAATTTAAGCATCCAAAATATTTTTGTAAGCATGATAAGAATGAATCCTTTCAAGTTTCATGTATAAAAACAAGGCATGTTTAAGGGAGACACAGTTAAACAAATGAAATGAAAACAGTATAGTGCAATGCTCATGAAATGCATGAATGCTTTATCATTCCATCTAGGGATGCCTATAAGTTAATACCATATCGATTCATTTCCTTTTAACACTGCATCACTATGGTACCTTATCGAGCTTAATGTTGTACTTGCATTTTCATTTTGTTAAATTGAGTCCCTAAATATTCAAATCATTCCACTATTCAATTTTGACTTATTTTGCTTCTACGTTATATAAACGTCTTATCTAATGTAAGCTTAGTTTGAGTGTTTACCGGGGTTAGCTAGACCGTGTCCGTCGTCTTCTCGTCGTGCTATACATTCACAATAAAATCCGACTTAATAACATCTAGCCCAATTTCTATACACTTATAAAAACTTCAATTCCGACTTAACATTTTTTTAACACTAATATAATACCAAGTCTTATATAAAATCCTCTCATCTTCATACATATGTAAATATATATATATACAATATACATATATATATATATATATATATCTATTTCTTTTCTTTTTATTTCTTTTCTTTTCTTTTATTTCTTTTCTTTTCTTTGTTTCTTATCCCGCTTTCGAGTAAGTAGCAAGTAGGTCACCGAGCACCCAAAAATGCCATGCACGACTTGCCTTTCAAGCCTGAGTTGTGGTTCTTCTTTAGCCTTTTCTTCTCTGTTCTAGCACCACTTTAGGCGCCTAAAGTACCCTCCTATCCTCTACTCAACACCCTTGTTTTGGCTTCTCAAGAACCCCAGTTGATAGCCTATTGTCCAACCTTCTTTCTGCCTTGCCTTGCTTGTGCAAACCACCCCTTTCAAAAGTCTCGTGCTCAGCCTCTTCTTCAGCTACACTACTGCCTTCAATACGCCTTTGTTTTCTTGCACAAACAACCACCAAAAGCCTCTATTTTACATACCTCTAATCAGTCCCGATTCAGCTCTTAAGAATGCCAATCAATCCGGCCTTGATCAGCCCTGGTTGGGACCCCAACTTAGCCCCTAATAAACCTCCTTTTCCCCTATTTTCAAGCACCTAATTCCAACAGCCAAGACACTTACACCAATGCCCTATTTTAGCACCCTGTACTGCCTCCAACTTCAACCTCTACACACGGTTTTATTCCTCTTCATCGAATGCTGCTGCTGCTGCTGCTGCTTCAAACTCTCGGTGCAAAGCTTGTGTGATAGGGATGAGCACACTAGATGATGGATGGGATGAGAGATTTGAGAGAAGGAAGATGATGTGAGGAAGCCGAGAGAAAAGGTAAGGAGCTGCAGGTAGCGTGCGAGAGGAAGGAGATGAGAGAATTGTTTGTTCTTTTAATTAGATGTATAGGGCTGCCATTAGGATTCTGTGCTCTGCCAAAATGGCAGAACACTTTGGTTTCCCACCAAACACAGTCATCTCTTTCTTTGTTTTATTTTATGTTTTTTTAGTACTTATATATATATTTACATGTCTCAATTTTTTATACATTATATTTACTTTACATTTTATTATTATATATTTTCTTTTATTTAAGAATATAACTAAACTTTAATTTAAAATATTTGTATATAAGTTATATCTATCTTCCACTATACAACATATACATAAATATATTTATATATATGAATGTATATATAGGTACTTTCATATTTACATTTCTACTTATTTATATGTATGTGTATTTATCCTCATGTATGTAAATATAAATATAAACATACATATAAAAGTAAATATATATATGTCTATATTTATACATACCTATTTATGTACATTTAACTTATTTTCTTATCTTATTATTTATTTTCACCTTACTTAATCCTTATTATTTGCGTATACTTCTGCATGCACTCGTACGTACGTTCGTTGCATGCATGCACATTTACATACGCATGCATGCATGTTGCATTCTTTTGGTTTGGCTTATATGTGTATGTAATCCTATTCAAGCTTAGAATTACAATTCCTTCCATACTCACTTGGCTTACATTGTATGTACTGTATTAATGCACGTTTCACTTTATTCATGAGGATTTTGATTTTACAAATTTGACCAAATCTTAAATTTGAAATCTCAAAATTAGATCATTACATTATATTTGCTTAAATTAATCGTTAAGTACATTCTTGGCTTAGAGAAGTTTGCGATTCTCACACAATATCATTCTAACTTTGCCTTATATGATTAACTTACTAAACTTTAGCTCACACCTGTCCATTATTTTCCTTTCAAGTTGAGCATAAGTTAGACTATTTATGATTCAACATCGAGCTTCCCAAATTAAATCTTAAGGCACTCGCAGTTACATCTTTGGTATATATTTTCTATGTGAATAAGATTTTTATTTTAGATGATTTTCTAGTAATACTATAGTTTGGGATGTATATGAGGTTAATAAATCTTTATGTTACAAAATGTTGTGTTTAGGATGTAAATAAATTATTACTGCTAAATTCCTCCATTCCAATTAATAAATTGGTGATGTATGCTAAGTATATATTTTGAACAAGTATACGATTTTATTTTTCGACAGTTTCTTGGCTATTTCATGGATTGAGATGTTATCTAGGCAAGTAGACATTAGGTTGTGCAATATATCCTATTTGGCAAGTAATAAAATTAACTGCATTAAATTAGTTGTTATTGATAAATTAATCGATAGAGTGGAAATTATGGTTTATGGTTACAAGATGAATTTATGAGTAAGATTTTGATAAAGACTTTAGGTAAAAGCCTTAAACTAAATCAAGCAGTCACGGGCTACATTAAGGAAATGACAAACCTAGTGTAAATGGAAAAAGTTTGCCCCGAAATTTGTAATCTACATAGTTTAAGTGTTAAACTACTGCTATAGGGCATGACAGGTTGCCATTATGAAGTCTTGAAGATGTATTATGGTAATGCTATAGCACTTTCTCTCTCAAAATACTAGGAGTTACTCACCCTCCAAATATATAGATATCATCTTTCGGTTTGTAGAAAGAATGTAATGGAATCTATTATTTGATTGAATTATAGAGCACACAATAAAGAGCTCATTTTGTTTGATTTGCTAGCTAAGACTTTGGTTGCTTAAGTGATTTGATGACATGACACTTATATGAGGCATATAAAGCCTTTGCTGTATTGAGTTAGTGGGAAATCTGTGTAATGAAATTAGTTGCAATTGTGTTGATGGATTCCTACTTGCCATATATGTATATTCTATTTGTACACATTCTGATAAACATGACATTCTATTGGTGTGACACTCTGTATTAGTCTCATGTTTTTTGTTGAAGAAATGTATCAGTTGGTTTAGATACATGGATCTAATGGAAATGGATATTAAATATGTTTTCATATCATTTTCATTTCACACTTTCATACAACCATTTTGTGAAATGTTAATGAGTTTATGCATTTGTACTTTGTTGGTACAATGTATTCTGAGGCTCATAAATGTTTGTTGTTAATGAGGCATTCATAAGTCTACACATTATTACCCTAGCCGTATTATGTATTCTATGGCTTATGAATACTTATATGTTTTATGGTGACTTAGGTGTATGTTCATATTTGACATATTCTAGTCATAACCTTTTTGTTGTTCTAGATTTTGTTACGATTGATGACTTAGCTGTCCAAGTGAGAGATTGTTGGATTTAGCTTATTTAGCAGACTAGCAAAGTCAATTTTGACCTGGACCTAATTTCAATTGATGTCAGATTAATAAACACTTTAGTAATACCGATAAAAATATACACGAGTTAAGTAGAATGATTCCGATTAAGTGTGACCTTATATTATATATAACATACATGTATTAAACCTATAATATATAATATACATGTGTTAAACCAATAATGAGATGGATACATGAATCATATAAAGAAAGTCCATATTGTGAGACCTGGTATTTTTATATATATTGTATATCATATTGTACACGATTGATAACCGGAATAAATTGGAATTAAATTAATAGTGAAGATGAGATTCCACTTCACATTTTGGAAATTTCGAAATTTAAATTTTTTATATGGTGTATGTGAATTAGAAAGGAAACTAAAGAAAAATGTAAATTTGAGTGGTAGCATTTTGCAAGATATCAAATATAAATCGATATAGTTATAAGAAGAAGAAATTTATTATTGGAATTATTGGCTTAATAGCAACCAAAGGAAATGAAGAAAAGATGAATTAAAGAGTATGAGAAAAGGATGATAGAGTATATGCAAAAGAAGAACAAAGAAGAGTCAAAATATGCATGCCATTCACGCCAACACAAGTTTGTTAGCTTAGTGTGTTCGGCTGGAAATTTATTCAAGGAGAAAAAAATTGTTGCATGGATAAAATATATATAATAAAGTCAAATTTACATATAAAATGAAGACTAAGAGCTCATTGGTTAATGCTTTGAAAAAGAAGTATGAAGAAAGTCAAGAAATGAGGCTACAAGTGGACTTCAACGCCACTTGATCTCTCTTTGTGTACCGATCGGTTTGGACATAAAAAAAAAGCTGATAAAGACATGGTTTTTATAATGTAAAATAAGTATAAATGGTGTTTGAAAATAAAGTAATAAAGGATACTTTACTTTAGAATTCCATTGGTTAAAATAAAGCAAAGAAAGAAGAGGAAACTAGGCCACACAATCGGTTAAGAGAAGTCCACAGAATTGCTGCCTTGATCACGTTTCCATTTGGCTTTTTTTAAGGCTGCCGAAATGTGGAAATTAAGAGTAGAAAAAGATAAAGAAATATATATAAAAGGACATGGAATTAATTGAAGTTTGACATGGCTAGAGTCTTATTTGTTGAAGTATAAAACAAAGCCAATAAAAGAAGCAAGAGACGTGTATGATGGAGGACTCCCACGCCACCTTGAGCTGCAGTTTTTCTTCATTCATTAAATGAATTTTAATACATGAAATGATGAAGAAAAGGTTATAAGATACTAGGTGGAGTATCACGATTGGTGGTCTTGGATAGAAAGAAAGCTTAAAGAGAATAAGCTGTAGCAAAATTTGGCCATCTTCACCACCGAATGTGTCATCTACGAGAACCAGAGATGTTTCGGTTTGTACTCTGTCCGGCCATCGAATAATCCAAAAAAAAATTCAACAAATTATACTCTTGATATTCAAATACTTAAACCTTATTACTGAAATTTTTACCTACTAGAGAAACCATCAAAGACTAAGAAAACAATTTTAAAGGGGCTGACGTGAGAAGGAACAAAATAGAAAACAAATTCTGTTTTGGAAGCACAATTGGTCAAGGTGAGATTTAATGGTTCCTTGATGTTGAATGGTATTATTCTATGATTTCAAACATGAGAAGCATGATTATAGTCTTTCTTTTGATTTATTCTTGTTAAATCATAGAAATAGAATAAATTCATATCTTGAAGTTGACGAAGAATAAAATGAAATTGAGTTGAAATTGTAGCATAATGATGGAAAATCATTAAAAGGAAACTAGATAAAATGAAGGAGAAGCTTAGAAAACTAAGATAATGAGAGAACCAAATTAGACATTGGAAGATGAGGGTTACGGTTAGCATGGAAAAATAGAAGCATTTAAAGCTTCATGCAAGGAGATGGAAAAAGATCAGGCTCACGTAGACAAGAAGTATTAAATGGGAATTAAGAAGATGGAAAGAAAAATTATAAAAAGGTCAATGAAAGTGACCAAAGGTAGGTTCGGCCATGACTTGAAATTAAGGTAATTGTGTTGAAAATTTTTGAATTTGGTAGAAAATAATTGTAGAAATTAAAAAGGGAATTTTCGGTGAAATTAAAACCGAAAAAGGAAGTGTAATGAAGAAATTGATTTTAATACCAATATAATTTATACTGGTTGTACTTCTAATATGAAAATGGTGGCTGCATTTTATGAATTTTAGCGGTTTAAAAATAAGAAGAAAATTATTAATAATTTTATATAAAATTATTTTGTAACCCAAGTAGACAGATTTCGATTAGCATTAGTAGGACGATCGTCTGCATAAGACTGGTAAGGGGGGAGTGTGTGAGTTGTAGTGATATAATGAATTGCATGTTTTCTTGAGTTAATGTTATGAGCATATTGAATGCAAGAATTGGCTTGAAAACATGCAAAATCTGTGGTTGAAAAGCTTATTTATATACTATGATTATGTGCAGGAGGTTAGGAATCCGCAGCTGTTATGCTGTCGAAAATTTTCCAAAAAATATTCTAAAATATTCCAAAATATTTTAGAAGCATGAAATGATTTAAATTAAAAATTTTGAATATAATTTCCACCAATTTTCCATAAATTGGACATTTTGAGAAAGTTATGAGAAATTAAATATTCATGTTCTATATTTTTATTAAAGTGAGAAATTGATTTGTTTTATATGATATTAAATATTCAAATTGAATATTTATTTACTTTCTCACTTGATACATGAATATTTACTGATAGATTTACTGTATGTGAAAATAGGGAATAAAATACCTTTTTGGAAAATAATTCTTTAAATAAATGATTTAATTCATTTGATTTCCTTAAAGGTATTTTTATGAGAAAATGAATGATTTTATACCTTTATGGAATTAAGTGATGATTTTAATTATTTTATAAATTCCATAAAGGAGATGATATACGAAAATGTGAGAGCCTTATGGATAAACATGAAATATTTCAAATTATTTTGAATAAGATCCATAAAGGTTGTGGTACGGTTTTTATACTGTTTGAGACTTAGGCCCCGAGTTTCATGCATCATACTATTACTGTTATTCTCACGTGGCTGATTGACTCGCCAGTCATCAGCATCCCGAATGTCACCTGGCAAGTGTACACCGAGGACACCCTATAGATCATGGCCATAGATCTCACTGTATACTGTTACTATGTCCCTTCGGGGATGATTACTGTGTCCCTTAGTGGACAATGATAGCATGATTTAATTGTAGGGTGATGCCTAGTCTCAACTTACGGATTACTGTTTACTGAAGGGATTTATTGAATCCTATTTTATTGTACTGCATTGTGAATTACTATTTACTGAACTGAACCGTACCGAAATACTGTTTTGCTGAACTATACTGAACTAGTAGCTACTGATTTCGGTTTACTGAACTGAAATCTACTGATTACTATTTACTGAACTGAATTATACGAAATACTGTTTATTGAACTGAAAGGAAATTTACTATTATCAAGAAAGAATACTTTGAAAATTAATTCTAAAATAGAAATAATTACTGAACTGTTATCCAGTGATTTGGATATTTATAAGCTACCGTACTGAAAAGACTGTTTACTGTAACTACTGTTTTACCACTGCACTGTCATGTGTTTTGAACTGTTACTGAAGTGGTGGAAATTAAAGGATTTATTCCATTTAAATTTATGGAAAAATAAATATTTTCCAGCATATAGATTTCATTATATCAAGCAGCATATGACTCCTTTACTGAGCATGTGGTTCGCTCACCCCTTACTTTCAAACTTTCCAGATTAAGCACAAGGATTATTTGATGGTTTCCTCAGTTAAATATTGCTGCAAGTAGCCTACTGGGACAAAGAGCATGGGGATTTAAAGGTACAGTCACTTTTCTTATATATTCAAACACTTGTATACAGTACTTCATTATTGTAAAATTAAAACGGGGGATGTAAAGTGTATGGAATATTGCAAACAAATTTTATATTCCAAATTATTGAATAAATGTTTACCATTTATTACTATTAATGATCAAGTGTTAAAAGCATTACAGACAGCCTGTAAGATCCCGTTACCACATTTTTCACGTATTTCCATACAACTTTACCGGTTGGCTGTCTGCGATGCCATTAACATTCAACAGTAACAGTGATAAATGATAAACATTTATCTATTAATTATGAAATATGAAATTTCTTTTCCATTATTTCTTTCCTCTGACATCCCCTATTAACCTTTAGTTCACTTAGGTAGTACTGTATACATATGTCTGAAATGTAAAAGAGAAAAGACTGTACCTGTCATGTTTAACGTGCCATGCCTCAGTGCTTTAAGCATAGTTATACCCATCTGAGAGCTAATTCTCTCAACTCCGTGTACTTCTTATCTGTGGAGTTAAAACAAAGGGGTGAGCGATTCATACGCTCAGTAAAGAAAATATATACTGCTTTAAATAAAGCAAAACTATATATCACAACTCATTTGTTCTTTTCTCAACAATAACCCAGTAGAAAAGACAGTGGATATATAGTAAACAACTCTCTTAAAACACCATTCAAATCACCGGCTAAAAGTTTACTTTAAAATGTAGTAAACACTATCTAGGATTTCAACAAATCCTCACAGTAAACAGAAATTGGTAAGTTGAGACTAGGCAACAAATAAACCATGCTATCATCATTCCCCCTCCCCTTTGCGAGAACGGAATCTACCGCTTTTGGGGTGCACCCGTAGGCCATCGCCCCTCACAGCTATCTCAGATCTATGGCCATAATCTATAGTGGTCCTCGGGTCCACTTGCCAAGTGACCTCGAGACCGCTGATGACTTGGCGGGTCCATCAGCCCTGTGACATCCTAGGGTGCACTCGTTGGTCTATATGACCCGAGCCATCACCCCATATAGGTCACACAAAGTATATAATTAATAACGCATGAATTCAATGCCTAATGTCTCAAAATCAAGTTATATATCTTATATATCATTTCCACAAAATGATTTGATTTCTTATAAAACAATAAAACACCAAAAACAGCCCGTAATCTCAACTTTTAAAACCTGCTCGCCCATGGTCAGCTCGCCTGATATGGCTTGCCCATGGCAGCAGCTCGCCCATGGCAGAGAACATGTGTTCGCCCGCCCAACTCTGCCCTTTAAATCGACAAGCTTAATTGGCTCGCCCTCAGTGGTTCCCCATTAAGCAACTCGCCCAATAGTCAACTCGCCCCAAAAGGTTTCATATATTTATTTTTGAAATATTTAAAATTATTTATTTTTCGTTTAGGAAATTACACTTTAAAACCGTTCGCTAGAGTTAGCTCGCCCTTCTCGGCTCGCCCCTGACTAACTCAAAAAGACGGCGAATTAGTATTCGCCCGGCACTTAGATTTTCAAAACAGAAGCATTTCTCGTTGATAGCGGTTCGCCCGCCTTATATTTAAAACAAGGGCCCCCGCCCAAACTCATTAAAAAGGGTTCGCCCGACTACGGCTTTACCCGGATTTCTCTTTAAAACAAGGGCACTCGCCCAGCTCTCATAAAAGAGAGTTTGACACTTGGTTCGCCCCATAGCTTTCCCATAAAAACGATTCGTCCGCCCTTATATCTAGAAACGGGTGTATAAAAATTTATAAAATGGATTGGCTCGCCAGCCAATACCAATTCGTCCGACTACAAATGCAAGGGCTCACCAACATAAAAATACAAGAGATCGCCCGCCCTGTATCAGTTCACACAGAAAAGAGCATAGGGGTCGGCTTTTAGCTCGCCCGAATCAAAATAATTATCAATTAACTTCTTCAAACCATGCATGTCAGAAAACAAAACATTTAACTTAATGTTTTCATAAAATTTACTCCACAGGACATGCATCACTTCACACACATCTCCTTTACCTGTTAGAAACGAAGCCTTGCTTCGCCCTGCTCTCTGTTCGCCTATAGCCATTCCCAATTATCGGCTGGAAATTATATAAATTCCATTAATATTTTCTTTATATAATATATATAATTTTCCATTACTTGGGCGAAATTAAAATAACTCGTATCACTACTCGCCCAAATAGAGCTTCACTAGTTCGCCTAGACGAGCTCAGTATTCACCAAATGGCTACCATGTGGCATCTCGCCTGCCATTACTCACCATGGTTTTGTGAGCTCGCCCATGAACTAAACTACCGTTGGGTGACCTAGCCCACATGAATAACAACATTGGCGAGTTCATCATTTCCTACTCGCCTCATTGGCGATTACAAACTTTCAACACGGGCGATCAACATAGTCGCCATTGTCGTCACTTATTCCATTATTTTCTTTGTTTCCATATTCTCCAAAGATCTAACTAAAAACAAGACTGTATCTATGTTTATTACTTCATAAAACATAGAAATCTATCATTGAGCATCAAGAAATCCTCAGAAAATATGAAACTCACCTCAACCAACTGCACTTCCAAAACAGCTTGTTTTCTGTCTCCTGTTGGCCTTTCTTTTGCTTATTCCTTCAGCTCATCAGGCTAAGAAAGAAGGGTTTGCAAGCTGGTTTATGTATTTAACCAACTTAAGGTTGGACTTTAGTAGATCGAACATGGCAGAGAAATGGAAGAAACAGAGAAATGGCTCATCAGGCTAAGAAAGAAGGGTTTGCAAGCTGGTTTATGTATTTAACTAACTTAAGGTTGGACTTTAGTAGATCGAACATGGCAGAGAAATGGAAGAAACAGAGAAATGGCTTTCGTGAAGAAGCTGGAATTGGCTAACTCGTTTTTCCTCAATTGTTTCTGCTTATATAACCATACTCAACCAATCAATAGCTACCGCCTGTCCCTTATCCTGTTTTCTTTCATCATTCCTCACGTTTATCATGCATTTAATGCATGAAGAAAACTGCAGCTCAAAGTGGCGTGGAAGTCTCCCTTTCACATACCTTTTTCTTCTGCTGCAGACTTTGCTTAACTCCTCAACCAATAAGGCTAACTCCCTTATTGACTTTAACTTTTCTTCATTTATTGTCTTCAACCGTACGACTTACAAGTCAATTTTGGCTGCATGGTTTCTGATTTATTATTTCATTCTGTCCATGCTAATTTCAGCTCGCCTAATCAACTTGAGAGCTCAGCTCGCCACACTACACCAGTTCACCAGCCATTCAGCTTGCGAGCTTTATCTTGGCAATTAAAAGAATTTCCTTTTTCTCGGCAATCATATTGAGATTTAGCAAGTGACAGTTGCCTTTCTCGCCAACTAGGCTATTCTTTGCCTCTCAGTATGGCGATCATAAGTTCTCGCCCAATTAGGCGAACACCAAGTATGCTCAACTCGCCAGCCTTTTTCTGATTCACCTCACACATTGGCGAACACACCTATTCGCCCTTACATCATTCGGCTATCACCATAAGCCACTAGCTGGCGAACTCACGTATTCACAAAAAGGCAATTGCATTAACTCGCCGGCATCAATCTCGCCATCAACTCTTGCAATGGCCATATCTTGCGAGCCCATTGGCGAACTGTTTCATTATAATACTCGCCCATGGAGTATCTCACGGGAATTGCCCCATTTGCAACCAAAGTTAAGGAGCTTTTCACCAAAATGTAAATCTTTATTTATTATTTACTTAATTTCCAATATCCATTTTATGATTAAGGTCTACAGTAGGGTAAAATCAGATCTTACATTTTCTCCCCACCTTAAGAAATTTGGTCCTCCAAATTTAAACCAGACCTGTCAGTGTGAAAGCTCTGAATATTTCTTACACATAAGGCCCTTTAATTCTCAAGGAGCCTCCTACTACCAGAATATCCAATCAAAAGATTAATCTTAGATCACGACACTTTATCACTACACTTTATCCTTCCTATCCAAAATCTGTACCGATTTCTCAACGTAATTCCTGTCGAATGACGTGAGAAGGATATGGATAGTACTTTCTCATCATTGAGACATGGAAAACGTTATGCACTCTTGACAACTCGGGAGATAGTGCACCTCTTTCACATGATCTAATATCTCCAAAGATCTAATACGTCGGGAACTCAATTTCCCTCTCATTATGCATCCCAATGGTAACACCTTAATATACATAACCTCTTGTATATTTCAAGAAGTCTGTTCGACCAAGTCGAAAATAATTTTCGGTCTCCCATTTCGCATGCTATCGTGGATTATATCGTCTGCTAAATAATTTCTTTCACGTGCTATGCCTATACTCCCTTTGGCCATTATCATCAACAAACTCTGCCAGGGTAGAGGATTATCCCAGGAGCCTATAAAATCAACCGCACACGCTCACACCATATCCTCGAGCGTCCATATCATACGCTCGGACTGTCTCTCAGTCTTCGGATAATCTGCGGTGCAAAACTCAATCGGGATCCTTTAGCTTCCTGTAATCTCTCTCAACACTGAGATACGAAGCGGAACTCCCTATCAACTATAATGCTCACTGGAATACTGTAAAACCTCACCATTTCCCTGACATATAATCCGGCCAAGGCATTAATTAGCTCAACAAATTCCAAAATCAAGGAATGAGCAGACTTACGAAATATATCCACAACCATCTAGATAGCATTTTACTCTTTTCAAATTTTCACTAATATAAGTATTTTTCTTCCTTATCACCTTCTCAACTCTTATTTATTCTCGTCTCCAATATGAGACCACGAATATTTTTTTTTATATTCCTCATTGTCTCTAAGAGTACTGCCCGTCTCTTTAGGCCATCAATAATCATCCCTTTGGCGCTCTTCCGCGCTCTAGGATTATTCTCTCAAGTGCGTTGGCGACCACTTAGTTCGCCCACATCTCACGACATGTTACCCGGTGTTGAGCGATCACCCCACTCGTGGGTCGCCCATCCCAAATTTTCTTAAAGTCCTGAAGAATCTCGGGCGTCTTTTCTCAAAACCAATTTACACTCCCTCAAGTCTTTTATCATCCTTGAGAGCTAGTAACTCATCTATACTATTTATCACTTATCATCTCATTCAGTGCTAATCGATTATAATTTGGTGACTATCATGTAGATAATTTTAATCATTCGTATGTAATTGTCCCAGTAGTCTCGAAAATACCACGCACTCGCTCTCAATATATCCCGGAGCATCCACACAATGCGCTCGGATATCTACATCAATCTGAGGCGGTGCTAACAGTAAAAATTTGGGAATCTTAAAGCCTCTTGCTATTCTCTCAAAGCATGCGGCGAATCAGGGATCCCTATCACAAGTACCCACTCACTGGAACTTCACATACGTCCTTTTTGTTTCACCAATGTATATCGACTAAGGCACTTATTACATCCCGAAACCTGATGATGAAGAAGTGAAATAATTTGGTTACTTAATCCATAATCACTTCTATAACATCATGGTTCTTTCGGATTCTTCACCACCTCACAGTGATTGTTTCATGATTAATCTAGAACTGCTTTTCTTTTGCAGACCTTAATACTAGCCGCCGATTACATCTCAGGTAATCATTTTCCCCTCGATAACTTCTCTTACATCAAGTTATCATTTTATCTCTTATTCTCCTAGTACATGTAATGTTACTACTTGGAGAATATACTTTCCTTACATCAATTTCTGAAATTTAAATTTATTATCATTCAAATTTCATCACCACTTTACTTATACAATTTCACATTCCCAATATGTACATATATACACATTCACTTCTACTTCCTCCCAATTAAGCATTGAATCAATAAGGTAGCAAATTCCACAAATTCTTCAACAATTCATTCGTGCTATACGGGTAAAACTCATAAATTTTATACCCCGATAAGCACACTTTAACCTCACTTAAGTAGTAAAATCTTTTATTCAGACAATTTTAATGTCCACTTTATCAGTTGAGACCTCACGTCTCTAATATATATATCAATTAGAAACCAATGGTCACTGACTTAACAATAAGATTTTCTATACCTTATTCAATAATATTGCTGATGTCAATATACATGTTTATTCTTTTTTTTAAAAAAAAAATCATCCTAGTTGGCTCTAGGCACACAAATAGGAAGGATACTACAGTCGGCTAGGGATCCAGATAGAATATGATAGGTATTTTAGAATACCATACTTGTTCCGGAACCTAGAAGCAACTGTAGAGAGTATTAATCTCATTGTTTTCAAAACGATAAAATTTTCGTTTTTCACCAATTATAACAAACTAGTTTAATTCTTTACTTATAAATCTCTCGAGTAATTTCTCAAGCTCTACTGATCCACTGGTAAGAGCTTACAACTAATTCCTATTTCAATTCACCAACCTCTATGCTTGTCAATTAAATCTCGATGCCAACTTTATCATTTGGTAATTACGAGACATTTCATTTTCTTGGTGATTACAGGTTTTGTTTTGTTCGCCACATTGCATTGATTCATATCATATTGTTGATCAGATTATTCACCATACTCTTTGGACGATCAGGATTCTCGCCTACTTTAGTAATTCATGATATATTGGCAGACTCATTTAAGTCCTTGCCATCATCTAACTCGCCCACACAATTAGCGATCATACATTTGCACGTACATTGGCGAGCTATCCCAATGTAGTTCTCACCCATGAAGTATTTCTCATAAATCTCATAATATCACGGTTCTATGGATATCGTAACGGACCAGCCCAACTGGCCATGGCAACCCCCTTTTTGGGCCCATCGACAACGATTGCTGTGACAACGCTACTCATCCATACTGTCCTCTTTGGCGATCACCTCGATGCCTGGTCCTTCCAACCGTGCTCGAGTTCGCCCATCTCAAGGTTTTCTTTCTCATCCACAGACTCAAACACTTGACTTCCTCAAATGTCAAGTCACTACCAATATCCATTCTCCTAAAAAATAAGGAGTATATATAACCAGTATTATCATAATCGATTTTATATCATTTCTCACACAATTCACTTTTTTTTTATCCAGACCCCAAAATCCACAACAGGGATGACTATCTCGCGACCTCTCATAGCCTGTACTCTGGGTCGCCTTACTTATCAATATATCAGTGGGTTCACAGTAAAGATCATCCTTTACACCACCACATACCATTTCACCATCAATTTGTATTTTAAATCCATTCAATCACTTATGACTTCGAAAGAAAACATGTCAATATAGGGGTATATTCATAAATTCCCCTTTAATTCTCTCTCATCAGTATAATTCCAAACACGCGATCTTAGAGCTTATATGTTAATATTATCCCTTTTTGTCTCAATATCATCATTTCAGGATCTTAGTTCGATATGGACAGAGAAGTCCTGGTGGGGCCCTCACCGAGTTCCTCACTGTACCTTATCAAATAGACCCGACATTATGATGATAAGATCGCCTATTTCATGCAAAATTTTCGGATTACTATCTCTATTTGTAACCCATAATTAGTCAACTTTCACCATAATCCACCACTTAACTCATTTCACAGTCATTCGACTCCTCTATACATTCAGACTATACAGTACTACAGGGGATGTTAACCTTTCTCAACACTTCCCATGCTAAAGGCATCAACAGACATCAGATCAACCCAAGCGCTGATACCATTAAATCTGTAACATCCCGTTACCACATTTTTCACGTATTTCCATACAACTTTACCGGTTGGGCTGTCTGCGATGCCATTAACATTCAACAGTAACAGTGATAAATGATAAACATTTATCTATTAATTATGAAATATGAAATTTCTTTTCCATTATTTCTTTCCTCTGACATCCCCTATTAACCTTTAGTTCACTTAGGTAGTACTGTATACATATGTCTGAAATGTAAAAGAGAAAAGACTGTACCTGTCACGTTTAACGTGCCATGCCTCAGTGCTTTAAGCATAGTTATACCCATCTGAGAGCTAATTCTCTCAACTCCGTGTACTTCTTATCTGTGGAGTTAAAACAAAGGGGTGAGCGATTCATACGCTCAGTAAAGAAAATATATACTGCTTTAAATAAAGCAAAACTATATATCACAACTCATTTGTTCTTTTCTCAACAATAACCCAGTAGAAAAGACAGTGGATATATAGTAAACAACTCTCTTAAAACACCATTCAAATCACCGGCTAAAAGTTTACTTTAAAATGTAGTAAACACTATCTAGGATTTCAACAAATCCTCACAGTAAACAGAAATTGGTAAGTTGAGACTAGGCAACAAATAAACCATGCTATCATCATTCCCCCTCCCCTTTGCGAGAACGGAATCTACCGCTTTTGGGGTGCACCCGTAGGCCATCGCCCCTCACAGCTATCTCAGATCTATGGCCATAATCTATAGTGGTCCTCGGGTCCACTTGCCAAGTGACCTCGAGACCGCTGATGACTTGGCGGGTCCATCAGCCCTGTGACATCCTAGGGTGCACTCGTTGGTCTATATGACCCGAGCCATCACCCCATATAGGTCACACAAAGTATATAATTAATAACGCATGAATTCAATGCCTAATGTCTCAAAATCAAGTTATATATCTTATATATCATTTCCACAAAATGATTTGATTTCTTATAAAACAATAAAACACCAAAAACAGCCCGTAATCTCAACTTTTAAAACCTGCTCGCCCATGGTCAGCTCGCCTGATATGGCTTGCCCATGGCAGCAGCTCGCCCATGGCAGCAGCTCGCCCATGGCAGAGAACATGTGTTCGTCCGCCCAACTCTGCCCTTTAAATTGACAAGCTTAATTGGCTCGCCCTCAGTGGTTCCCCATTAGGCAACTCGCCCAATAGTCAACTCGCCCCAAAAGGTTTCATATATTTATTTTTGAAATATTTAAAATTATTTATTTTTCGTTTAGGAAATTACACTTTAAAACCGTTCGCCAGAGTCAGCTCGCCCTTCTCGGCTCACCCCTGACTAACTCGAAAAGACGGCGAATTAGTATTCGCCCGGCACTTAGATTTTCAAAACAGAAGCATTTCTCGTTGATAGCGGTTCGCCCGCCTTATATTTAAAACAAGGGCCCCCGCCCAAACGCATTAAAAAGGGTTCGCCCGACTACGGCTTTACCCGGATTTCTCTTTAAAACAAGGGCACTCGCCTAGCTCTCATAAAAGAGAGTTTGACACTTGGTTCGCCCCATAGCTTTCCCATAAAAAGGATTCGTCCGCCCTTATATCTAGAAACGGGTGTATAAAAATTTATAAAATGGCTTGGCTCGCCCGCCAATACCAATTCGTCCGACTACAAATGCAAGGGCTCGCCAACATAAAAATACAAGAGATCGCCCGCCCTGTATCAGTTCACCCAGAAAACAGCATAGGGGTCGGCTTTTAGCTCGCCCGAATCAAAATAATTATCAATTAACTTCTTCAAACGATGCATGTCAGAAAACAAAACATTTAACTTAATGTTTTCATAAAATTTACTCCACAGGACATGCATCACTTCACACACATCTCCCTTACCTGTTAGAAACGAAGCCTTGCTTCGCCCTGCTCTCTGTTCGCTCATAGCCATTCCCAATTATCGGCTGCAAATTATATAAATTCCATTAATATTTTCTTTATATAATATATATAATTTTCCATTACTTGGGCGAAATTAAAATAACTCGTATCACTACTCGCCCAAATAGAGCTTCACTAGTTCGCCTAGACGAGCTCAGTATTCACCAAATGGCTACCACGTGGCATCTCGCCCGCCATTACTCACCGTGGTTTTGTGAGCTCGCCCATGAACTAAACTACCGTTGGGCGACCTAGCCCACATGAATAACAACATTGGCGAGTTCATCATTTCCTACTCGCCTCATTGGCGATTACAAACTTTCAACACGGGCGATCAACATAGTCGCCATTGTCGTCACTTATTCCATTATTTTCTTTGTTTCCATATTCTCCAAAGATCTAACTAAAAACAAGACTGTATCTATGTTTATTACTTCATAAAACATAGAAATCTATCATTGAGCATCAAGAAATCCTCAGAAAATATGAAACTCACCTCAACCAACTGCACTTCCAAAACAGCTTGTTTTCTGTCTCCTGTTGGCCTTTCTTTTGCTTATTCCTTCAGCTCATCAGGCTAAGAAAGAAGGGTTTGCAAGCTGGTTTATGTATTTAACCAACTTAAGGTTGGACTTTAGTAGATCGAACATGGCAGAGAAATGGAAGAAACAGAGGAATGGCTTTTGTGAAGAAGCTGGAATTGGCTAACTCGTTTTTCCTCAATTGTTTCTGCTTATATAACCATACTCAACCAATCAATAGCTACCGCCTGTCCCTTATCCTGTTTTCTTTCATCATTCCTCACGTCTATCATGCATTTAATGCATGAAGAAAACTGCAGCTCAAAGTGGCGTGGAAGTCTCCCTTTCACATATCTTTTTCTTCTGCTGCAGACTTTGCTTAACTCCTCAACCAATAAGGCTAACTCCCTTATTGACTTTAACTTTTCTTCATTTATTGTCTTCAACCGTACGACTTACAAGTCAATTTTGGCTGCACGGTTTTTGATTTATTATTTCATTCTGTCCATGCTAATTTCAGCTCGCCTAATCAACTTGAGAGCTCAGCTCGCCACACTACACCAGTTCGCCAGCCATTCAGCTTGCGAGCTTTATCTTGGCAATTAAAAGAATTTCCTTTTTCTCGGCAATCATATTGAGATTTAGCAAGTGACAGTTGCCTTTCTCGCCAACTAGGCTATTCTTTGCCTCTCAGTATGGCGATCATAAGTTCTCGCCCAATTAGGCGAACACCAAGTATGCTCAACTCGCCAGCCTTTTTCTGATTCACCTCACACATTGGCGAACACACCTATTCGCCCTTACATCATTCGGCTATCACCATAAGCCACTAGCTGGCGAACTCACGTATTCACAAAAAGGCAATTGCATTAACTCGCCGGCATCAATCTCGCCATCAACTCTTGCAATGGCCATATCTTGCTAGCCCATTGGCGACCTGTTTCATTATAATACTCGCCCATGGAGTATCTCACGGGAATTGCCCCATTTGCAACCAAAGTTAAGGAGCTTTTCACCAAAATGTAAATCTTTATTTATTATTTACTTAATTTCCAATATCCATTTTATGAAATTAAGGTCTACAGTAGGGTAAAATCAGATCTTACACAGCCCAACCGGTAAGAATGTGTAAAATATGAGTAACTACAGTGTAATATTGTACACTCAGACTCTTACACATATCCTCAACTTATATATATGAAGGTGACTCATTGAGTTTCATATCTTCAGGAGAATGAATGAGAGTAGCAATCTCATTATCTCTTGTTCTCGTTCCCACTCTGTCATGTATCTCTTCCATATGCAGGCTTAGGGACAGTCAACGAGAAGCATTCAAAAAGTGTTTCAACTCTGGAGCAACTATAGTGGGAGATTGAGCTCTCACCCACATTTAGGTCAGTTTTACAACATTTTAATTTAGTGTTAGTGATTTGGTAAGCTTTTCGTTAGTTTTAGCACTAAACCCTTTAGTTCTATAAATACCAAGGTCAATGTAATCCCATTAGGGATCCATTAGTTTAGTTTTAGTTCTCCATGTTTAAGTTCAGTTCCACATTCAAATTTCTTTCAGTTTCGGTGTGTAATATTTCAAAAGCTTTGGTCTAAATAAATTTTACTTCCCTGTTACTTCTCTTTATAGTGAACACCGGCTTCTGTTTTATTTTCAAAATTCAATTTTCTGTTAAGACTAGTATTCTACCACCATGCTTCTTTTTGGGACCTATTCGGTGTTACTGCTTTACACTCTGCTATGCTACAAACTCTGTTTTGGGTTACCAGTTTGGTTGGAGAATGAAACTGCTGCTTGGGGCGGATTCTGCAGCAACTGCAGACCATTTCTGCTCCCATTTACTTTTGTTTTTGTTCATTTAAATACTGTCATTATTTCAATTTGCTTAGAAGTTACTGATTTTACTCCTTTCAGCCGCAGGTTTCTGGTTCTGCCAATCTTTTTATCTTGTTTTCCCTTTTTGAAGTTGCTACCTGTTGCTGTTACCGCTCTGTCTGCATCCATTATTAATTCGGTTTGTTGCTATTTTCTTGAACTGATGCGTGTTGAACATTGGCTGAAGAAAACTACCCGTTGCTGCTGCCTGCTGCTGAAACCATGGCTGTGTATGTCCAAATTTGATGAAGAAGCTGCTGCAAGGTGGCGAGAATGGGCTGTGAACTTAAGCCTAACGTGGCTGTAGCTGCCGCATGAAACAAAGGTGTGGCTGCATTGCATGGGAGTAGTTTGCTTCAAAACATGGCTGTGTGTAGTGTAGCAGTGGAATTGTTGCACGCTTGGAATAACATGCCACGGGTTGCAAGATTGGTTGAATGCAAATCACTTTTGCTATTGTATCTTTATAATATTTATCTCCTTTGACTTTCGTGTTGGTTTTACTTTCAGTTACGTGGTGAGCTAGTTAGGGGTTATATGGTTTGGTTGCCAAATTTGTGTTTTTGAAAATTGTGTTTCTGATATATTTTGTTTTGTTTTAAAATTCTGAAAATTAAAAACATGTTTGGTAAATTAATGTTGCTGTATATTTTTAAAAATAGAAAGCATAAAACATGTTTGGCATTCTATAAGTTGGAAACATAATTTTTTAATTTTATAATTTATTAATATTGAACATCAAATTTTTTTTGTATTAAAGATATATAATTTAAATATATTATTAGTAATGTGCTATTTTATTCCAAATTTTGATATATTACTAAAATTATTTTATTTATAATATAAAATTTATCTTAAAATTATGATTTTAAAAATTAGATGAGACTTATTTCATACTCTATATATCTAAACACAATTAATATTTAAATTTAATACAACTAACTTTTAATAGAGTATCAATAAGAGTACATAAACACAATAAAAAATTTAAAAAATGAAATTTATTATGCAAAATACAAAAAAAAAGAAGAGCTTAAGTCATGATATATATATATATATATATAAATGAAATTTATTATGCAAAATACAAAAAAAAGAAGAGCTTAAGTCATGATATATATATATATATATATATATATATAAAACAATTGATCATTTTGATATACATTCCACAATGCTGTAGCACTTTTATCGCAAGCTCTATGTATATATCTTAATCTCTTTTGGACCATATGGCTGTCTTCTATAATATCTTAAATGATTTCTTTCATCATGATAAGAAGACAAAAAGACTGGCATATTTGTATATCCAGAGTCTACAAAATATTATATATTTTCCTAAAAAAATGATTTTTAGTTCTCCAAACAATAAAACCAATAAAATCATAATACCAAAACTTTCAAAATTTTGAAGTTGAGACAGCCTGAATATAACACCAACTTACTTCAATAATTCATTATATTCATAAATTTGTCGCCAGCCCATATGCATATACATAACTGAAGTTAAGAGCACAGGAAAAAAAAAGTGACCATCCATGCAAGTCAAAGAACAATACTAGATTTGTTCAATTCTTAAGACAAGGAACATATGAATTTAGAAACTTACAAATTGATCATTTGGGAAAATAAAAGAATTATTTCATCCATATTAGTGATATTAAATGATATCTAGAATCGTCTAAGAAGTCAAATGCTAAAAGGAAAAGGCAAAACCTAAATAACCTTAAGACTCATTGAGTTTTGATAATTATTTTCACATGTTCTTCCTTCAAATCTTCTCGCTTTTATTCAATTTATTTACCTCCATCATCATTTAAAGTTTTTTAGTATCTAAGTGCATATCGACATCTATTATTCATTGTGGACATTGAAAAATCAAACAAGTATTAATTAGTACGCCATGTATTTGTATATATTGATCCCTAGTTAAATTTTCTTTATATGTACATAGCTCTTATTTGTTTTCTTTTCGTGATTTTAATGGATTTTAATAACACATGGCCTTTGTTGTGTTAAAAACAAAGGGATAGATGACATTAATGGCATAGGAAATCTATTTAGGCGCATTTTGTGGCAATTCTAACCATGCTAGCTCTATTCTATATGGAGAAGTGCATAATATTCCTGTTTTCTTAGAATTTGGCATGGTTGAAGTAGATGAGAAATTTATTTGTAAAGCTAGAAATTAATTCCATTAATGTGAGATATTACAATATAAACAACATGTAAAATCCATCAAAGAAGATAACAGCAACATGGACAATAAAGACATCTCAACCTTTAAGGAATAAGCACAAACATCTTAAAGGCAATGAATTTTAAGCCCTTATTTTGAACCTACCAAGAAAATAAACACCTCATCTAGCAATCAACCAAAAAAGACAACCAATTTTACAAAATTAAAAACCCTTAAGTTAGCTTAGCCACTTAACCCATTTCAAAAATACCAACATATATATAACCGTCCCAACACAACAAAGTAGCAATTAAAAATAGAGCACCCAAATAGCTATGCTTCAGCTACCATTAAACATCATCTTCCTCAATCGTTAGTTAGAAACATAGTGATAAACCAAGATAAGATTGTTAACTCTATTAACAACTTGTTTAGATAATTTGTCTGCTACTTCCATTAACACCTCTTATTTCATATTAAAAAAAAAAGAAAAAGATTTATTGAAACTTTAGTCAGGCACTATTATATATATCAAAATACCAATTTGTGTGTATGTGCAAAATAAGATACTATTATCCAATACTTGAAATTATAAAAAATGTATTTTACTAACCTTTTTCCGTTGGTTGCCTGAGCAAATGAACAATTGATGAAAAAGACACACGAGTTAAAGGAAAACTGAAGAAGAAGTGAAGATGCAAGGAGAGAAGTGAAGAAGGAGAAACGGATGAGAAGGAGAAGAATGGTGAGAGAAATAGAATATCAGGGGATTAGATTATTGCAGGTAAAAAAAAAAAAAAGATACATATGCTATTGGTAGAGCTCAAGATCGAGATCTTGTTAAAAATGTATTGCTCATTTCGATTTTTTTTTTTTAAGAAAACTTGTTTTCAGAATGTTTTGAAAATGGTAAGGAACAGGAAAATGATGTTTTCTATCATTTCTAAAATTTTGTTGCCAATTTTAGAGATTGTAAAATAAAATCAATCTACCAAATATAATTTATGTTGTATATTGCAAGATTTTAAAATAAAAAGTATAAAACATAAAATAAAATAGATCCCAAACTATCTCTTAGTAAAAAACATGTCTAAGAATTAATATTAATATTTACATTTTAAAAGTTAGTGTGAAAACCACTAATTATTTTATGAGCATCTTTAAATTTAAAATAAGATAGTTTAAAATTTTTATGCATGTTTAAGTAGTAATAGCTAGAAATTTTGATATAATAATAGAAAGATAATTATTCTACACATCGCCGGTAAAATTTTTTTTACTCCATAGACGGAGATAAAATTATGGCATATGTTTCATAAAAATATTAAAAAAAATAAAAAATAAATAAAATAAAGATGTGTGTTATAATCTTAATTTGGTTTGTGAAGTAAAAAAAACTCCAACGAAAATATATGAAATAATTGTCCATAATCGAATTGTTATTTTGATAAATTTGAAAAAAAAAATTAAGGTGATAAAATTTTAATACTTAATAAAACGATTTTCAAGAATTTCATCACCGAATAAACTATCTTTTCTTTGACTTTTATTATCTGTGAAGAACTGTTTTTTCTGTTTTAACTTTACAGAATTTTTTGGGTTTGTGGCCAGAACCATTATTTGTACGAATTGACGAGGGTTTTTGGTGTACTTTTCTGTTGAGCTAATTTTGGATTTGGGCTGGGCATAAGCTTGGTTTTATGGGATTAAATCATCATGATCTCTACTGTGCTTATTTTAATTTTTTTTATAAAAAAATTTTAGGAATGAGATATAGGATTCGATCAAACTAATCCGATCATAATTTTTTTTTCTTTTTTCTTTGCTTTTATCAGTTTTATCACAAATCTTAATCCAGATGAAAAAATTTCAAATGTTTTGCCTTCACCTAAATGATCAATTTCGGTTTTTTATTTTGAAAATTTTATTTTTAATTATTTAGATAAAAGGAATTAATAAAGGGATTTATATATGATATATTTATGATATATAATCTTTATACACGGTCAATATACCAAAAGTTAACACCTCATCAATAAGTCTTTATAAACAAATTAAAAAATTTATTTATTTTTATTTTTATGGGTGCTTGACATTTTTTTAGTTTGAACGAGATGCCAACTTTTTTTATATTGATCATATATAAAAATTATACATTGTTAGTGTATCTTATATAAATTCTTAATTAAGAGAGAAAAAATTGTAAATCTTAAACTAAGCTTTCACTAATTTTGGTTTGGACAAAAAATTGAGCTTAACACGAAGTTGGGCTTTGAGCCTTGAGTTTGGTAATCGGGCTTTTTGTCAATTTGGGTCTTGAGCTAAATCTAAGCCAGAAATTATTTTGTGATAAACTAAAAATCACTTAAAAATCAAATTTGATAAACTCATCAAGTCCAATAATATTGAGAAATTCAGCAAGCCAATAGCTTTGATAAATTCGACAAGCCTATCCAAACAAAATATGATGTTTGTAATCAGCATTAATTTGTGATGTTATGTAATATTTTATGGGTTTATATTTGATGCATTGATTATGTATAATCTCTATACACTGTCAATGCACCAGAGGTTAACACCTCATTAATAAGTAAATTAAAAATATGCTAAGTTCTTAAAAATAAATACAAAATAAATATTTTTTAATTTACTCATAAAGATCTATTGATGATGTGTCAATCTATTATGCATTGAAGTGTATAAATATTATACACTGTCAGTGCATTATATATAAATCCATATTTCATTTTCATGGCAAATGAAAACCTTATTTTTATCTATAATTTTTTAACTTATTTCAAATCCATTAATTCATCTGCAGTAAAAATGTAAATATGGAATCTATCACTCTACCACCTGACAATTTTCATCTGAATTCTCAAAGCATTTTTTTTTTAATTTCATCCACAACCTCGGGAATTTGTTTTATATTTATCCAGTCCATTAAGATTTCATTAGAATTTGGATCAAATTTTTTACACCGCAAATTCAGTTTATATTCTAATAGAATGCTAACAAATCCATCTATAAATCCTAAATAAAAATACAATGTTGCAAAAGTCACAAACTAATGGTGAGATTTACTCCTAATGGAATCTGTCTCATCACATGATGGATTGGTTACTCTGATGGCCTCATGTTGATTCTACCATTTGCTTTAGACATCTCTTGTAAAGAAAGAAATGGTTTGGGAGGCATTTGTAATCGTTCAACTTCATTTTCTAGCATCTCAACAACTTTGTTCATGGAAGGACGACCAATGGGCTTCGTCTGTATGCACCACAACGATACCATCATCATCTTCTTCACTATCTCCTCCTCTTCTTCTGTAATATCTCCAATTTCAATTTTCTTTCCCAAACTCAATTGGTCAAAAACCCAAGAAGGAAAGTAAATTTGGCTCGAATGCTCTGCAAAAACATTTAAGTTCTTCCTTTTGCTAGTCATTTCCATTAGCAACATTCCAAAACTATAGACATCAGCTTTATAAGAGACACCTCCGATGTTTTTATAGAACAACTCAGGAGCCATATAACCCATAGTACCTCGTGCTGCTGTGAGAGAAACAATACTGTCTTCTATCGGATATAGCTTTGCAAGTCCGAAATCTGACACTTTTGGAGTGAAATTTTCGTCCAGAAGAATGTTGTGCGGCTTAATATCAAAATGAAGGATTTGCATGTCACAACCTTTATGTAAATATTCAATCCCACGAGCCACGCCGATAGAAATCTCATACATCTTTTTGTAACTCAAAGAGGCGTTGCTTTCTTCTGAGAATAAATACCTCTCGAGAGACCCATTGGACATGAATTCGTATACAAGAGCGCGGTTAGATCTTTCAGCACAAAATCCAATTAGTTGCACGACATTAGCGTGATGAATCCTCCCAATGGTAGCAACTTCATTGATGAATTCTTGCCCATTGCATTTGGACTTGCCCAGTATTTTTACTGCCACCACACGTCCGCTTCGAAGCTTTCCTTTATACACCGAGCCATACCCACCTTCACCTAGCTTATTCTTGAACCCCTTAGTCATTTTCTTGATTTCCCGAAAGGAGTAGTTGATGGGCATGAGATTATTCTGACTTTGAAGATAATCTTCAACCATGTCAAACATCGATAAATGTCTTCTTCGCCATTTATATATTAAGAATACACCCACCAGTGGCAGCCCACATAAAAGTCTTTCAGCAACCATTAATAGCACTGCAATCAAATGATAAATCATTAATTACCATTTGAGGGGCCGGGAACGTACGTTATAGCATGAGAACTCAATTACTATAGGTCTGATTTTGGCAATGAAAATTAATTTGAAGGATGAATGTATGAATATTTTCCTCAAAAGTAGCAATAATTATTGGTGTCTATTGATGATCTTATGTTTAATATGTATCGACTTCAAAAAAAAAATGTTTAATATGTATCGTGGTTACGCTAATAATAGGTTTACTGCCTTCTAGCTATTTTGTCAACCTTTGTTGAATAAATGTACATATATATTATCTACTTTTAATAATTAATAACCGACTAAAACTTCATAATTTTGGACTTTTAACTCTACGACTACTATCCAATTAAAGAAACTGGCAAGTAAAAGAATGGAACTGATCTTTTATACAAGACTAATATATGGTCACATGCATTGCACAAGAATAAATGAGTTATAATTTTGAAATATAAATAAATATTTTTTAATAAAAACAAAATTAAGAAACAGACTTTATAGTAATAAAACTCACTTTTGATAGAATTCATACATTCACTTTTAACACTTAATTTGTGAATTATATTTTGGAAAACTGCATTGTTCCAGTTGATTCGTATCAGGGACAGAGTTAGTTTGGAGACAATCACACCAAAAATTGTCTTGAATTTATTTTAGCCACACTGCACGGTGGATTTGAAATGCACCAAAAATTTTAATCTAATATCCCTATTCGTCATTTTATCTTTTTACTACACTCACCTCACCGCCACTATTGCTCTTGAATCCAAACACACATCACCATTATACTACACAATCTCACAACTACAGTAACTAATTTCACCGCCATTGTTGTTTTTAATCACCGGAGCCAATCTCACCGGTCATCCAAATTAGTCCTCAGTTGGCATCTCTAAATGTTTGATAAAGCATATTTATTTTTATTTTATTAAAAATATATGCTAACATTTTAATTATATTTAAAATAAAATAAAAATATTCAAGCCAAGTTCAATTGGTATCTATAGATGCCCAATTAAGAATACTTATGTTAAAAATATCATTAATTATTTTATTTTTATATTTAAAATATAGTTAAAATTTTTTAAAATATTTTTTATTAATAAAAAATCTTTTTAATAGTGCCAAACTTGGTTTAGGCTAGAAAACTCTTGCTCAAAACTCGAACCAAACCCACAAATCTAACAGGCAATTCGACGTATAAATAGGTCTAGTTTATAACTTCAGATAAATCTCCTCAACCCTAAAAGGCTGTAGGTGTAGTCAGAGTCTTATGAATACAAGGAGTTTATTCCCTAAAGCATTTTGATATTCTTTAGGGTTTGTTATAGTTATCGTTTTAGTAGTGGGAGTCAATAGGCTATGGAGTCAGAGTTGGAAAAATTGTGGAAGAGTCTAAATCTTACAGAAGAAGAGTTAGACAGTGTTTAAGTGGATGAGAATGTGGTGAGAGCAAAGTCGAATGAAGCACAGAAATGGATGGTGGACAAGCTATTTATATCTCGCTTATTCAACAAAGAAGCGATGATGAGTACCTTTAAAATAGTATGGAAACTGGCAAAAGAAGCAGAGATATCTATCATAGAGAAGAATTTTTTTATTCAAATTTGGCTTGAAGTGCCAACGAGGGTTGGCTTAAGTGGTTAAGGTTCGAACTTTCATGCAAAGCACCAAAGTTTGTAATCTCCATGGTCCCTTATTGGTAGGCAATCTGTAAGTACGAAAAACCCACAGGTGAAAGTTCAGTGGATCCATAAATCTCAAAATGGGTTGGCAGCTTGCTTTAGCCTTAGAAATGAAGTAACCTCCCCTACTTCTAAACTTTTTTTGATAAAAGAAAAATAGGTCGGAGTCTAATAAGATAATGGTGTTACAAGGATTGCCTTGGTTCTTTGATAAAAACATCTTGTTAATACAAGAGTTCAAACCAGATCTTAGGCTGGAGGAGTATAGTTTCAATGAAGCATTGTTTTGGATACGTGTTTATGATCTACCATTGGAGATGTGATTGCAGGAAGTAGCATAATTAATTGGTAGGAAAATGAGAAGATTTAGCCTTAATGGATATGAGTTTAGGTAAAAGGGATGGATAAGATTCCTAAGGTTGAGAGTGTCATTGAACATGACAAAGCCATTGAGAAGGGCAATTATGATTATAAGTGGTCCAGGCAAGAGAGGGATATAGGGTCGAATTGCATGTGAGAAGTGTAGATACTTGATTTTGGAAACTAATATTTGTTTCATACTATAGTGAAAGACAACCTCTTCTTAGAATGACTATTTCACAAGAATAACTTCTTCTCAGAAGAGTTCCTTCACAGAAGAGTTCCTTCACAAGAACAACATCTTATCAAAAGAGCTTATTACCTCTACTTAGAAGAGCTTCTTCATATAACAACTCTTCTCAAAGCAGCTCGTTACAAAACAGCTCATTACAAAAAACTCTTTACAGAACAATCTGTTCTCCGAATAACTCATTTATAGAATAGCATTTTCAAGAAGAAGTGAAGATAACTTTGGAATAGGGCAGGGTTCTTGAGTTAACTTCACTATTGGGATGTTCTGGAGAGTTTGGCTTGGTGGATTAGATATGGAGATAGTTAAAAATTCTTCTCTTAACCATTTTCTGAAGTATGAATGCTCTTCCCTATTTCTTTTAATACACCTTTTCCCAAAGCATAACTCTCATTAAACAAAGCATTAATGCTTTGTAACTACCAATTCTCATTATTATATTATTAATACCACAGATTTGTAACTCTCATTCTCTACACCTATATATATGAGTTCTTGTTATCTTTAAAGGGGACTTTTAGCAAATTAACTCACCCAGAAACTCTCTCAAATCCTCTCTACATTGTTCTCTCAACTCAGCCTTGCTTAACCTTCTACCACAGCTTGCCACCGCACTCATTCTTCAGGGTCTACTATAGTCTTCCTCTTTACTACCTCCCGACACATATTGTTTTACTAGTTTGAAACGTTTCCTCTCCACTTCAAGTAACTCATTTACAATAGGTTTTCCATATTTTGCTATCATTGTGGTTGTTTAGGCTATGGGGAAGTAGATTGTATAAAAACCAGTTGCGAGGAGATGAGTGTAACTAAAACCAAACCGTATAGGGATTGGCTATGTGAATCTCCGTTAAAAATAAGGAAAGTTATAAGTGGAGAAGGTGTCAAAGCTCTTTCATGTAATATGCCAGCAGCCGAGTCATTAGAAAAAAAGGGCGATGATGAGGTTTACGTTATTAGATAGGTTCGAGGCAGAGTCGAATAAGGTTATGGTAAGGCAAGAATCAAGGAGTGAATATTCTCATAATGAAAAATTTAAGGAAGTTAGAAAAGGTATAAGGAAAGAGGGAAGAGTTTTGAGAATGCAAAATAATGATTATAAAAATCAGGCGAATTTTGTGGAAGTGATGGGCTTACAAACAAACATGGAAGATAGAGGAAATAGGCTGATTGATAAGTTAGAAATGGAAAAAAAGAAACTTACATGATTACATAGGAGACATAATAAGAGGAAAAACAGCTAGTTTTGGAAAAGCTGAGGTGGCTGGTAAAGGGAATGCATCAAGATCTAAATGTGGGGCTCCATTAGTTAAAAAAGGTAAGGTGGAAAATAAGAAATGCTGTGTTAGAAAGGCGTTAGTAGGAAAAAAAGTTAGTTCAGGGACAACAGTGAGTAGAAATTGAAACCAAGATGGAAGGGGTTGGCAAGGGCTAGTGGAAGTAATAAGGAAAACGATGGTGAGCTGTGGGGGTAAAAGAAAGAAACAGGAGTTGAAAATGAAGTTGAAGACTCAATAGAGATTGATTATAGGTTTAAAAGGAGTAAGGATGATAATGAGGGTGGTAATTTATCTTTTCAGATATCAAAGGAGATTGGATTCCAATCTTGCCAATATTCATGAGGTGCTTAACTTGGAACTATCATGAGCTTGGAAACCCATGGATATTTAGAGCTCTTCAAAAGATTTTGAGGAGTTAAGATCTTGATGTTATGTTTCTTAGCAAATCAAATTACAAGCGAATGTAATTGATTAATTGAAGTAAAAATGCCACATAGAAACGAGTTTGGGGTTAGTTCGATTGGAAGAAGTGGAGGCATGGTGTTTTTGTGGAAGAGTGATTTTAGTTTAAATTTACTTAGTTTTTCAAAAAACCATGTGGATATGGAGGTGTAGGATTATAAAAGAAGGTAATGGAGGTTAATGGGATTTTATCGAAGACCCATAACTAGCTTAAGACATGAATCATGGAGCCTATTAAGAAGACTTGCAAGTTAAAGTAATAAGCCATGGTTATGTTTTGGAAATTGTAATAAAATAATGTGGGACTTTGAGAAGAGTGGAGGTGTGCAAAGGGCTAATGGACAAATAAAGAATTTTAAAGAAGCATTAGATAACGTAAGGATGTATGATATGGGTTTTAAAGCTACTTGGTTCACTTGGCAAAATGGCAATTCAGAAGAAAGTTTGATAAGGGAAAGGCTTGATAGAGCTTTGAGGAACCAAGAATAGTGTGTCTTTTTCAGATCATGTGGTGACACATCTAGTCCCATTTGTTTCAGACTACTGGTCGATTATGGTAGATACAGAAAGATGCAAAGAGCGGGCTAATGAGAATTTACAAAAAAAGAAGATATTATTTTGAAACTACTTGGGTAAAGGAGGAAAAATGTGAACGGTTTATCAAAGAATGTGGGAGAATGTTTCACAAAGGTCTATTATTAACAAGATATAGCATATGACTAAGTTGTTGGGAGGGGTGGAAAATGAATTCATTTAAAGGTAATCAGAATAAAATCAAACAATTGAATAAGAAGTTGGCAGACGTCCAAAATGTACAGCCATTTTGGCAAAGAAGGAATTATGTGATGAAATTTATAATTTGATGGAGAAAGAAGAGATTTTCTGGAGACAGCATCTATGAACACTATGGCTCAAAGAAAGGGATAGGAATACTACTTATTTTAATTCACAGGCTATTGTGAAGAGGAACATGAGTTTTATATAGGGCTTAGAGGATGAATAGGAATGTTAGTAAGATAAAATGCAAATAGAAGATATAGTAATCAATTATGTCCAAACCTTGTTCAAATTCACTAAGCCTTCAAAGTTTGACATAGTATTGGAAGCTATAGACAAATGCATCTTGAAAGAAATGAATGATATTTTACAAGTTAAGTTTAGTGCAGAGGAGATAAACGAAGCAATTAACCATATACATCCAAATAAAGCATTTATGATGAATGGATCACCTCCTTTGTTCTATCAAAGGTATTGGCATATTGTTGGTAAAGATGCACTTGATTTTGCTTATCTTGTTTGAATAGGTAAGGTTGTTTGAAGGAAATTAATCACTCTCATAATATGCTTAAGTTGAAAATTAAAGACCTTAAAACAATGGTAAATTTTAGACCGATTAGCTTGTGTAATGTATTGTATAAGATCATAGCAAAGACATTGGCTAATAGGCTTAAAATTATCCTCCCACATTTTTTAAGTGAATATCAAAGTGCATTTGTACTGGGTAAGCTTATTATTGATAATATTTTGATATCCTATGAATTGTTACTTTTACTCTGATATAAGAGAACTCGTATAAAGGGTTATGTTGCACTAAAGTTAGATATGAGTAACGTCTATGATAAGGTGGAATGGTCTTTTTTAGAAGCTTTGTTGTGGAAGTTAAGCTTACAAGAGAGATAGGCTTATTATGAGATGTGTTACTTTTGTTCTTTCTCAGAAAGGATTAATGGGTTATACGCCAAAACATTTACCCAAAAAAGTAGTTGAGACAAGGGTATACCCTATCACTGTATCTACTTTATTGTGCATTAAAGCATGTCAGCACTATTAAGGAAACAACAACTAAATGGTATGATCCATTATGCTAAGGCAAGTAGAAAAGGTTCTAAAATTTCTAATATGTTTTTTGAAGATGATAGTATGGTGTTTGTACGAGCCGAGCAACGAGAGTGTGAAGTGGTTAAAGCTGTGCTTAAGAAGAATGAGGCATGTTCAGGTCAAAAGATAAATTTTCATAAGTCGTCAATTTTTTCAGTGGAAATGTAAGTGAGCTAGATAAAGGCAATTTGAAGTAGTACTTTGGAATCAAGATCATAGCCACGCTAGAGAAGTATTTGGGTCTCCCTTCAATGTTGGGAAGGAGTAAGAAAAGGACTTTTAAAAAGATATGTTGTACAACACAAAATCACATTCACCACTAGAGCAGGAGGTGTTTTTCTCAAAGAGGGCAAGAGATATTTATTAAAGCATTTTTGCAGGCAATTCTAGCTTATGTTATGAACATGTTTTTGCTGCCAAAGACATTATGTGTTGAGTTGAACAGATTAATAAGTAGATATCATTTTCTATTAATAATTAGACATTATTAAGTTATAAACATTGCGAAAATACCGTTTTAAACGTTTTGAAAATACCATTTTTTAGTAGTGAACTTGTGAACATTAGTTATATATCTTTTATAATTTCCTTTGTTTCTAAAGTAATATGTAGCTTCCTTTTCTTTTTTTTTTCTCTAAAAAATATATTAAAAAGAAATATGTGTTTAATATATAAGTAATAGAACTGAGAATAGTGCCAACTATTTTGAAGATAGTAATTAGATTTCTTAAAGTTATTTTTTGTTAGCTTTGAAACGTTTAGAGTTTTGATATAACTATAGAAAACTTAAGTGAATTATTCGTGTTATATGATTAGAGCTTTCTAAGCTCAAATGTGCATATATTTAATGGTTAATTATTCTTTTGCATGTTTGCTAGTCTTTGTGTTGTCTTGGATGAATGAATACATGTTTAAGTTATAATTATGTGTTTCATTTCAAAGGTATGAATACTCTTGATAGAGGTGTCGACACCAATGTTTTGAACTGGCTATGCCTCAGGTATGTACCAATACCCATATCTTTACCATTGAATAGAAGTAAAATGCTCTGTTATGGTATTGATACACAAGGTTTATTGTATCGATACCCATTGTGTTTTAAATGTAGGAATTTTTCTAAAGGTATTAATACTGCAAGGTAAGATATCAATACCTTTGAGTCTGGCAGATGGTAACGGCTAGTTTTTGAGATAGCGAATGGAAAAATTCACAATTAATGCTTACCAGTAGCTAGATTTCAAGCAAAAGGTATAAATACAAGCATTCAAGAGGGCCAATACCAAGAGCTACAACTTCTAATCTTCATTAAGTGTTCATTTATTATTCAAATGTACTCCAGACAACTACTCTGATAAATTATATTCTTGTATACCTTGATCCATCACTTGAAAAAGGGAAGAGAAACCCTATTGTGCCTAATTGTAAGTAAGATTGGGTAGAAGATAAAGGTTTCTCTTTGAGCCAAGAAAAAGGAGAAGTTGGAAAGGTTTACTCATTGAGCCTATAAAGAGAAGAGTTTGTAAAGGTTATCCTTAAGTCTAGGTAAAAAGGAAGTGTAAAGCTTACTCTTGAGCTTGCAAAAAGAATTTGGTGTAAAGTCCACTTCAATTGTGAATTTGGAAAATTCCTTAAGGGAAGCTTAAAGGAAAAGACGTAGGCAAAGGTGTTAAACCTCTACAAATCACTTGTGTATATTTTCTCTGTCCTACTCTCTTGCTTTTATCTAGTATTTATATAATTGATCGTTAGAATTATTTTTGTGGTAGGATAGATACTATCGAAAATTAGAATTAGCAAAATCGAACTTAGTTTTAACATAATTAATTGACCACCACTTGGTTAGTCTTTTAAGCCAAGCTTGAGCTCTTGTTCAAAAGGTTTAATCACCTAGAGGAAAAAGATCCTTAGAATAGATCAATACAATGTAGGAACCTTCATTGGAGTAAAAGGCCATTCCATTACTAAGCTTTTAATGTTTGACAGTTAGAACTTCTTTTATTGGAAAAATAGAATGAGACTCTTTATGCAAGCATAAGATAATGAAGCATGGAAAATTATTGTTAATGGACCTTTTATGCTTATGAAAACAATAGGGAATTTAAAATTTGTTAAGAATGAAAATGAATGGAATGTAAATGATATGATGATGGCAAGGCCATGGACATATTAACTTATGCACTACCAAAGGAATATGATAAGATTGCCTTACTATAATGATGCCAAAAGTATTTGGGATAAACTATCCTTCATATGAAAAGTATGATAGTAAAGTTGAAAGTTCATGCTTAATGGCTCTTGATGAGTATGATTTAGAATTTAACTCTTACACAACAATAAATTATTCATTTGATGAGCTACAAGAAGCCTTCCATGAGTTAGCTAATGAGTTAAAGATCATGAATACAAGTATGATTTAGAATTTAACTCTTGCACAATAATAAATTATACATTTGACGAGCTATAAGAAGCCTTCCATGAGTTAGTTAATGAGTTAAAGATCATGAATACGAAATATAGAAAAATGCTAACTAAACTTAAATTAGAAAATGAAGTGCTAACTAGCACAAAGTTAGAGCTCAAAAAGAAAATGGATAACCTAAGCTTAGAAATAAGTGAGTTGACAAAGAAGAATACAAATTTACAAAACTTATTCTTTAGGTTTTATGTAGGTTAACAAAAACTAAATCATATGCTTGACACATAGAAAGCTTATTTTGATAAAAATGGTCTAAGGTGTAAGGAATTTGAAAAGAAAACTCATTTAAAGAACTTTCTTGTAAAGAAAAATGAAATGTATAATACATCTTCTACATGTAATCATGCCATAGGAGAGGACATTCTTTGTATGCATGCACTTTTAGAAAGATTACTTTTAGAAGAAAGTTTGTAAGAAATGTTTGTTTACCCAAACATGCTCTCAAATCACAAGATGAATTATTAAAATGGATACCCCATGGAACTAAGGTTGTGAATGCTAACATTCAAGGACCCAAGAAAATTGGGTTACCTAAAACAAAGTTTTAATCATTGTATTTGTAGGTATAAGAGCACAATCATAATGAAACTACAGTGGAGCCATGGTATCTTGATAGTGGATGCTTTAAACACGACTAGGGAAAAGGCCAATTCAAATTCTTAAAGCCTAATAATGGCGGAGATGTTACCTTTGGAGACAAATTAAAAAGGAAAATTAAAGGAATTGGCACCATAGGTAACACTTTTATTTTTATTGAAAATGTATTGCTAGGTAAAGGATCAAAACATAATATTCTTCGTGTTAGTCAAGTTTGTGATAAAGGGCATACGGTCATTTTCGACTTTTCAAGTTGTCAAGTTATAGATTCCAAGACTAATAAGATTTGAAAGCAAATATCTATATGGTGCATTTAGACAATGTAAATAATCAAAATATATGTCTAATGGAGAATAAACTTGATGACCCATGGACACGACATAGGACGCTAGGATACACAAGCATGCATGTCATATCGAAGTTGGCTAAAAATGGTCTTGCATTAGGTTTTGTGAAATCCCTCAATTTCAGGAAATTCCTCCATAATTACAAAGTATGTTAGCTTAAATGAAAATAAGTAGACATGAGAACTATGAGGAGTAAATGATGCATGAAACATGGAAGAAGTAATGAAATTGAAAGTCAAATAGTCAAGGAATTTAATGGACATCAGGAAAATAATTGAGGTATGAGAAAAGAAATTAATATCAGATTTTATTAGATATAATGGATAAGTGGCTATGATGAGAAGGAGGAAATTAAATGAGGGTCAAATGGTCTTGAGTCAAAAGAAGCATGGTCAATGGCTGAGATGAGTTATGGATTTACATGCATTTAATGCAAGTGCATGAGTCATCTTCACTTTCCATCACCCCACGGCAGCAACTTTTCCAGCCCTCTCCCTCGTGTTCTCCAAGCTTCCAAGTCTCCCTCCATAGTCACCATGACAAACACCCTTGTTTAGTAGCCAAATCGTTAAGTTTATTAGACGAAAAACGATCATAGTCACTAGACGAGGCTATATCTGAAGTTTGGTGGATTGATTCCAAGTATTGGAGGAGATCTCAACATTTGAGATTTTGATCTCTAGTGAAGGTAAGAGAAGAAGATGATTTAGTCAATTTCGTTCATGATATGGAGTTGTATGGAGTTGATATGATATATGTATGTTGTTTGATTTAAGGTGTGCTTTGATATGATGATTTCAGATTTGAAGAAGTGAAAGCTAGGGTTACGCGCCAAGTGATTTCGCGTTTCCGAAGGAATCAAGGTAAGGAATTTATGTAACGGACGTAAGGCGGCTATGTCCGCATGTTTTACGATGCTTTTACATGTTTTGGAGAGAAGCACCAGTTGATTTTGTGCAGGAAAAGATGCATTTTCGGACTTGTCTCCTAGTACCAATTAGGTTAGGAGCAGCCGACTGCCTTAAGTAGCAGCCGACTGCCTAGAGACAACCAAAACGTCGTTTTCCGAAAACCGATGCAAACCAGTCGACTGCTATGTATGCCAGTCGACTGCTATTTTCCAGAAAAGCATTCTGTTTCAAACCAGTCGACTGCTATATGGGACAGTCGACTGCTATTTGCTAAATTGCGTTCTGTTTGAAAAACAGTCGACTGCTATATGGACCAGTCGACTGCTATTTCCTAAGAAGCATTCTGTTTGAAAACCAGTCGACTGCTATATGGACCAGTCGACTGCCCTTATATGTTTTCAAAGATGAAAATATCGAAATTTTAAATGAAAATAATTTCGATAAATGAAAGTATAAAGCAGCAGCCGACTGCCCTGTTAAGCCAGTCGACTGCCCTGTTTTGAAACAAGGTTTTCAAACCTATTTTCAGAAAGTATGAAATGTCATGGCTAGAAGCTACATGGCATATGTTTTGAGATTATGCACTTTCATGTTTCTAGTAGGGGCTCTGATCAAGTCCTGAAAATGATGTATGTTAAGGGCTGAGGACCATAAGTCAGGCCTCAGTTGCTACAGAGGACACCTGACTAGTGTTGACTGTAGCCACCCGCAGTTGGCCAATCTGTTTATATTTCATGTTCGGCTAAGGGAGAATTCCTGGCCCTACGGGGTACGCCACATGATAATGATGATGATGATGATGATGCAGTGCATAACTACACAAAAGTATGAATAGTTTTTATGTTATCAAAAACTATATGTATATGCGATTTCTAAGAATAAAGAAATCGAAAGTACTTGGTTTACTTGTACAAGAAGTTTTAAAAGAAGTATATGAAGTACGCTTTCAAATGTAAATGATATTTCAAAGAAGTATTTGAAATATGTTTTGAAGAAGTACACTAAGCATGCTATGTTATAAAAGCATGTAGAGTATGTTTTAAGGTAAAGAAGCATGACGTATGTTTTAAGAATACAATGTATGTTTCGAAGCAAGTTTATGAAGTATGATGTTATAAAGTATGATTTGATGCATGATGTTTTTAAGAAAGTATGTTTGCCTACACCATCTGAAAGAAATATGCATGGTTGCAAACAATGCATGAAAGAGGTTTATGATGCATGCTTTATAATGCTTTACATGACATTATAGAGCCAAGTAGGAAAAAGTACATATAGAGGCATAGCACGCTCTTTTACATATTTTTCTTACTGAGCGTAAACTCACCCTTTTACGAACATTTTTCATACAGACTACCTGAAGTAATCCCTCGCTCTTAATAGAAGAGCCTCTGAGTGGATTTTGAAAGTTTACCTTCAAGAGACGCTTCCCAAGTAGTATAGAAGGTATACTTATGTAACTATGCCAAGTAAATTGTAATTCAGCTATGGTACAGTACAGCTAACAATTATGTATGTAAGATGTCGGGGATTTAAGTTAAGATGATGTATGAGATCCTGTGAAAACGGATGGTACATATATACACGTATCATTAGTCTGTTTTATTGTAAATGAATTAATTATATTGAGCTGTTAGATAGTAAGCTTATATTCAGAAAAGTATGATTGACATTGACAAGCAAATCTAATCAAGTTAAGTGAAAAGGATAAAAGGTGAAAAAGAAATGTATGGTGACTGGGACGTCACAGAGTGGTATCAGAGCAATTAGATTGAGGTTTGCCAGTGTCGATGAGTTAGAAGTAGAGTATATCCCCAATTGTACTGTACTTGTCTGAATACATATACGATGTATAACTGTTTGAAGTTATACTAAATAGCTCAATTTTGTGATTTTATCGACAGAATGAGCTCAGATAGAAGGGATGTTGGTGAAGGAAGAGGAAGGGATTATGTAGAACAGTCACCAACACAGTTTCCTTTCCCATCTCCACCGCATAGCCCGAACACTAGGTTAGCGAAGATGGAGAAGCATGTGGAGAATATGACCACTATGTTTACGCAGTTTATGGCGAACTTTCCAAACATGGTCACAAGTGTACCATTCGCCATTCCTCTAGTACAGCCACCACTAGTACAGACAGAGTTACCCCCACCATTCCCAGTTATTGAAAGGCGGGATCTCACAGCTTATTGCAGTATGACCTTGATTAAGGAATATAAGAAGCTGAATCCGCCTAAGTTTAAGGGGGATAAGGACACATTGGCCGCAGTGAATTGGGTGAAGGCGGTCACTAGATCTTTCGAGTATATGCTATGTTCCGAAAAGGAAAAGGTGGGTTTGGCTGTGTATCTGTTAGTGGATGATGCAAAGTATTGGTGGCAGTCCACTCAGGCCTTTTTGGAAGCCCAACATGTTGAGGTTACGTGGGATAAATTTTTAGAAGCCTTTACTGAGCAGTACATCCCACGCACCGATCAGACTAGATTGAAGATTGAATTTTTGAAATTGACTCAAGGGACAATGTCGGTTAATCAATATGAGTCAAGGTTTATTTCTCTAAGCGGATTCGATCGAGAGACCATCAGGAGTGAAGGGTATAAGATATACAGATTTATAGAAGGACTGAAGTCTCCTATCAAATCCAAGTTGTATACCCTAGGTATCACTACTTATAATGAGACAGTCCGTAAGGCTCAGTTGTGTGAGCAGGACTATGAGTTTCATCATGACGATTTCCGATCCCCAGGTAAAGGTAAGAAACTGATAAAGCGGAAGTCAGAAAGGAAAACATCGAAAGATGGATGCTCATTTGGGAGATGTAGGCCATATGAAAGAGCTTCGAGAGGTAAGCAAGTAAATTATAAGAAAATAATTATTAATTAAATTAAATGGTTATGTGGAATTTATATTGAGTTGGGAGTATTATGATGATTATGGTATAGGGAATCCTAGAGCTACTGGGATCAAGATAAATGATGATAGATTCCGACATTCAGCCAATATTACCGTTAGCTCCCCTAAGAGTACAAGACAAAGGTGTGAACATTGCAAAAAGTTCCATAGATCACAGCCATGCCGGTTGGCAAGTGGCACATGTTTCAGATGTGGTGAACAGGGACATATGATCAGAGATTGTTCTAAGAGGGACTTAAGGACACTCGAGGAATCTGAGGAGACCCCTCAACCACAGCGCAAGGCCACTGCTGAAGAAAAGGGAAAGACACCTGTTAACTATGATGTAAATGTTGAAGATGTATAAGGCAAAAGTATGTTGTATGATCTGACTAAATTGTAAATGAAGTTAATAGAGGGTATGTATGGTTATGTGAAAGATTTTTTAGTTTATGTTATGGAAGGAGTAAAGAAAAGTCCTGAACTTAATGAATATAATAATTGACAAGAAACGATAGTTGGAATTCTGAAGTACTCTTTGATATAAAGTTTTATGATATGTAGTGATATGTGAAAAGAGTATAATGAGAATGAGGATTGACTTTTATTAGTCGATTTTACTTAAATGTTTTATGCTATAAAAGCATTACTCTGAAAAGAATATGAATTAATATGAGAGATGAGTTATCTCAACGACGATAATTATTCCCTATAGTCGCATCTAGGGACCGGAACACGACAGGTACTCTAAAGTACCTTCCATACTCTACTCGGTTACCTAGCCGACTATAGTATCCTTCCTGGTTGATTCCCTAGAGTACCATAGGAAAATGAGGACATTCATTCATTTGGCATGTTTGATGCTACGGGATGAAAATATTTTGGATACGAATTAAAAGAACTATGCTAATAGTTTAAAATGTGATCAGTATATGGGTATTAAAAGAGCAAAAGAAAGAAATTATAGATAGCCATTGTGAATAAATTACGGCTATAATTCTGATTGAGATAGAAGAGAAGTTTCGTTTGGAAGTTGTTAATGATAAATATCGTTTATTATGGCATGAAATACAAGTGCGATTATCATATGAAAACTTAGAGGCATTATTTATATGGTAAGAAATTTCAGATTTGTATAGACCATAATTGTCAGAAGTACTAATTCTCGTGAAGAGAATTGAATATGAGACCGAAGGAATAGTTCAAGTTTCTAAAGGATTATGAAGGTGAGATTTTATATCACCTAGGGAGAGCCATTGTAGTGGCGTATGCTCTAAACCGAAAGTATGAAGGGAATAATGGTTTATATTATGATAAGAAAGTATGAAGTACTTGAGCAATTTACAAGCCTTAAGCTAAATGTTAGGCTTTCAAAGTAAATTGGGAATGATGACTAGTATAATGATTAAGCCAGAATTGATGAACGAATCTGCTAAGTTAGCCCACTTCCTACCTAAGAAGTCTATGGACGCACTTAGTGCTTTGGCAGAAATGTAGATGAAAGAACGTCATTAGACTAAGTGGAGTTCCAATGAGCAATTTCATGTGATAGAGATTTCAGGTTCAATTCTCACTTTAAGGAGATTAGCAAGGAACCATGGAATCTCAGTTGAAAATTTTGCACAGCTTTTCATCCGCAGACTGATGAGCAGTCCGAGTGCATGATTTAGACGCTCGAGGATATGTAAAGAGCTGGTGCTATGTATTTTAAAGGCTCATGGGACGACTATCTGCCATTGACTGAGTTTATTTATGATAATAGCTATTATACAAGTATTTAGATGACACTGTATGAAATGTTATAAGAATAGAAAGTGTCAATCTCCGAAGTGGTGGGAAGAAGTAGGCAAGTGAAAGTTATTAGCGTGATTTAATCGAGCAAGTATCTAAAGAGGTTAAGTGAGTAGTCCAAGACATAAGATGGCTCAGAATAGACAAAAGATTATACAAATGCTTGACAAAGACTAATTGATGTTTTAATTGGGAACTCAGTAAGTTGAAAGTTTTCCATCCAAAGGAATTATAAGATTTGGTCGACGAGGTAAGTTGAGTCCTCGTTATATCGATTCAATTGAAGTCTTAAACCAAATTGGAGACATCACTAATAAATTGATGTTACCTCCAGAGCTATTAAGAATATGTAATAATTGTATGTGTCAATGCTTCGAAGATATAATCCAGAATTCATCTTATGTTATAAAAGATGAAACCTTAGAAGTTCAGGAAGACATAAGTCATGTGAAAAAGCCATTTGGGATTTTGGACAGAAAAGATAAGGTATAGAAGTCTATGATGATCCCATTAGTTAAAGATCATTGACGATATCACATTATGGAAGAATGCTACATGAAGCTAAATAGCCTAATGAAGGAAGAGTATCCAGAACCATTTGAGACATGACCTGAATTGAATTTGGAGGACCAAATTCTCTAAGGTGGGGAGAATGTGAAATCCCTCAATTTCAGGAAATTCCTCCATAATTACAAAGTATGTTAGCTTAAATGAAAATAAGTAGACATGAGAACTATGAGGAGTAAATGATGCATGAAACATGGAAGAAGTAATGAAATTGAAAGTCAAATAGTCAAGGAATTTAATGGACATCAGGAAAATAATTGAGGTATGAGAAAAGAAATTAATATCAGATTTTATTAGATATAATGGATAAGTGGCTATGATGAGAAGGAGGAAATTAAATGAGGGTCAAATGGTCTTGAGTCAAAAGAAGCATGGTCAATGGCTGAGATGAGTTATGGATTTACATGCATTTAATGCAAGTGCATGAGTCATCTTCACTTTCCATCACCCCACGGCAGCAACTTTTCCAGCCCTCTCCCTCGTGTTCTCCAAGCTTCCAAGTCTCCCTCCATAGTCACCATGACAAACACCCTTGTTTAGTAACCAAATCGTTAAGTTTATTAGACGAAAAACGATCATAGTCACTAGACGAGGCTATATCTGAAGTTTGGTGGATTGATTCCAAGTATTGGAGGAGATCTCAACATTTGAGATTTTGATCTCTAGTGAAGGTAAGAGAAGAAGATGATTTAGTCAATTTCGTTCATGATATGGAGTTGTATGGAGTTGATATGATATATGTATGTTGTTTGATTTAAGGTGTGCTTTGATATGATGATTTCAGATTTGAAGAAGTGAAAGCTAGGGTTACGCGCCAAGTGATTTCGCGTTTCCGAAGGAATCAAGGTAAGGAATTTATGTAACGGACGTAAGGCGGCTATGTCCGCATGTTTTACGATGCTTTTACATGTTTTGGAGAGAAGCACCAGTTGATTTTGTGCAGGAAAAGATGCATTTTCGGACTTGTCTCCTAGTACCAATTAGGTTAGGAGCAGCCGACTGCCTTAAGTAGCAGCCGACTGCCTAGAGACAACCAAAACGTCGTTTTCCGAAAACCGATGCAAACCAGTCGACTGCTATGTATGCCAGTCGACTGCTATTTTCCAGAAAAGCATTCTGTTTCAAACCAGTCGACTGCTATATGGGACAGTCGACTGCTATTTGCTAAATTGCGTTCTGTTTGAAAAACAGTCGACTGCTATATGGACCAGTCGACTGCTATTTCCTAAGAAGCATTCTGTTTGAAAACCAGTCGACTGCTATATGGACCAGTCGACTGCCCTTATATGTTTTCAAAGATGAAAATATCGAAATTTTAAATGAAAATAATTTCGATAAATGAAAGTATAAAGCAGCAGCCGACTGCCCTGTTAAGCCAGTCGACTGCCCTGTTTTGAAACAAGGTTTTCAAACCTATTTTCAGAAAGTATGAAATGTCATGGCTAGAAGCTACATGGCATATGTTTTGAGATTATGCACTTTCATGTTTCTAGTAGGGGCTCTGATCAAGTCCTGAAAATGATGTATGTTAAGGGCTGAGGACCATAAGTCAGGCCTCAGTTGCTACAGAGGACACCTGACTAGTGTTGACTGTAGCCACCCGCAGTTGGCCAATCTGTTTATATTTCATGTTCGGCTAAGGGAGAATTCCTGGCCCTACGGGGTACGCCACATGATAATGATGATGATGATGATGATGCAGTGCATAACTACACAAAAGTATGAATAGTTTTTATGTTATCAAAAACTATATGTATATGCGATTTCTAAGAATAAAGAAATCGAAAGTACTTGGTTTACTTGTACAAGAAGTTTTAAAAGAAGTATATGAAGTACGCTTTCAAATGTAAATGATATTTCAAAGAAGTATTTGAAATATGTTTTGAAGAAGTACACTAAGCATGCTATGTTATAAAAGCATGTAGAGTATGTTTTAAGGTAAAGAAGCATGACGTATGTTTTAAGAATACAATGTATGTTTCGAAGCAAGTTTATGAAGTATGATGTTATAAAGTATGATTTGATGCATGATGTTTTTAAGAAAGTATGTTTGCCTACACCATCTGAAAGAAATATGCATGGTTGCAAACAATGCATGAAAGAGGTTTATGATGCATGCTTTATAATGCTTTACATGACATTATAGAGCCAAGTAGGAAAAAGTACATATAGAGGCATAGCACGCTCTTTTACATATTTTTCTTACTGAGCGTAAACTCACCCTTTTACGAACATTTTTCATACAGACTACCTGAAGTAATCCCTCGCTCTCAATAGAAGAGCCTCTGAGTGGATTTTGAAAGTTTACCTTCAAGAGACGCTTCCCAAGTAGTATAGAAGGTATACTTATGTAACTATGCCAAGTAAATTGTAATTCAGCTATGGTACAGTACAGCTAACAATTATGTATGTAAGATGTCGGGGATTTAAGTTAAGATGATGTATGAGATCCTGTGAAAACGGATGGTACATATATACACGTATCATTAGTCTGTTTTATTGTAAATGAATTAATTATATTGAGCTGTTAGATAGTAAGCTTATATTCAGAAAAGTATGATTGACATTGACAAGCAAATCTAATCAAGTTAAGTGAAAAGGATAAAAGGTGAAAAAGAAATGTATGGTGACTGGGACGTCACAGGTTTACCCAACCTAAACATTGAAAATGATAGGATATGTGATGTTTGAGATAAAGGAAAACATAGAAGAAGGTTCATTTAAACTTAAAAGATATCTATCCAAAAATAGAGCCTTCCAAATGCTCCACTTAGATCATTTTGGTACCACAAGAACCACTAGCCCAAGAGAAAAAAACTATGGTTTTATGATCGTAGATGATTACACTTGATTCACATGGCTACATTTCTTGAGAACTAAAAATGAAGCCTTAGAAAAATTCATCATTTTTTAAAACAAGTTCAAAATGAAAAAGGTTACTTTATCAATAATATTAAGAATGACCATAGGAAGGAATTCGAAAACTTAAGGTTTGAAGATTATTGCAAATATTAGCATAGCTTCTCAGCCTTTAGAACTCCACAATAAAATGGGGTAATTGAAAAGAGACATAGAACATTAGAAGAAATGGCTAACACCATAATTTATGAAAATAACTTACCTAAGTATTTTCATGCAAAAGCTATCAATACTTCAAGCTATAAAATAAATAAGGGTTATGGTTAGGCCTATCTTAAAGAAAAGCCCTTGTGAACTCTATAAAAGTAAAAGCCTAACAAAAGTTATTTTCACCCATTTGGCTGTAAAATGCTTTGTTTTTAATAATGGTAAAGACAATCTAGGAAAATTTGATGTAAAGAGTGATGATGGAATCTTTCTTAGTCACTCCTTGGACTCTAAGGCTTATAGAGTTTTTAATAGAAGGACACTTCTAGTGGAAGAATCTATATATGTAATCTTTTACGAATCAAGTGTATCTCTTACGAAAAAGAGTGTAGAGGAAGCAGTAGAGATTTTTAATGAAAAAATTGAGAAAAACATTTTAAATAGAGAAAATGATAAGCTAGAGAAAAATTTTGTTGAGACAATAAGGAAGAAAAATTAGAAAATGAAAAATCTAGAAAAAGAACTTAGACATCTTAGGGGAACTTAGATGTGTTAGATATGGAGAAACAATTGGAGATCCAAATCTAGGAGTTGGAACTAGATCTTCACTTAAGAATATGTGTGAGTTTGTTGCATTCATCTCTTAATTAGAACCCAAAAATATTAGTGAAGCCTTAGATGATGACAGTTAGATATTAGCTATGCAAGAGGAACTAAATCAATTTGAGAGAAGTAAGGTATGGACTCTAGTTCTTAGGCCCAATGGCCATACAATCATAGGAACTAAATAGGTGTTTAAGGATAAGTTAGACGAGCATAGCAACTTTGTGAGGAATAAAGATATATTGGTAGCCAATGGATATACGCAAGAAGAAGGAATAGACTATGATAAAACATAAGCTCCCTAGCTCGATCAGAGGCTTAGGATGTTGCTAGCATTTGCATATTATAAGAACTTTAGGCTTTTTCAAATGGATGTTAAGAGCTCATTCTGAAATGGTTATATCAATGAGGAAGGTTATGTTAAGTAACCTCCCAAATTTGAAGATCCTCATTTCCCTAACCATATCTTCAAATTATCTAAAGCTTTATATAGGCTAAAATAAGTTCCTAAAGCTTGGTATGGGAGGCTGTCCTAATTCTTGATTGAAAAAGGATTATCTAGAGAAAAAGTTGATACTACACGTTTTATTCAATACAAAAGGAAAGATATACTAGTAGTTAAAATCTATGTGGATGATATAATCTTTGGATCTACTAATGAATATGTGAAGAATTTGGTGAATTTGAAATGAGCATGATGCAAGAGCTTAAATATTTCCTAGGGTTACAAGTTAAATAATCAAATGAATGGATGTTCATAAATAAAGTTAAGTACACCAAAGATTTGATCAAGAGATTTGGTATGAAGGAATCTAAAACTTTTTCCACACCAATGAGTACCTCACTTAAGCTTGATAAAGATGAGGGAAGGAAATGCGTAGACACTAAGTTATATAAGTCTACGATATGATCACTACTCTACCATCATGTTTAATGTGTGTTTATGTGCTAGGTTTCAAATTTCCCCTAAAGAATCATATTTGCTTGCAATAAAAAGAATTTTTACATACCTTACGGATAAACCTAATCTAAGACTATGGTATCCTAAAGGTTCTGGGTGCGGATTTTGGAGAATGTAAGATAAATAGAAAAAGCACCTCAGGTGCATGTCAATTTTTAGGGAACATGTTAATTTATTGGTTTTTTGAGAAGTAAAATAGTGTTACTCAATCCCCTACCAAAGTAGAATATGTTGCCTTCAGATGTTGTTATGCTTAAGTTCTTTAGATAAAGCAACAACTAGAGGACTATAGAATAAAGATGAATAAAATCCTTATTAAATATGACTATGCTAGTGCCGTAAATCTTACCAAAAACCCCATCCAACATTCAACAACAAAGCACATAGCAATTAGACATTATTTCATCAGAAACCATGTGCAAAAGAGAGATATTATTCTTGAGTATGTAGACTTCACACCAATTGGTTGATATTTCACAAAACCCCTTGATAGCGATAGATTTAACATAATAAGGAGTGTGCTAGGCCTAATGAATGCACTATAAATATTTTCTTATTTAAACTCCTATTCATTTTGACGTCAATATAATTGATTCATGATTGACAAAATTTGGAATGATCTGAGTAGGCTTAATTGTGAAAAATAAGGCACATGAGGTAAATTTTTTTATGCCAAGTTAAGAATTTCATTCTTGATTACTAGATAAATTATGTTAGGTTGATTGATTTCTTGTATATACAAGTTGTGAATGATCTATGTCATGAGATCTTAGTGACAAATCTCTTGAAAAACATAAATAAAATGATTTTTCATGTCAAAGTTCATTTTTCAAAAGGATTTATATACTGTATGCAGTTGAGGAATCAATACTTATTTGGAAGGTATCGATGCTTCAAACCAAAAGGCATAAAGAAAAATTGAATCCCAAAAAAATATCGATACCTCATTCAATAAGTATTAATACTAGATGAACAAGTATCGATATGACTCACTTAGGTATGGATACCCAATGAATCTGAAGTAAAAAAAGGGTCGGGCTAGGGGTTTAAAAACCACCTTTCTTTTCTCTTAAAGCTCTATTTTTCACCGCTCTCTCTATCCCTCTTAGATTTTACTCCAAAATGGACATAACTACATCCCTCATTTTTCACCATAGGTAAATCCTATGTGGTTTATGTTGAGCATAAACCTTGTGTCTACAATAGCTAGCTTGAAGCCCAAAAACAAGTTCATAAATTCAAGAGAGCTCTTTATGAATCCTTCCTAACTAGAGCTTAGGCCGATCAAGGGCCTTTCTAAATTTTGGGGTATGGATGAGTCTCCTACTAGTGGATCTTCAACTATTGAGCCCATTCAAAGTCAAGACCTAGAAGTGACCCAAGCATTGGAACTTCATGCTATACCTCATTACGATACTACTAGTATTTTCCCAACTCCTTAGTGTCATCTTGTCTTAAATTTTTCAATTAGAGCAACTTTCACACTCATACATGTTAATAATGGGAAATAGAGTGCTTATGTTCTTAATGTTTTGAATAACATTAGCACTCTACACTCGATCTTATTATTAGTTTCTTGCCTCTTCATGACATTATTCTTTTCAGTTGATCTTTGGTCTTCACTTATGACTTGTCATTATCTTGATGTATGCTTCAACAATGATATCAACATCTACTTGTTGCATATTTTGAGATCATGATAGGTAACCTATTTATTCTTTCTACTATGGCAAAAAAGGAGGAGAGTTTAAAACATCCTAACACCCTCAAGCAAAATCATGCACATATTTAGTGGGAGAAAATAATTTTGCATGTTTAAAATTGATTATAAATTTGAGGGGGAGTCTATTACAATTAATTCAGCTTAACTTATGTCATATCAAAAAAGAGGATATTGTTACCTTTGAAATGTTTAGAGTTTTGATATGATTTTAGAAAACTTAAGTGAATTATCAATGTTATATGATTAGAACTTTCTAAGACAAATATGACTGATTTTATGATGAATTATACTTTTGCATGTTTGATGGTCTTTGTGTTGCCTTGGATGAATAGATGCATGTTTATCTTAGCCATAATTGTGTGTTTCATTTCCAAGGTATCGATAATCTTGATAAAGGTATCAATACCCATGTTTTTGAATTTGCTATGCCTCATGTCCATATCGATACCCCTATATTTTGATCAAATAAAAGCAAAATGCTCTATTCTAGTATTGATACCCAAGTGGTATGGTATCGAATTCCCTTATGTTTTAAACGCAAGGATTCTTCTTAAGTTATTGATACTCCAACGTAAAGAATCGATACCTTTTGAGTTTGGCAAGGATAATGGCTAGTTTTTGAGAGAGCCAACAAAAAAATTCAGAGTTAATGCTCACCAACTGCTAGATTTTAAGCAAGGAGTGTAAATACAAGCATTCAACACCAATATCTACCATTTTTAATCTTCATTAAGTGTTCATTTAATATTCAAAACTACTCAAGACAAGGAATTATTGTAATCTTTACTGCTCTCATTAATTGTATTCTTGTATACCTTAATCCGTCACTTGAAAAAGAGGAGAGAAACCCTTGTTTGCCTAGTTGTAAGTAAGGATTAGGTAGAGGATAAAGGTTTTCTCCTAGAGTCTAGAAAAGGAAAGGTTGGAAAGGTTTACTCCTTAAGCCTAGAAAAGGGAGACATTGTAAAGGTTATCATTGAGTCTAGGAAAAAAAGAAGTGTAAAGATTACTATTGAGACTACATAAAGAGTGCAGGGTAAAGTCTATCTTCAATAGTGAATTTGGCAAACTCCTTAAGGGAAGCTCAAGGGAGAGTATGTAGATAAGAGTGTCGAAACTCTATAAATCACTTATGTGCATTTCCTCTATCCATACTCTCTAACTTTTATTTAGTGTTTATATACTTAATTGTTAGAATTATTTTTGTTGTAGGATAGATACTTTTGAAAATTAGAATTAGCAAATTCAAACTTAGTTTTAACATAACTAATTCACTTCCTCTTGATTAGTTTTTTAAGTCAACATTTTTTTAATCAAGATTTCTTATTATTCATGTGGTTTACTCTTTTTCTTTTTTTATAGTCTAACATCTCATAATAAATTCCATATTGACTACGACAAATTCAAACTTGATACCCTATCCTAACCACTAAAATGTCTCTATTTTAGCAAGTTAGAAGATCTTGGTATGTCTTTTGAAATAAAATGGAAGAAGTTAAGAGTTGTAATTTTAATTTATTAGAACGAATGAGACCAAAGTGACTATTGGATTTTTTTTTTGAATGCATGCATTGCTAAAAAGCTATTTATTTATCTGCCCCAAAAGAATAATTGCCCATTTCTTTTTCTTAGATTTTCTCCAAATACTATTATAAAAAGGATTAATAGCTAATGCACCATTAGTGAAATTTTTTACTCTACAAGCGAGATACAGATAATGATACATGTCCTTTAAAAATATTTAAAAATATAAAATAATATGTGTCATCATTCTAGCATCTCTTGTGGAGTCAAAAAAATTTCACTAATGATGTATTGGATAATTATCCTTATCAAAGATACAACCACTGTCGCAACCCACCTATTCCTATTACACACTTGTACCCATCATTCATCAATGTCTAAGCATGAAAAAGCAATATAAATTAAGATCAATATTAATAAATATATAAAAATGAGCTTTAAACCAAAGATCAATGGCACGGCATGTCAAATATGATATATATACACACACACATATATATATAGAGAGAGAGAGACTTACAAGTAAGTTTTCTTTTTTTTTTTCTCTTATTTTACTTTATTTTGATTTATTTTTCCTTCTAGGGCGGACTTCAAAAGACAATTTTGACAATAATTATAGACATAGATCATATGCCAATGTACGAGTTTATCTGCTTTATATAGGTCTTACCAATCAATGTTGCTCCATAACTAGATAAAGCTGTAAAAGGAAATGAAATAAAATGCATCAGAGCACCAAATAAAACGATTCAATCTCAGAATGATACACAAATAAATTATTGAACTTTATTAAAATATGAAAACAAACACCAGATCATTTATTGTATAACGTTAAAGTTAAGAACTTTCATTTTATTGTAATTATACATATTAAATCTTGAAAATGGATGGATAAGTCAAATTGTTATACTTTTTATAATAGAATTCTCTCAAATATTTGCTTTTCAATTCATTCAAATAAATCTAAATAAACATTCGAGAGCTTCTAAATGCAACCTTTTAGTGTACTCTGTACAAATCGGCAAAATAAATTACTCTTTACAGTTATCACAGTTCAAAAGAAATTCAAAGTTTACCCTTCTTAAACATCAATCTTTTTATTCCTAAAATTTCCAAAATTCCCAAATATAAAACTTACTGAAAATTTCCAAATCTCTCAAAACTCAAAACCCGAAACTCCTAATCTTCCCAAACTTACATTACCATAATACATTTTCTTCTCAAGGTATGTTTTAAGTTATATTTTTCTTTTCTATTTTAATTTTGGAAAGTTAATCTCAATTTCTAAGAGCCTCAGGATTTCAATAGCCCAACAAAGCCTCGCAGAAAGCAGCCTCCACAAGGCTTTGTGTCTCGTGAAAACTGCCTTTCGCGAGGCTTTATTCTTCTATTGAAATTCTAGGTTTAGGCTTCTTCTATTTCTTCTATTTCCATGCTATTCGAATATGTTTCTTCAACCATACTATGAAAACTATCTTCTGTTTTCAGTTGATTTTAGGTTGTTCTGGAACAAAATCAAGAAAAATGAAAGAAATTTTCAGAGAGGAGAGAAACAAGAACAGAAAGAAAATGGGAGCTATTGGGGTTAGTTTAGTAATTTTCTTTAGGTTACATGGCTTTTTCCTTGAGTATATTTTTATCTTGAGTTTGTCTATTCACATCCTAAATTGGACTAGACACACCCTAAAAATTTTTTTATTCCTTTATTACCCTTATTGCACACCCTAAATCTCTCTCTCTCCAACATTTTTTTTCCGGTGAGCTAGAATTGCTGCTGGCAGCAGTTGTATGCTACTGCGGCAGCATGCTGCCGCGAGCATCAAGCTACTGCGGTAGCATGCTGCTGCGGCAGCAAGCTCCCGGAAGTCATTTTTCCCTTTTTTGGCTGCCTAGGCTGCTTGCTCAACGGAAAATCTCTGCCAAGCTGCCGGAAACAATAGGGTGTGAATAGAAAACAATAAGCTGCCGGAAACAATAAGGGCAACAAAGGAAAAAAAAATTTAGGGTGTGTCTAGCCAAAAATAGGGTGTGAATAGAAAACCCCTTTTATCTTTAATAAAAAAAAATAGGTTGTATAGAATAATTTGAGGATTGTATTTAGAATTTTTTAAGCATTTTTTTAATTAATGACATCATCTTATAACTAAGAAGATTTAACAAAAAAAAAATTGAATGTCAAGATTCTAGCTACAGGAAAATAATTTTAGATAATTATCTAATACACTACTCAGAAAGTTTTTAGATTCAGTAAACAAGATTAGAATGATGACACATACCTTTAAAAAATATTTAAAAAATAAATAATAAATAAATTAAGATAAGTGTCATCATTTTATTCGGCTTACGAAATTTAAAAACTCCATGAATAGTATATTTGATAATTATTCAATAATTTTTTAAAACTTTAAATTCATAAATAAAAGATTGAGATTTATTTTTATTTTTGAAAAAAATTCAAAGAATTATTTGGATATTACCCCTTTACTATTTTGTAGTCTCAAATACAAAATAATTTATTTATTGTATAATTAGAAAAGGTAGTAATTAAAGAAAGATTTAATATTCGCTATTATAATTAAGAATACTGAATACTTACTAGTAGCTATCAACTCGATCATACCTGCATTTACAAAGCAGAGAAATTGTTAATAATGTGTACTTGATAACTAATCAAAAGGCTTTATGCACCTGACTCCTAAATTGTCCATTACAAAAGCATTAAAGCATGCGGTAAACAAATATAATCTCTCAACGTTACAAAGATCAAGTTTAGCAATACAATTTTATGTACAAGAGAAGTTATAAGTATAATCAAGTATTATGTTCATGTAAAAATTTATTAAATTAAATTATACAATTAATAAATTAATCAATAAACCAACATATAAATAGACAAATTCCATATAAAATTAAATGAAACCCTTGCACGAGAAGATCAGAAAAATTAAGATTCCTAACTTTTTCTTTGTCTCCATAATGCATGTTTTTTGTGGTACATGTTGATTTCTAGTATACATGTTTAATTTTAAAAACCAAATTAGACTGAAAATTGAGAATCTAAACTTTCATTAGTTTAATAATCGACTGATAATACTGCCAATCAAACCGATTAAAAAAAAATAAAACTTCTATCAATTCAATAATCGGTCCAATTATTAAATCATAATAAATAAAGATGAAAAGAAAAACAAGGATTTACACATATCTTTGCTAAATTTTGATTGTTTTCAATATGAACAACTGAAGCAACTAGAAATTTGATATCATTGCCACATTATTATCACCCAGCCGGGACGAAGTGGAAACTAGGATTTTTTTTTTTCCAAGGAATGCAAAATGCAACTTCAAACAAAAGAAAATTTATTTTATAGGGGTTACAAATTAATGATTCGGTACTCAAAATATAACATTTCCGTGGGATTAATACTTAAAAAATAAAAATTCAAAATTAAATACTCAAAATTCATTGTCCATGCAAATTACACGGTTACCTAATGAAGTTAGTCAAAATGATGATGCGGTGAAAATTGACCAATAAAACTACATCACATGTCTTGTTATTTATATTTTTTTAAAATAATAAAAAAATTGTAAAAAAAATTACTAAAAATTGTGCATCCATAATATCAATAATAAAAAGACGAAGCTGAATAGAGTATTATTTTTACAGAAACTAACTCAATTTATAAAAATTGTGCTATGTAAATAACCAAAAAATCCTTAAATTTGAACATTTTACTTAGATAAACCCTTAAACTTTTAGGATTTATATATGATGCACTTCTATACACTGTCAATGTACCAGGGGTTGACACATCATCAATAGGCCCTTATATGCAAATATAAATAAATTTTTTTAATTTGCCCATAAGGGCTTATTGATGAGGTGTCAACCTCTGATGCATTGACAGTGTATAGAAATTATATACTATCAGTGCATCATATACAAACTCAAACTTTTATTCCATTCAAATAAATGATTAACTTTTAATTTACACACAAATAAACCCTCTAACCTTTAAATTGTATCATAATAAGTCATTTAAAAAATAACTTGTACCTAAATAACCACTTAACATAAATCAGTTTTAGTTTGAAATAAGAGATTATTTAGATATAAATATAATAATGACTTATTGGAATATAATAAAAGTATATGGGCTTACTTAAAAAAATAAAATAATTCAGATGCTTTTTTAATATTTTAGCTATTTTAGCCTTCATAATACTAAAATGATATATGATTTACTTTTGTACTAGATTTCAATTATAAAATATAATTAATACATAAATATAAGCTCATATATTTGGCCAAAAAAAATATACAAGCTCATATATATTATTAAGTACATGCTGGTTTAAGTAATAAATAATTTGTTGCAAGCTTTCTAGTTTTTGTAATTATATAATAGAATACCAATAAAGTTAAAGTATATGCCGGCACAAATTTTCTTCTTCTTTCACTATTTTTTGGCCATCTTCTTCTTCTCGTTATTTATCATTTAAGAACCAATCAATACCTAATAGTTATTAAAAAAAAAAACTTCAATGGGGTCTATTGTTTGACACCTGTTTTATAGTGAATGGCTTTTATTCAGTTGCATTTTATGGGGCTGCATAGGTTAATTATTAATAATTATAATAATTTTGAAATAATGATTTGTATTATAATTACAATTACAAAAGTTTTCATATCTGAGCTATGGATTTACATCCTCATTGTTTTGCAAGAGTTATATTTGAGTTTTACAAGATATAATTCCATTAGATTGAATAAAACAAATATTTAATAGGTTTAATAATTATAATACATATTTTATATAATAATGACTAAAAATAAAAATAAAATATATCGTATTATGTTGTTATTTTTTATTTTAAATATTAAATGCTATGATTTTTATTAAGTTAATAAAATGTGCATATTTATTAATCAATTTAATAATGATTTTATTTATAACTTCTATCAGCTTAATCATTACCACTGCTTAAAATCTGTATATGCATTTTTATTTATTAATTTCCACTAATAATTTTAAAATTATAATCACACCATCCATCGGAATCTCAGGTTGCTGATTTAAACATATTTTCTTTTAAAATAATATGACCGACAACGTCCTCTTTATTTTTTTCCCTTGGGAAATTTACTGCATCAATTACTTGGTTGATATTATTATTTAAGGTGATAAATCCTGGACTCCACGTGGCATGCCTTGAAAGGAAGAAGGGTTTACAGAGAATACCGCAGCCAGCAAGACCGTTGTAGAACAGCTCAAACCCATGGAGGAGCTCGTTGTGAATGTCTGCATAGGAAAGATTTTCACTGTAAATTGCAGGAGAAGATGACTTCACCACCATCTCTATCCTGCACGAATCTGCAATATCTCCCACATCAGCAGACCCCAACAAAACATAAGAATAATATTGGCTTTTCCCCGAGGAGTTGGATGAGCGAAAACCGTCGATACAAGGCCCTGTTCTTATGTAGAGAGGAGAATAAACTGGATTTTCACAACTCAAGTATAAAACAGTTCTTTCGTTTGAATGTCGAGAAATTTCAAGCTCGAAATAACTATAACGATCAAAAGAACGAGAAGGAAGGGAGGAGCAGTTGTCCTTTTGAAGACCAGCATCAATTACTCTGATGGTGGAAACCCAGGAATGAGGGTAATTGATAGCCAGCACGTAGTGCTTCCCGGTATCATTGGAGGAAAAAATGGTTTTATTGTTCTCGCATTCCAGATGGAAAAGGGGTTCGGGGCAGTTTCTTTTAGGATCGCCTTTCAATCCGAAAGGGTATAAGATGTTGGGAATTTGGCCGCAAGAAGAGGGTTTATCGCATTCGGAATTATGGTGTTTCTTGGCATCGCAACCAATAAGAGAGAGAAATACAAATAGAAACAGAAGAAAGATGCTTGTGCAGACAACCCTTCCCAAATACATCGTGATAGCGGATAGCTAGCCTACCGTGTGATAGGTTAAGGACTTAAAAGGAGAGGCCAGGCGCCATCCGGCTACTCTTTTACTTAAATATTTTAGGCTTCATTTTCCGAACAGAGAAAAACAATAGTACATCACTTTTCCTTCTCTTTTTTTTTCGTCAACTTAATTAACAATGATAATACAACAAATTAAGAAACATAAAAATTCAGAAGTAGTACAATTTATAATTATTTTAAAAAATAGAATTTAAATCTCTTTTCTTTAAATTAAAAAAAAGTATACTATTGGAGAGGTACAAAATTATCTATAAAATTTTTTACAAACAATATCCTTGATGTAGTTTTGGATATTAAACGAGAGAAAAGATTCAAATTGTTGGACTGTTAATTGTGGGAAGATATATTTGTAAGCCAACAAATTAGATTTGATATAACTTTATCTCATACATATATATATAGCAGGTTGATATTTACATTTCTGGATTTTCAATAAAATCTTCATTTATTCCAAATATATATATGTTTATAATCGTAATCCTAAGCTGTGAAAGCTAATGAATAGTATCCCAATAGGATAAGAGGATCCAAGACCAAGACAACTGATGACTTTCATCCACCCTTTTAATTTCCAGGAATTTAAGAGTCACAATTACGTTTCAACCAGCCTATTAATTTCCAGGAATTTAAGTTCCACACTTGTTTCCGTCAAAGTCCGCTAAGAAGTAGGTCCATCCAATTTTGGAACGTCCAACTCCAACGCGTATATTACTTTGACATCAATTCCCTACAGAAAATGAGGTGCATTATTTGACTTGTCTTTCTAGGAAGCTGCAATTATTTCAAAAAATCAATAATATTTTGACACGTATGGTTTGCCCCATTTTCCATTCTTATCATTCTTTTTTTAATTTTTTTTTTTAACTGATAGGTCTTTTCTCTGCTAGTAAAGCAGGAGGTTGAGTTGGCATGCTCATTTTAGAGCGCGTCTGACATTCAAGTTAAAAGTATGACAAGTCACATAAGATGATTTGATTTTTAAAGTCTAAAATTTAGTTACACAATTATCAAATGAAAATTAGTTACACAATTAAGTCTAAAAATATTTGGTGCTGGTGAGGTTGAACTTGCTGGAGGCTTTTTTTTCTTACTTGTAGACAAATAGAAAGTTAGGGGCGTTGAAGATATCACTTTAAAGCGCGCTCTGAAGTTCAAGATAATACTTATCTAAAGAAATAAGGAATGAAAGAAGGAAAAAAGAATAACAAAGGATGAGAAGGTTCACAGAATAAGAAAGTTTGGGAATATAGTTTCTGACATTAGAAGATTTAGACGTTCCAAGTATCCCCCCTCAACCTTTGGCTTAGAACTAGTGAATTGCACTTCAAGTGGCTCGCATGCTACTTATTTCCCATGTCAGGTTGATTTATCTCATTTAGTTTGAATGGACAGTAGAATTAAAAAAAATAAAGTAAAAATAATTTTAATAAAACAATACCAAAATATTTTTTAAAAAAAAGGGTAAATGAGTAAATTTACATTTTTTTGTGATTTTTTATGTCTTTTCCGTTGGAATCCTCCGTGGTGGTAGATTCCAAACAGAGCCCAAGTTTTGTCCAGCTGTCAACTAAGGGTGGTAGCTAAAATCAACTGCTTTCTACCTAAACTTGATTATGGATTGATGCATTGGTTTTGCTGGTTGGCTTAATACTACTACAAAAAAAATTTAAAGATTACGTTTCAGCAACCATAGTCTATTCTAATGTAGCCTTTTTTCAAGTATTATAGGCTACGGTTCATAAACGCTGTCTACTATATAAATATAGATCATGTTTTAAGGAGGATTCGCAATTCAATTAGAAAATAGACTATGTTTTTATATTTAAACGTAGCCTAATTTGTATAATAAACTTTGTGTTTAAATTATTTATAAATTTTGATTTATTTGATTATAGTCTAATTTTAAGTAAAAAACAATGCATTTCGGATAAATCGTGGTCTCTTTTAGTGGTATAACCATGGCGTTTTAAGTAAAATTAAACTATGGTTGAAACAACAATCAATTATTCAATTGTTTAATGTCATTACATAAATCATAACATAGTAACTGCTACAAAATATTCTTATACCACATTTTCATAACAATGAACTGTCTTCAAGACCTCAACATAAATTATATATATATGTATGTATTATGTATATGTATATTTCTATATATATATATATGTATGTATTATGTATATGTATATGTATATGTATAGAAATGACCAAAGTTATAGACATGTACACTTTGATATTCTCCTTAAACTTCATCCCTATCAACTAAAAAGTTAGCTTTTATTCTAACATCAACCTGAACAGTTTGTAGATAAAATAAAAAAAAATACTTCAACAATAATTAAGCAAATTTTCAAAATTAATATATTATAACATATTTCCATAATGAAACTCTGCACCTATTAGGGATTATTGTCCAGATTAAGTTGAGAATGAATGAAAATGCTTATACATAGTGGATGCTCTATCATTTGACTCGAAGGAGTAAGTTGTCAAATTAATGAACGAATATCTTAATTGTAATGCATTCATCTATACTAGGTAAGGTATTCATCGTATTTTATATTATGACATTGTCTACGTGCATCTAACTCACTTTATGAAAGCAACACTATTGTTTAATGATTTTTTTGTCTGGTCGGTTTGTAAAAATTAGGAATCAAGATTAATGATTTAAAGTTATGCCACTACAAGAAAAAGGGCCTCAGCGACGGATTTCCTGTCGCTAATAAGAATTAGAGACAAAATCAACGATGAAAATTCCGACGTCGATTCCGTTGATAATTTCAAAGTCTGTAAAATTATTCCGACTCAGAACAAAAATTTTCATCGGTATTTTTGTAGTTAATTTCTTTTGTCATTGATGGAATCAATGTCAGAATTCCAACAGCGAAACTTTTTTTAATTTTTTAATTTTATCGAATTTTTCTGTCATTAAAAGCTTTTAGTGATGAAATTCCGTCGCTAATGATTTTTCAATTATTCTATCGCTGAAGGCTTTTAAAGAAGGAATTCCGTCACTGAAAGTATTTTTATTTTTTTTATATATTTTCAATTATTCTGTTGTTGAAGGCTTTTAGAGACGGAATTCTATCACTAAAAGTATTTTAATTTTTTTTTATATATTTTTCAATTATTTCGTCGCTAAAGGATTTAAGCGATGGAATTCCATCATTGAAAGTATTTTAATTTTTTAAATATTTTTCAATTATTCTACTGCTGAAGTCTTTTAGCAATGGAATTCTATCGCTGAAAATATTTTTAATTTATATATTTTTCAATTATTCTGTCGCTAAAGGATTTTAGTGACAGAATTCCGTCGCTAAAAGTATTTTTTTAATTTTTAAAATATTTTTCAATTATTTCGCTGTTATGGGAATGACTGGTGAAGCGATGATCTATGAATGGCACGAGAGAGATCCAGTTCTGTCAAAAAGTCACTGAAAAATATATTAGAAAAAACAAAATAAAACATAAAAAGGGCTTAAAATAGAAAAAATCGACTTACTGGTTGTTGAAGACGTAGAGGCGAGCGATGGGCAACTTAGTTCACTGCTCAAATGTCGCCAACGACAGACGATGCAGAGGCAAGTAGCTGTCTTTGATGGTGGTGAGAGAAAGTGAGGTGTATGTAACGACCGAAATTAGAAAATTTCGAACTAAATTTTTCCTTTTCAATACTATTTTTTTTTAATTAATCGATAACACTAGGTTTGCATTCGGTATCGGTGTAAGTACAATTCATTTATGTTCTATTTTATAAATACAACTGCTGTGCAAATACATGTCTGAATATAAATACATATTTATTAAATACCTGATCACTTGGTACTTCTAACTTCTAGTGATTTCTTCGATTAACTAAAAGCAGCGGACTTCGTGTATACCGATAAGCTATCTGGGATGGTGAGAAGGGGGTGAGCTTTGGGGAAAGCCCAGTAAGAAACATATATAAAAGCGCATATAAAATGAAGTTAAATAAAAATCACTTATTTTACTAATTAAGAAAAAGGCATATTAAATACAATTATTAAAATGCATAAAAATATTTATTTCTTAGCAGCTCACTAGGGGATAGTATTAGAAGGATACTATAGTCGGATAAGTAACCAGGTAGAGTATGGAAGGTACTTTAGAATACCTGTCGTGTTCTGGTCCCTAAATGCGACTATAGGGAGGAAATTCAGTTGACGATAAAACGATTAATCGATATAAAACGTTTAACATTTTATGCAATGCAATTTCAATTCATTAATCAATATAAAACATTTAATAATTCATGTGATGCTATTTCAAATCAATAATCAGTATAAAACATTTTATAATTTATACGATGCAATCTTGAATCATTAATCATTGTATAAGCCATTTATGTAGGTGATGCTATAAGACCATTTCAGTATGCAACTTCGGTAAACAATATGGTAACAATTTCAAAATCATGATATAATGCAATAATTTCAGAAACTTCGATCAGTACAGCAGTACGATTCATTTAAAATCCTTAAAATAGGATAAATGCACTTGCATCAGAAAAACATATACTGTAAAACTTGTATCACTTTCTTTGTCACTTTCTTTGTCACTTTTCAATCAAATCATGCACTAGTCTCGTAAATCAAATCATTCACTAAATCAATTATTAGTCAAGTTTCACTTATCGATAGAAAATAATCTCCCAGAGATTCATGCATGCACTATATCCCATAAGGGACCTGTATAGGAAGGCCAGGGATCCGGAACTCCTTAGCCAATCCTATGAAACACTATAACGAATGGCCATCGTCGATCACTCACAGTTCCCACTGGTCAGGTACTTACTGTGTAAGCCTGTGGGGTTCGACCGTAACTCCCACAGTCATATCAAGTAAAGGGGAAGGTCTGGAACGTCTCCCAGCCTAATCATCACTGTCTCGTTTGCACGATCATCAGGGAGACATTAATTTCAAAAAATCATTTCATATACTTGTAAATCATTTCATATAAATCACTTCATGTAAATCCTTTCATGAAATTCAGTTCATGTAAATCATTTTGTATGGTTCCATTCATGTAAAGCAGTTCCTGAACCTCAATTCATGTAAAACACTTCATATAATTCAAATCATGTAAATCGTTTCATGTAATTTAATTCATGTAAACCGTTTCTTGTAATTCAATTCGTGTAAATCATGTCATGCGATTCAATTCATGTAAATCATGTCATGCGATTCAATTCATGTAAATCATTTCTTGTAAATCAATTCAGGTAAATCACTCGTGTAATGCAATTCATGTAATTCATTTCATATAATGTAATTCATCTAAATTATTTCAGATAATGCAATTCATGTAAGTCATTGCATGCAATTTAATTTGTGTAAATCATATCATGTAAATCATTTAATGTAATTCAATGCATGTAAATCATTTCATTTAAATCGACTCATGTAAAACATTTCATATAATGAAATATTCAACTTGTAGGAATTAAAGATAATTTCTATTTCTTGTATTCGGGAAAATTGGGTAAGAACGATTAAAACGAGATTTCAATGAATTTTCAATTGCAAATAAAACATGTTTTATACAACTCCTATACATGTATCTTACCTCTATTTCCGTGCAATGTCCAAGATCCGATAACGCCCTTTACGTTTCTTTTAATTCTCGAGCTTGACACTGCGCAATAATACTAAGTTATATTTAAAATTCTATATTAAATTCTAAGAAATATTCTACAATCTGCTATTTCCTATTTAAACATCCTCAACAATTAATTTACTTTATTTCCTCTTAAGCACCAAAAGATAATTTCAATTAAAGCTCATTCTTAAATTTCCATATTACCAAAAATTCCAAATTTCTATTTAAAAATCCCGTTTCTGCTATGATAATTATTCTATAATTTCCTACTTCCCATCTTATTCATCCCAATAATTTACTTATCAAATTTTCTGTTAAATGTTCTAACATGACTACACCTGGATTAAAATCTTTTCACAATTCTAATTTATTCACAGACAATTTTTTTTATTTACTATTAATTTCCATTTTACCTTTTGCTTATATCAAAATTATTTCCATTTATTGATTCTCACAAATAATCTTGATTCATTGCTATGTTAATTTTTATTATTGTTAATTATCAAATGTACATTAACACTTCTCTTCTTTTCTTTTCCTTTCTTTTCTGTTTTCTCTTTCCACTGCATAGAGTTTTTCTCTTTTTTTTTTTTTCATGGCCGGCAGCCCCAAATTTCCAGCCTTCATGATCTTTCATTTATTCTTCTCTAATTTTAGCTCATAAATATTTTTCATCTTATTTTCTCATGGCCAAACATTTTTCTGTAATAAAGATTTCCTCATCTTCTTTATATTCCAACCATTGCCGTGGGCTTCAATCACCCTATCCTTGTGGTGTTCTTTCCCTAAATCAATTCTAATTTTTATAACTCTCCTCTACTCATTTAAGATTTACTTCAAACATCTTCAATTCACCAATTTATCAACACCATCATTCAACCCCTAGCATGACCGAACAGCCCATCCTCACTCCACATGCTCTGTTTTAGGCAATCATCAAGCTAATTCGATAGTTCCACAAATTATCATTTAATCCAAGTTTCAATTAAACTTAGTTCATCTTCTACAAAATAATTCCTATCCAAATAAAGTAAAATCATCATAAATTTTCTTCAATTTCCCTCATAACCAAATCTGTCCTGTTCTTTTCTTTTTTTTTTTTCACTTCAATCTAATTCAATCCAAGGTTTAATCCATATCATCCATGCATAAACAAATAAACACAATGGTTAGAATAAAGTAGAACATCATCCCATCAGCTTACCTGTAACAGCTGACCATAGAGCCCCAAAAATCAATTCTGTTTCCTCCACGTCAATCTCCCAAGTTCTCAAATTTAAGGTCATTTTGATGTAAGGAAGAGGTTTTGTGGAGGTGGTTGGCTGATTTGATGAAGAAAGGCTAGGATTATACAAGGTTCACGTGAAGATTTCATGGGAAAAAGAAAACAGAAACGTGCAGTACATCAGGCAGCCCATAGATGTTAAATTTTGTCCATCCCACTCTAGATTTTAGCTGTTCTTAAGGCAAGAAACAAGTTTGGTGAAGGATGAGGGGTGCTTTGTTGATGAAACATGGGGAACCTATGAGCAAAATAAGGGAAAACATGAGGAATCCTTAAGAATGATAGACCGATCGTGCAACAGAAAAGAACAGGGGAGAAGTCGGTTCTTGCTAGGTAAAAACACAGATTTTTAACTCTATTTAATAAAACTTTAAAGTCCAAAAATCTATTATGTACTAACTAATTAATTAATTTATTTATTTATTTCAACCAGTTTATTAACATCTGTAATTAAATTTACAGATACCTAATTTCAAAAATGGGAGAATTCACGGTTATCACAGTGTATGAGGTGAGAGCTTGTGAAGTTGTGTGTGATTGTGTGAGGAGAGTTGTGAATAAATAAGAGAAAGAAAAAATAAAAAAGATGAGGGTCACGAAGGAAGGTGTGGCAGCAATTCGAAAATTTTAAAATTTTTTCCCTTCTGGATGCATTGGCGACAGAATTTCATCGCTAAAGGCTCTATTCCCAAAAAAAACTATTCCATTTTGAATGTCTCAATTAACTTTTCATTAACGACGGAATTCCGTTAGTAATTTCGTCGTTAACGATCCCTTTTTTCCAAGAACTACATCAAAAAAATTAATTTATATGCATTTTATTTTTTAAAATAAAAATATTAAATGACATTTTTGCGACGGAAATCTGTCGCATAAGTGTTTTCGCGACGGACTTCATAAATTAAAAATTTAACTTATATTAAAAAAATACTAAAATGATACTTTCTGTGACGGAATTCCGTCGCAGAAGGGTTTTTTCCCAACGGAAATTATAAATTAAAAAAATTTAATTTATATCCGTTTTATTTTTAAAAAAATTAAAAAAATTAAAATGATCCCTTCAATGACGGAATTCCTTTGCTAAAGGGTTTTTGTGATGAAAATGATAAATTAATAAAGAAAAAAATTAATTTCTCTCCATTTTATTTTTAAAAAAATAAAAATGATTCCTTCTGTAGCAGAATTCTGTCGTAGAAGGGTTTTTGTGGCAGAAACTATAAATTAAAAAAATAATCTATATCCATTTTATTTTAAAAAAATTAAAAGAAATAAAATGACCCTTTCTGCGATGGAATTCTATCGCAAAAGAGTTTAAAAAATATTAAAAAATAAATAATAAATAAATTAAGATATGTGTCATCATCCTATTTCACTTACGGAATTTAAAACTCCACAAATAGTATATTTGATAATTATTCAATAATTTTTTAAAACTTTAAATTCATATATAAAATATTGAGATTTATTTTCATTTTTGAAAAAAATTCAAAGACTTATTTGGATATTACCCCTTTTCTATTTTGTAATCTCAAATACAAAATAATTTATTTGTTTTTTTTAAATAAAAATAATTTATTTGTTGTATAATTAGAAAAGGTAGTAATTAAAGAAAGATTAAATATTCGCTAATATAATTAAGAATACTGAATACTTACTAATAGCTATCCCTTCGATTATACCTGCATTTACAAAGCAAAGATATTGTTAATAATGTGTAATTGATAACTAATGCATATTACATTCCATAAACAGGTAACTATGAAAATCACATTACTCAAACTAGGTAAATTAGTAAATAACTATAACAAACTAGTAAATAACTAGACTAACTCAAGCTCACACTTGATGAGACTCGAATTTAAGATCTCAAAGTCTCAGGGCCTTCTTCTTACTACTAAGCCAAGGCCTCATTGGCAATCAAAAAGCTTTATGCACCTGACTCCTAAATTATCCATTACAAAAGCATTAAAGCATCCGGTAAACATATATAACCTCTCAACGTTACAAAGATCAAGTTTAGCGATACAATTTTATATACAAGAGAATAATCAAGTATTATATTCATATAAAAATTTATTAAATTAAAGTATACAAATAATAAGTTAATCAATAAACCAACATATAATTAGACAAATTCCATATAAAATTAAATGAAACCCTTGCACGAGAAGATCAGAAAAATTAAGTTTCCATAACTTTTTCTTTGTCTCCATAATGCATGTTTTTTGTGGTACATGTTGATTTCTAGTATACATGTTTAATTTTAAAAACCAAATTAGACTGAAAATTGAGAATCTAAACTTTCATTAGTTTAATAATCGATCTGATAATACAGCCAATCAAACCGATTAAAAAAGATTAAACCTTCTATCAATTCAATAATTGGTCCAATTATTAAATCATAATAAATAAAGATGAAAAGAAAAACAAGGATTTACACATATCTTTGCTAAATTTTGATTGTTTTCAATATGAACAACTGAAGCAACTAGAAATTTGATATCATTGCCAAATTATTATTACACAGCCGGGACGAAGTGGAAACTAGGAATTTTTTTTTCCAAGGAATGCAAAATGCAACTTCAAACAAAAGAAATTTTATTTTATAGGGTTTATAAATTAATGATTTGGTACTCAAAATATAAAATTTCTGTGGGATTAATACTTAAAAAATAAAAATTCATAAGTAAATATTCAAAATTCATTGTCCATGCAAATTACACGGTTACCTAATGAAGTTAGTCAAAATGATGATGTGGTGAAAATTGACAAATAAAACTGCATCACATGTCTTGAAATTTATATTTTTTAAAAAATAATAAAAAAATTGTAAAAAAATTTTACTAAAAATTGTGCATCCATAATTTCAATAATTAAAAAACGAAGCTGAATAGAGTATTATTTTTACAAAAACTAACTCAATTTATCAAAATTGTGCTATGTACTCTTTCATAATAAGTTAAAATAACCAAAAAATCCTTAAATTTAAACATTTTACTTAGATAAACCCTTAAACTTTTATTCCATTCAAATAAATCATTAACTTTTAATTTACACATGAATAAACCCTCTAACCTTTAAATTGTATCATAATAAGTCATTTAAAAAATAATTTGTACCTAAATAACCACTTAACATAAATCAGTTTTAGTTTGACATAAGAGATTATTTAGATATAAATATAATAATGACTTATTGGAATATAATAAAAGTATATGAGCTTACTTAAAAAAATAAAATAATTCAGGGGTTTTTTTTTAATATTTTAGCTATTTTAGCCTTCATAATACTAAAATGCTATATGATTTACTTTTGTACTACTTTCAATTATAAAATATAATTAATACATAAATATAAGCTCATATATATTATTAAGTACATGCAGGTTTAAGTAATAAATAATTTTTTACAAGCTTTCTAGTTTTTGTAATTATATAATAGAATACCAATAAATTTAAAGTATATGTTCTTCTTTCACTATTTTTTGGCCATCTTCTTCTACTCGTTATTTATCATTTAAGAACCAATCAAATAGTTATATAAAAAAGAAGTTCAATGGGGTCTACTGTTTGACACTAGTGAATGGCTTTTATTCAGGTGCATTTTATGGGCTGCATTGGTTATTTATTGATTTAATTTAATTAATAATAATTATAATAATTTTGAAATAATGATTTGTATTATAATTACAATTACAAAAGTTGTCACATCTGAGCTATGGATTTACATCCTCATTTGTTTTGCAAGAGTTACATTTGAGTTTTACAAGAAATAATTCTATTAGATTGAATAAAACAAAATTTAATAGGTTTAATAATTATAATACATATTTTATATAATAATGACTAAAAATAAAAATAAAATATATTGTATTATATTGTTATTTTTTATTGTAAATATTAAATGCTATGAGTTTTATTGAGTTAATAAAGTGTGCATATTTATTAATAAATTTAATTATGATTTTATTTATAACTTCTATCAGCTTAATCATTACCACTACTAAAAATCTGTATATGCATTTTTACTTATCAATTTCCACTAATAATTTTAAAATTATAATGATATCATCCATCGGAATCTCAGGTTGCTGATATATCACAATTTTCTTTTAAAATAATATGACCGACAACGTCCTCTTTATTTTTTTCCCTTGGGAAAATTACTGCATCAATTACTTGGTTGATATTATTAATTAAGGTGATAAATCCTGGACTCCACGTGGCATGCCTCGCAAGGAAGAAGGGTTACTTAAGATAATACCGCAACTGTAGTCATCAATATGGAAGTACAGCTCAAACCCATGGAGGAGCTCGTTGTGAATGTCTGCATAGGAAAGATTTTCATTGTAAATTGCTGGAGAAGATGATTTCACTACCATCTCTATCCTGCACGAATGTGCAATATCTCCCACAGCAGCATACCCCAACAAAACATAAGAATAATATTGGCTTTTCACCAAGGAGTTGGATGACCGAACACCGTCAATACAAGGCCCTGTTTTTATGTAGAGAGAAGAATCAACTGGATTTTCACAACTCAAGTATAAGACAGTACTGTTTGCTTGTGGATAAAATTCAAACTCGAGATAATCATAAGGATCAAAAGAACGAGAAGGAAGGGAGGAGCAGTTGTCCTTTTGGAGACCAGCATCAACTACTCTGATGGTGGAATAAAAATGAGAGTAATCGATAGCCAGCACGAAGTGCTTCACGGCATTAATAGAGTAAAAAATGGTTTTATTGTTCTCGCATTCCAGATGGAAAATGGGTCTGCGGCAGTTTCTTTTATGATCGCCTTTCAATCCGAAAGGGAATGAGATGTTGAGAATTTGGTCGCAAGAAGAGGGTTTATCGCATTCGTAACTACGGATTTCCTTGGCATCGCAACGAAGAAGGGATAGGAATACAAGTAGAAACAGAAGAAAGAAGTTTGTGCAGACAACCCTTCCCAAATACATTGTGATAGCGGATAGCCAGCCCACGCGTGATAGCGGAAGGACTTTAAAAGGAGAGGCCAGGCGCAATCCGGACAATTTCCACCTCAAAGCAACTCGAGGGGTTACGTGTGTGGGTTTTCAACGTCCCACATCGTTTGCTTTGTGGTGTGTGTTTATAAAGAATTTCATACTAATTCAAGCCAACGTGTTTTAATGTTAGTGATATGTTCTTTTTCTGAACAAAAAAAACAACTTTAGGAGTTTTTTTTTTTACTTAATATTTTTAGGCTTAATTTTCTGAACAGAGAAAAACAATAGTACATCACTTTTCCTTCTCTCTTTTTTTTTTCCTCAACTTAATTAACAATGATAATACAACAATTTAGGAAACATAAAAATTCAGAAGTAAAACAATTTGTAATTATTTAAAAAAATAGAATTTGAATCTCTTTTCTTTAAATTAAAAAAAAAACAGTATACTATTGGAGAGGTACAAAATTATCTATAAAATTTTTTACAAACAATATCCATGATGTAGTCTTGGATATTAAACGAGAGACAAGATTCAAATTGTTGGACCGTTAATTGTGGAAAGATAGATTTGTAAGCCAACAAATTAGATTTGATGTAACTTTATCTCATACATACATATATATATATATATATATATATATAAAATATATAGGAGGGATCCACTTTTTTTGTGTAAATCACAGGTATTCTCATCCGTTTTAACGGTCTGAGATTAATCTTGTTCAGGGTTTAGTCACAATTAAGGCTCTTCACCCCTTCAAAAAATGTGTTTAGTGGGAGTCGAACCCGAGAGCTCTTCCCACAAACTTAACATGCGTTGCCAACTGAGCCACAACCCTTAGGTAGGAGGGATCCACTTACACCAGTGTAAAACTAATTAGTTTTACACCTTTTTTTAACCATTAGATTGATATAAACTTATGGTTGAGATTAAACTACTCTTTTCTTTATAAAACTAATTAATCTCAACCATAAGTTTATATCAATCTTAGTTTTACACTGATGTAAGTGGATCACTCCTCATATATATATATAAATATATATATAGCAGGTTGATATTTACTTTTTTGGATTTTCAATAAAATCTTCATTTATTCCAAAAATATATGTTTATAATCGTAATCCTAAGCTGTGAAAGTTAAAGAATAGTACCGCAATAGGAGAAGACGATCCAAGACCAGGACAACTGATGAGGTGGACTCTCAAAGTCACAAATACATTTCACCCACCCTATTAATTTCCAGGAATTTGAGTGCAACAATTGCTTCAGTCACAGTCTGCTAATAAGTAGGTCCATCCAATTTTGGAACGTCCAACCACAAGCCGAATACTATTTTGCAATCAATCCCCTAAAGAAAATTAGGTGCATTTTTTACCTATATTTCCAGGAAGCTGCATTATTGAAAAAAAAATATTTTGACACGGATGGTTTGCCCCAATTTCCACTCTCATCTTTTTTTTTTATTTCTTTTTTTTTTTTAAATTGCTCGGTCCTCTTTTGTGCAGGTGAAGCAGAAGGTTGAGTTAGCACAAAAAAAAAAAAAGAAGTAGAAGGTTGAGTTGGCATTCTCCAGAGATATCATTTAGAAACGTGTTTGACACTCAAGTTAAAAGTATGATAAGTCACGTATAAGATGATTTGATTTTTCAAGTGTAAAAATTAGATACACATCCTTCACATGAAAATATTTTCATAAAACTTAAGAATGAATATCAAATTGGGTTTTTAGTCTACTCGTGATCAGTAAATTTATTCTCTAATAAATACTCACATATTCGACATCTTTTAATTCATTAAAATGTATTTGTGTGCTCGTTTTCTAATTCAACTTTTAATTCATCAAATTAATTTTTTTTGTAAATTTTTGAATTAATCTTTGTGTTAGACGTTAATAGCTCTTTGTTAATTAATTATGTGAGTTTTAAGTTGTTTTCTATTAATTTGAGTTAAAACATGAGTAAATTAATTTAATAATAAATTAATTTTATCGGAATTGATTTGTTGAGAATGAGTGCATTTAAAGACAATGTATCATTACCAACAACTTTTTAACTGAGTGATTAAAGATGAGTTGTGGTATATTGTAAGTTTCGATTCGTATCCAATTAACTTCATTCTCAGTTATTAAATATTTTCCTTGTAAAAAAAAAAAAAGACAAGGTATTATTATCTTTTTTTGGTTACTTTATTGGCACCTAAAAATTCCTAATTTTAGAATCATCCTAATAAAAGTTATTCCTAAAAAAAAAAAAGTAGAATTTGAATCTCTTTTCTTCTAACTTTTTAAAAATAAAAATACAGTATACTATTGGAAAGGTACAAAATTAGCAATAGAATTTCTTGACAAAATAATATTCATGATGTAGTCATGGATATTAAACGAGAGATGAGATTCAAATTGTGGGACTGCTTAACTATGGAAAGATATATTTGTAAGCCAACAAATTAGATTTTACACGCACATAATATATATATATATATATATATTATTTTTTTTGAAGATTAAAGATTTTATTGAATGGACTATCAACAAAGTCCAAATTTTACAACATGGATGTCCTTATACTGCAAAACTTGGCAGCAAACAACCCGATGGTATAGGAACTAAGGATCATTACAGCTAACAAAAGTCAAAAGTCAACCAAAAGGGATACACAAAAATATTATATATTTATGTATATATATGTGTGTGTATATATATATATATATATATATATATATGTGTGTAAGGCAACGCGTATATTACTTTGACATAATTCCCTAAAGAAAATTAGGTGCATTATTTGACTTGTCTTTCTAGGGAGCTGCAATTATATCAAAAAATCAATAATAATTTGACACGTATGGTTTGCCCCATTTTCCATTTTTTTTTTTACTGATAGGCCTTTTTTCTGTTAGTGTAGCAGGAGGTTGAGTTGACATGCTTCGAAGATATCATTTTAGAGTGCGTTTGACAGTCAAGTTAAAACTATGACAAGTCACATCAGATGATTTGATTTTAGAAGTCTAAAAATTAGTTACACAATTATCAACTGAAAATTATTTACACAATTAAGTCCGAAAATATTTGGTGCTGGTGAGGTTGAACTTGCTGGAGGGTTTTTTGGTCTTACTTATAGACAAGTAGAAACTTAGGGGCGTTGAAGATATCACTTTAAAGCGCGCTTCGGCGTTCAAGATAATATTTATCTAAAGAAATAAGGAATGAAAGAAGGAAGGAAAAAAGAATAACAAAGGATGAGATGGTTCGCTGAATAAGAAAGTTTAGGAATATAGTTTCTGACATTAGAAAATTTGGACGTTCCAAGTATCCCCTCTCAACCTTTTGCTTAAAACTAGTGAATTGTACTTCTAGTGTCTCGCATGCTACTTATTTCTCATGTCAGGTTGATTAATCCCATTTACTAAAGGTTAGTTTGAATGTACGGTAAGATTATTATTAAGAAAAAATAATTTTAATAAAATAATATCAAAATATTTTTTAAAAAAAGGTAAATGAGTAAATTTACAATTTTTTAGTTTTTTTTTTTTGTTTTTTCCGTTGGAATCCTCCGTGGCGGTGGATTCCAAACAGAGCCTAGGTGTTGTCCAGTTGTCAACTAAGGGTGGTAGCTAAAATCAACTGCTTTCTACCTAAACTTGATTATGGATTGATGCATTAGTTTTGCTTGTTGGCTTAATATTACTACAAAAAAAAATTTAAAGATTACGTTTAAAACATAGTCTAAGACAAATGATTACGTTTCTGTAACCTATTCTATTCTAATGTAGCCTTTTTTCAAGTACTATAGACTACGATTCATAAACGCCGTCTAATATATAAATATAGACCATGTTTTAAGGAGGATTCGCAGTTTTACTACAAAATAGAGTATGTTTTTATATTTAAAGGTAGCCTAATTTGTACAATAAACTTTGTGTTTAAATTATTTATAAATTTTAATTTATTTGATCGTAGTCTAATTTTAAGTAAAAAAAACGCATATTGGATAAATCATGATCTTTTTCAACAGCGTAACCATGGTGTTTTATGGTAAAATTAAACTAAGGCTGAAACAATAACCAATTATTCATCTATTTAATGTCATTACATAAATCATAACATAGTAACTGTCTTCAAGACCTCAACATAAATTATGTATGTATGTATGTATGTATGTATGTATGTATGTATGTATGTATGTATGTATGGAAATGACCAAAGTTATAAGGATTTACACTTTGATGTTCTCCTTAAACTTCATCCCTATCAACTAAAAAGCTCGCTTTTATTTTGACATCAACCTGAACAGTTTGTAGATAAAATAAAATAAAATAAAATAAATAATTCAACAACAATTAAGAAAATTTTCAAAATTAATATATTATAACATATTTCCATAATGAAACTGTGTACCTATTGGGGTTTATTGTCTACATTAAGTTAAGAATGACCGAAAAAGCTTATACACAGTGGATGCTCTATCATTTGACTCGAATGAGTAAGTTGTCAAATTATCGAATGAATATCTTAGTTGTAATGCATTCATCTATACTAGGTAAGGTATTTATCATATTTTATATTATTACATTGTCTATGTGCATCTAATTCACTTTATGAATGCAACACTATTGTTTAATGATTTTTTGTTTGGTCGGTTTGTAAAAATTAGGAATCAAGATCAACGATTTAAAGTAATGCAAGCCAGTATGTGAAAATCATAACCTTCATTATTTATGAGAGTTCTTGTGCAGAAGAAATTTTTAATGGCTTCAAGAATGTATTGAAATTCATCATAATTTGATTACACAAACTTCAATTCTTTTTTGAAGGCATCCAAAATGTCTTCTGCACAAGAACTCCTACAAATAATGAAGGTCATGATCTTCTCACATCTTTGCTTACACCATCTTAAATCCAAGTTCCTAATTATACGACCAGACAAAAAACTATCAAACAACAATGTTGCATTCATAAAGTGAATTGGATGCACATAGAAAATGTTATAATATAAAATATGATGAATACCTTACTTAGTATACATGCACTACCAATGAGATGGTCCATTAATTTAACAACCAACCTCTTCGAGAAAAATGGCATTGCACCTACTACATATAAGTTTTTACAGATATCCGCAACTTAATGAAATGAGGTTTAACTCTTCGTATAGAAACCTAGTAAATTCAAAGAATTACCTTGATTAAATGCACACTATAGTAAAATATGTTCAAGAAAAAAGGTTACTCACACAAACAACTAAAATCAAAGGAAATAATTAGAGAAAGAATCCGAACCTTACAAAAATTTAGAAGAAGTATTTTCTGACTATATTATTCCCTAAAATCTTTAGGCAATAGTTTATACATTCATTTTTTGGTAAGAAAGCTCATGAGCAACAGTAAAAGGATCAGTAAACAATGGCTACTTTATTATTGAAATATGATAATTCTATAATATATAAAATTATCATGTTAATTAATTGAGAAATTTTAAATACACCAATTTTTTATCTTTACACTATATTTGTAAGTTGACTTCAAAAACTATTAAATCTACATCTCTAAATTTACAAATTTCTCCTTAGTCTCTTCAGCCGCTCACTGTTCCTCTCTTCTGTTTCTCCATTATCTTCATCTTTTTCATCTAACTTCTAAACCGTAAACCTAAAAATCCCTAAACCAATTCGTCTTCAACTTTGTACGTGTCCAAATCAACGTAAATGACTTTCACAGATCTTGTGTTCAATAGGTACCACTCCAACCATCTTATGAATATAATCATTTCTCATTCTATCTTTTCTTCTATATCCACATATCCATCAAAACATTTGGATTTTTGAAACACTCATCTTTTATGCATGCAGTCTCTTAGTTACCCAACATTTATTATCATACAACAATGTTGGTCTAACAACTTTCCTATAAAACTTGTTTTTCAACCATATATGAATTCTTTTATTGCACAATATACCTATAGCACTTCTATTTTTATCACCATTTTTTATTTTTATTTGTGTTTCTTTCAACCATATAAGAATTCCTTTAATGGGAGCTTGATCTCTCATGTGCGGTTGTGCTGGCCCAACTCTAATGGACCTAAACAAGCAGTTGGGTTTATATTATTTAGCAATTTAACAGAGGACATGGAGCGCGGCCTACACATTAAATTTAAATTAACATAGACAAAAAGCAAAAGGTGATAACGGTCATAATCCACTTTTATAAATAACGAGTTAGATAATTAATCATTTGATTTGATCTCTATTTTTATGATTGAGACTTTGTTTAGCTTTTGACTTAAACATCAAAATGTGCATGCAGAAACAAATTTCTGTGTCTCTTTAATTTTTTTCTTCAGAGTTTTTGACAAACATATAAACACAAAAATCGAAATTCTTACGTTAAAAAAATTTATTATCGTGAACAATTAACAGCACTATTAATAAGTAGATCCATCCAATTTTCGAACTTTCAAATCCACGGTTTAACGTACCTTTTCATGAGGATGCAATTATTTAAAAAAAATTAATTTGACAAAGACGGCTTGCCCCAGTTTCCACTATATCTTTCCTTTTTTTTTTTTTGTGAGTAACACTATATCTTTCTTTTTCAACTTTTAGAAAATCAAACGATTTTATAATTTTCTCTCGTAAATCACAAGTTACGGGTCCACTTTGCTTTGCTCTTAATTGGGCTAGCCTTCCAAGTCAAATGTCCTCTCTTTTTCAACTTACTGAAATTTCTCTGATATGTGACCGGAAGACTAACTCATTGCTCCACGGATTCTTGTTTTCCCATTAACCGGTTTAATTATTCCATGACTTCCTAAACCTTAAAATAATAAACTAATTGCATAAAGAAAGAAAAAAAAACAACAAAAGCTTCAGAATAAAATGACTTGCTAGCAGTGTTCAGTGAATTCCAAGTCTCAATTTCTCTTTAGTTTTACGGAAATTTCCTGATGACTATAGAGGGATGATTGGTAGACTAATGAATTAGTTATATATCAACAAGTTAAACAAATAATAAGTAAATTATGTACATAGAGAATTTTAGAATATCAAAACATAAAAAAAAAATCCTTTAAGGAAAACTATTCAGTTGTACAAATGACAATATTGTGAATAAAAATATAAAATAGTATAGTTGAAAAGTATTAGCAGATGTACTAATCAAAATGGATAATACGAAATTATACACGTTAAATTAATCCAATGAAATCCCAATTCTATTTTCTCCTCTGGCAAAGCTCATATGTCAAGAGCCTAACAAACAATAAAAAGATTAAATCCCCTTAATTGGGCAATTTCTAGGAAGCTGCATATATGGCAATTTAAAGTTTAAAGGCTCATATAAAATCGTCCAGGTTTATGGCCGGTTGAATAAAAGAAATGGTTCCACTATTTTGCCTCTTGTACTTGTTACTAACATCAACGACTAAGGCATCTGAAGAGTTGAACCGGGACTGCCGGTTGTTAAGGTGCAGCCGCCATGGACCGTCCATCCGTTTCCCCTTCAAACTTAAAGGTGTCCATCCATCCGGCATGTAGCCCCCATGGACAACTGATGAGGTGCTCTCAAAGTCACAAATACATTTCACCCACCCTATTAATTTCCAGGAATTTAAGTGCTACACTTGGTTCAGTCACAGTCTGCTAATAAGTAGGTCCATCCAACTTTGGAACGTCCAACTCCAAGGCGAATATTATTTTGACATCAATTCCCTAAAGAAAATTAGGTGCATTTTTTACTTATATTTCTAGGAAGCTGCATTATTGAAAAAAAAATAATTTGACACGGATGGTTTGCCCCAATTTCCACTCTTATCTTTCTTTTTCAGTTCTTTTATTATTTTTAAAAATTTTTCGGTCTTTTTTTGTGCCGGTGAAGTAGAAGGTTGAGTTGGCATTTTGCTGAGATATCATTTCAGAACATGTTTGACACTCAAGTTAAAAGTATGACAAGTCATGTATAAGATGATTTGATTTTTCTAGTGTAAAAATTAGATACACATCTTTCACATGAAAATATTTTCATAAAACTTAAGAATGAATATCAAATTGAGCTTTTAGTCTGGTTGTGTTCAATGAACTTGTTCGCACGTATTATACTCAAGTATCTTCATATTTTAAATTTATGAAAACAATTGTTTGCTGCACAAGTAAGAAAGTTTTTTAACTATACTAGTCTTTGAGCATTATTAATATCTCGCCTTGACAATAAAATGACCATGAACAATTTTGAGAACAAAAATTTGATGCATAAGGATTTCACAGAGTCACGAGTATAACCTTTTATAATTCTTTTACAATGTCATTATGTTCCATGGGGATCTCTCAATTATAATAGCACATTATTCTTATAGTAAATGGTGAAAGAAAATCTTTATATCACTTTTATATGAGTAACAATTGTGCAGTTATGACATTATGCTTTTCACCAAGTGCATTAGATTTACGCATATTCTAGCAACTTGTCATGGATCTTGGTGCACATCACTAAGCGAGTCTTTTGCAAAGCTTTCATACTAAACTGGGCGACAAGGTTGAGAATATAGGCGGGCAAGTTGGTGTGGTTGTTAGATAACTTATTATTGGGATGCTACTTAAGCATTTAGCATTTAAACTTGAGCCAATAACTATTCGTAGCGGTCCATAGGGGAAGGTTGATTCATCCGTGGCATGGGTTAATTTGTGGCAAGGTAGATGTTTGGGTAGAGCCACTGAATCTTTTTTTCCTTGACGCCTTATTTCTCTCTTGAGACTTTTATTTTCAAATTTCTAATCTTCTTGTTTCACTTGTAGTTTCCTCTATGTCCTCTTCGAAATCATGGGAGGATATAAAGCAAACTCGATCTTCCATTGATGTAACTTTTGGTTTGCCAAATAATTGTTCCATGACCACTATTAATTTGAAAAATCATGAATGAATGACGCACCAAAATCTTTTGGTGAAGAATTTATGATTTCATGTTTTGTATGTCAATAAAAAAACAGACATGATCCAAAAAGATGCAATAGGTTTGATTATTTTTTTTTTCTCTAGTGGGTTATCATGGCTCTATCCTAAGGTTGGCCTTCTTAGGTTTCATTATATTTTTGGTTTTGGAAGATTTTCAATCTATTAAATAGTTTTCAACATTTTATTGTACTTTTATATTAAAGAAGCATAGACTTGAAGCAAAAAATTTGCGACGTGAGTCACGTACGTGAAAGACGAAAATGTGAAGAAGCTTGAAGCAAAAAATTTGAGACACAAATCACGCACATGAAATGCAAGAGCCTTAAAGCAAAAGGTGTGCCAGGTAAGTCTATTTATTATGTAAGACAAGTTTAATTACATGCAAAATAAATGTATGGCTGCTGAAGAGTTCTTGTAAAATACTAAATTCTTTCACAAAAAACTGGGAAGCAATTGATGCGAGTCACACATTAATTGAAACTAAAAAATATAAGTCACACAAATAAAAAATAGTGATAATAATAATGATATTATTATCATTATAGAAATATATAAATAAATGAATATATTATTAAATATATATAATTTTAAAAAATATATATAAATTACACTCTCTCGCACACTGTGCCACACAGCACAGTGTGCCGATGGGCCTATGTATCGCACAAGCACAGCTCGATCTCCCATGAGCTGTTGTGCTGGCCCAACTCTAATAAACCCAAAAATCTCGCTTGGGTTTATATTATTTAGCAATTTAACAGAGCACATAGAGCAGGCCCCGTCCATTAAATTTAAATTAACTTGGACAAGGGTAAAAGGTGATTAGGGTCATAATCCATCTCTAACGGATCAAACAATTAATCATTTGGTTTGATTTTTTTTTTTTATGATTGAGACTTTGCTCAGTTTTTGATTTAAATATCAAAGTACGTGCACAGAAATAAATTCCTGGGCAGCTCTGATTTCCCTTTTTAAGAGTTTTTAGCTGACATGTAAACAAAAAATCGAAATTCTTATATTCAAAAAATTTATTATTGTGAATAGATAACAACACTATTAATAAGTATCAATAAGTAGATCCATCCAATTTTTGAACTTTCAAAGCTACGGTTTAACGCACCTTTCCATGATGATGCAATTACTTAAAAAAATTTTGACAAAGACGGCTTGCCCCAATTTCCACTATTATCTTTCTTTTTCAACTTTTAGAAAATCAAACGATTTTATAATTCTCTCGTAACGCACAAGTTACGGGTCCACTTTACTTTGCTCTTAATTGGGCTAGCTTTCCAAGTCAAATGTCCTCTCTTTTTCAACTTATTGAAATTTCTTTGATATGTGACTGGAAGACTAACTCATTGCTCCATGGATTCTTGTTTTCCCATTAACCGGTTTAATTATTCCATGACTTCCTAGACCTTAAAATAATAAACTAATTGAATAAAGAAAGGAAAAAAAAACAAAAGCTTCAGAATAAAATGACTTGCTAGCAGTGTTCAGTGAATTCCCAGTCTCAATTTCTCTTTAGTTTTACGGAAATCTCCTGATGACTATAGAGGGATGATTGGTAGACTAATGAATTAGTTATATATCAACAAGTTAAACAAATAATAAATAAATTATGTACATAGAGAATTTTAGAATATGATCATGACTAGCTACGAATATCAAAACATAAAAAGGAAAAAAAAAAACCTTTAAGGAGAACTATTCAGTTGTACAAATGACAATATTGTGAATGAAAATATAAAATAGCATAGTTGAAAAGTATTAGCAAATGTATTAATCAAAATGGATAATTCGAAATTATACACGTTAAATCAATCCAATGAAAGCCCAATTCTATTTTTACCTTTGGCAAAGCTCATACGTCAAAAGCCAAACAAACAATAAAAAGATTAAATCCCCTTAATTGGGCAACTTCTAGGATGCTGCATGTTAGGTACTTAAATTCAAAGGGAGAGCCTAGACTAAAAAACCGATTTAATAGATATGAGAATCTCTCAAACTTAAATATCTATCTACAATTGCTTGTGGAGTCGATGTGGGATTGTAACATTGCTCACCCCTTGGCCCTTGAGAAGCCGACTTTTACGGCAGCCTACTCTAGATGATTTTCACTCTAGACTCTTCTCGACACAGTATAGCCCTTTTCTAGGTCGTTCATTTCGCTCTACGGTCACCCACTCTAGATGGCTTCACTACGGACCTTATCAAGCACCAAGTAACCTTTGTCTAGGTCGCTCAATGAAAGCATATATGTTAGGTACTCAAGCCCAAAAGAAAAGTAAAAGCCAAAAGACTGATCAAGTAGATAGGAGAACTCCTCAAGCTTAAATATCCCTTCACAATTGCTTGTGTAGTCGATGTGGGATTATAACATTGCCCACCCCTTGAGAATTCGATATCCACGGCAACCCACTCTAGATGGCTTTTACTCTGAACTCTTCTTGGCACTAGATAACCCTTTTCTAGGTCACCCCTTTCGCTCCATGGTGGCCCACTCTAGATGGCTTCACTCCAAACCTTATCAAGCACGAGGTAGCCCTTTTCTAAGTTACTCCCTCCGCTACGTCGACTCTCAATGAAAGCACCAATGTTAGGTACTTAAACCCAAAGGGAGAGCTTAACCCAAAAGACCAGTTTAGTAAGTAAGAAAACCCCTCAAGCTTAAATACCCCTCTACAATTGCTTGTGGAATCGTAATATTGCCCACCCCTATTTAAAGTATAAAGGCTCATATAAAATTGTCCAGGTTTATGGCCGGTTGAATAAAAGAAATGGTTCCACTATTTTACTTCTTGTACTTGTTACTAACATCTACGACTACCGCATCTGAAGAGCTGAACCGGGACTGCTGGGAATTAAGATGCAGCCTTCATGGACTGTCCATCCGTTTCCTCTTCAAACTTAAAGGTGTCCATCCATCCGCCATGTAGCCGCCATGGACAACTGATGAGGTGGACTCTCAAAGTCACAAATGCATTTCGCCCACCCTATTAATTTCCAGGAATTTAAGTGCTACACTTGGTTCAGTCACAGTCTGCTAATAAATAGGTCCATCCAATTTTGGAACGTCCAACTCCAAGGTGAATATTATTTTGACATCAATTCCCTAAAGAAAATTAGATGCATTATTTGACTTGTACTTCTAGGAAGCTGCATTATTGAAAAAAGAAAAAAATTTACATGGATGGTTTGCCCCAATTTCCACTCTTATCTTTCTTTTTCAATTCTTTTTTTTTTAATTGCTCGGTCTTTATTTTGTGCTGGTGAAGTAGAAGGTCGAGTTGGCATTCTCCCCAGATATCATTTTAGAACATGTTTGACGATCGAGTTAAAAGTATGACAAGTTGCGTATAATATGATTTGATTTTTCAAGTGTAAAAATTAGATACACATCCTTCACATGAAAATATTTTCATAAAACTTAAGAATGAATATCAAATTGGGTTTTTAGTCAAGTCGTGTTTAGTAAACTTATTCTCTAACAAATACTCCCATATTATACTCAAGTGTCTTCATATTTCAAATTTATGAAAACAATTGTTTGCCTCACAAGTATGGAAGATTTTCAACATATACCAATCTTTGAGCATTATTAATATATCTTCTTGACAATAAAATGACCATGAACAATTTTAAGAATAAAAATTTGATGCATAAGGATCTCACGGAATCACGAGTATAACCTTTTATAATTCTTTTACAAGATCATTATATTTCACGGGTGTCTCTCAATTATAATAGCACATTATTCTTATACTAAATGGTGAAAGAAAACCTTTATATAACTTTTATATGAGTAATAATTATGCAGTTATGACATTATGCTTCTCAGCAAGTGCATTGGATTTAGCCATATTCTAACAGCTTGTCATGGATCTTGGTGCACATCATTAAGCAAGTCTTCTGCTAAGCGTGCAAAGCTTTCGTACTAAACTGGGCGACAAGGTTGAGAATATAGGCGAGCGAGTTGGTGTGGTTGTTGGATAACATATATATTGGGATGTTACTTTAGCGTTTAGCATTTAAACTTGAGCCGATAACCATTTGTAGCGGTCCATAGTGGAAGGTTGATACATCCGTGGCAGGGGTAGATGTGTGGGTAGAGCCTCTGAATCTTTTTTCTTTGACGCCTCGTTTCTCTCTTGAGACTTTTGTTTTCACATTTCAAATCTTCTTCTCTAGGTCCTATTTGAAGAATCATGGGAGGATATAAAGCGAACTTGGTCTTCCATGGATGTAATTTTTGGTTTGCCAAATAATTGTTCCATGACCACTGTTAATATGAAAAATAATGAACGAATGACGCACGAAAATCTTTTGGCGAAGAATTTATGATTTCATGTTTTGTAAGTCAATAAAAAACAAACAGACATGATCCAACGTGTCTTAAGCAATAGTTTTTTCTTTTTTTTCCTCTGATTGTGATTGTGGGTTGTCATGTTTCTATCCAAGGTTGGCCTCCATAGGTTTCATTACACTTTTTATTTTGGAGGATTTTTTATCTAAAGGTTCCCAAATTATTTTTTACTGGCATCCACACAAGACTAATAAGATATCTCAATCCCTACTAATCACTTGTTACAAACGAAAAATGTTCAATTTGAAGAAGAATATTTTACTAACTAGTGCGGAAATTATCACCTCATGAGTCACAAGAGCATAAATATTCTACTCTAATCTAAGAAGAATAGAACCTAAGTATAAAACTCATGTTATGCATATGCAAGTAAATCATATGTAAAGGAACAAATCATAATCTCAGAGCAAAAGAAAAAAATCATAATCATTAAATAATAAAGGCAAGCAAGAATTCATGAAGGATATATTTTTACATATTCAATTTGCCTTTTAGTCATTTACAAAATTATAAAAGGATTCATATTATTTCACATTAATTTATTTATTGTATGTAATTTTTATATTTATTTTATTTGTTTTTATTTTAATTGGAAAAAGTTTTATTTTATTTTATTTATTTATTTATTTCACTAAAACTTGTGATTTAATTTCATAAAATACATTGTTTTATTTTCTCATTTATTAAACATAGAAAAAACTATTAAATAGTTTTTAATATTTTACAGTACTTTTATATTAGATTGCCAAATGCTAAGGATTAATTTGAATAGGTGGTGAGATTGGTTTTGTGAAATTGAAAATGATAAAATAACTATTAAAGATATATATTTTTAAATAAAATATTAAAAAATTAAAATCAAAAGCAGAATGATAATTTTACCCTTTTTTTGTCTTCTAGTGGAAGATTATACCGTACCGAAGGTGCAGTAAAATCTTTGATACAGTGGAATTCAAACTAAACTTAAATTGACTTCTCATAGCAAAATTTTTTTAAAAAAACTCTGCTAGAGCAGTATTTTTTTTTATAAAAGCTTTAGTCAAGCCAAATAAATTCTAAGATTAACGTGTATTTATGTTAATATTAAGAAAAAAGAAAAAATTTTTACTTTATCATAAAATTCTCCAATTACAGTCGACTGAGAAGTAGGTCCATCCAGTTCTGGAACGTCCAAATCCAGGATTTATCGTACCTTCCTATGAGGTTGCAGTTATTAAAAAAAATTAATTTTACACAGATGACTTGTCCCAATTTCCACTATTATCTTTGGAAGAATTTTAAATACACTCAAATTTTTTCTTTTCCACACCCATCTATCTTTGTATTTAAAATGTAAAATATGAAGGGAATGGAGTATATTGAGAAAATATATTGTGTTTGTATAAAAATTCGCACATCTTTCTTTTTCAGCTTTTAGAAAATCGTACGATTTTATAATTTTCTCTCATAACTCACAAGTTACGGGCCCACTTTGCTTTCCTCTTAATTGGGCTAACTTTCCAATTCATATATTCTCTCTTTTCCAACTTATTGAAATTTCTTTGATACGTGACTGGAAGACTAACTCATAGCTCCATGGATTCTTGTTTTCCCATCAACCGGTTTAATTATTCCATGACTTCCTAGACCTTAAAATAATAAATTAATTGAATAAAGAAAGAAAAAAATAAATAAAAACTTCAGAATAAAATGACTTGCTGGAAGTGTTCAGTCAATTCCAAGTCTCAATTTCTCTACAGTTATAGGGAAATTTCCTGATGACTATGGAGGGATGATTGGTAGACTAAAGAATTAGTTATACATCAACAAGTTAAACAAAATAATAAATAAATAAATGATGTACATATAGAATTTTGGAATATGATCATGACTAGCTAAGAATATCAAAACATAAATGGACAAAAAAAAACTTTTAAGGAGATCTATTCAGTTGTACAATTGACAATATTGTGAATGAAAATATAAAATAGTATAGTTGCAAAGTGTGAGCAAATATATTAATCAAAATGGATAATACGAAATTATACACTTTAAATTAATCCAATGAAAGCCCAATTCCATTTTTAACTCCGGCTAAGCACATATGTCAAAACCCTCACAAACAATAAAAAGAAAAAATCCCCTTAATTAGGCAATTTCTAGGAAGCTGCATAAATGGCAATTTAAAGTTTAAAGGCTCAGATAAAATCGTTCAGGTTTATGGTGGTTGGATAAAAGAAATGGTTCCACTATTTTGCTTCTTGTACTTGTTACTAACATCTCCGACTACGACATCTGAAGTGCTGGATGGCGAATGCCGGGAATTAAGATGCAGGCGTCGTGGACCATCCATCCGTTTCCCCTTCAAACTTAAAGGTGTCCATCCCGATCACTGCGGCTATCGTGCTGGCTTTGATCTATCTTGCAGCAGAACTCATGAAACAGTGATTGAATTGCCTCTCTCCGTTAGGCTAGTTGTTTCAGAGATTGATTACATGTCACAAGTGCTTCATTTGTATGAACCAACTAGCAGCCTTATAGAACGGCTTCGCTTCCTGAATCTATCCAATTCTCCATTTGATTTTATGTTCGAGAACTTCGGGTACCTAACCAATTATTCATTATTCAATTGTTCAAGAACATTTCACCGGCGGGAGAGGTATGGTTACTCCGTCGTCCTCAGTGAAACTGGCCATAACATTTTGGCTTTTTCTCCTAGCGATTCCATAGATGACTTGCCTTCTCTGTTTTCTTGCACCAAGATGTAGAACGTTTATTCAGTTCCAAGTGGTATACTTCCAGAAAATCGTGGTATTCAACTTAAATGGTCCTCACCAAAGTTGGGATGCGGCAGTGGCGTAGCCAGGATTTATTTTCAGTGGGGTCAAAAGTATATAATATCTTATATACTTAAAAATAAAATTTTTCATATACGATCTTAAAATAATAACAATGTCATAGAAGCTAAATAATAAAAAAATAATGTAAAAATATTATTTTTATAATTGTTCACGACGAGTTTTCATATTCTGAAATCGTTGTATAATTGTTTCATAATCAACACTTTCAAGTACATCTTTTTCGATATATGTAATCAAGCAATCATTCATCAAGCTATCTCCCATTCGATTTCGCAATCGATTTTTGACTATTTTCATTGCTGAAAAAGCTCTTTCAACACTTGCAGTTGCAACCGGCAAGATCAAAGCCAATTTGATTAGTAAAAAAACTAGTGGATAAATAATATCTTTCTTTGTCTTCACTAATTTTTTAGCAAGATCAGCAACATCTTTGATATCCAAAAATTCAGTACTACTGCGCATATCAAAAATATAAGTCTCAAGTTGACTATCAAGTGCCAAAAGATCAACTGCTGAAAACTCAAGAGGATAAAACTGACCCAATCGAATTAATTTTTCCTTGTCAAAAGCTGAAAATGAGTCACTTGGATTAAGGCATGCCACACAAAGAAGCAATTCAGTGTTAATCTCAGTGAAACGATTGTTAAGCTCTTGAAGTTGTCTATCTATGACAACATAAAATAAGTCAACTTGATAATGATGTAAATTTGAGATCTTTGCAACTTTACGTTGTGATCTCCCAGGAGCTACATAGATATCATCCATACTAGGAACCACAATATCACGTTTTTCACAAAATGAAGAAACTTCAACTATTAAAGAATCTAATCCATCATCTCGCATCTTTTGTAGTCGTTGTTTGGATATTTTAACCAATTTCATAGCATTAACAATATCTTGATCTTTTCTTTGCAAAGTTGTTGACAATTTTGAAAACAAAATCAAAAGATTGAATCATTTGCAATAACACTTGGGCTTCAACTCTTTGTTCAGAATTCAAACCATTTTCAACAACATTATCAAGCACATCAACAATAGATGCAAACAAGATGAGTATGTTGAGACACGTACCATAATGAGAACCCCATCGAGTATCACCAGCGCATTTGAGACTAGTTTCTTAATTTAAGCCACTTCCAGTTGCAATTTCACCATTCTTTATTGCCTCAGCAACCTTAATTGCTTGACGTTCTCTAAGAATATCATAACGTTTGCATGAAGCTCCAACAACATTTAGCAAAATACCAATATTATAAAAAAGTGAAGCAACCAAGTCTTCATTCCTTGCAACAGCTACAAGAGTCAATTGAAGTTGATGAGCAAAGCAATGAACATAAAATGCAAACTCATTTTCCTTCAAAATTAAACTTTTCAAACCATTGAATTCTCCTCGCATATTGCTGGCACTATCATAACCTTGTCCACGTAATCTTGACAAACTCAATCCATACTTGGAAAATAATGACTCAATTGCTACTTTGAGAGATAAGGCAGTAGTATCAGAAACATGCACAATGCCCAAAAAAGTTCAACTATACAGCCTTTTTTATTCATGTAGTGCAAAACAAGAGCCATTTGTTCCTTATTTGACATATCATGGGATTCATCAACCAAGATAGAAAATAAATCATCTCTTAGATCATCAATGATGGCCCTTCTTGTCTCACTTGCTGCAGCATTTATAATATCACATTGAATATCAGGAGCAGTCAATTTCAAATTATTAGGAGCATTCTTCAAAACAACATTATTGATAGCTTCATTATGATCGGCAAGAAAATGCAATAGTTCAAGAAAATTTCCTTGATTTCTTGATTCCTTCGATTCATTATGACCACGAAAAGCCAGTCCTTGACGTAAGAGAAATCGAAGACAATCTACTAAAGTAGTCAACCTAGTCCGATATTCAATTCGTGCTTGATTTGATTGTTTAATCAAAATAGATTGAATGTGTTGGTTTTGATTCATCAAGTCTTCACATTTCCTATAAGCTTGATTATGAGCACTATTAGTACTGCCAACATGAGTTTTAAACCTATCTTTCTTATTCCAATTGGTAAAACCTTCAAGAACAAAAGAGTCACCACTTCCTTGCTTTCCAATATCTTGTTTCAAAAGATAACAACATAAACAAAAAGCGGCATCCTTTGCTATACTATACTCTAACCAACTACCGAACTCATCAAACCAATTAGGATTGAATCGACATAAAACATTTCCTATACTTCTTTGAGGAAAAGTATGATTACGTGGTTGATAAGGTCCTCTTTGTAAGTATGCCCTACATACCTTATCTTGATCATGAGGAGGATAACTCGTGATTCTACTACGAAGTCCTGGATCTGCAGGAAGAGTTTCTAAATCGATTTCAACACGAGCTTGTTTTGAGGTTTCTTCATTAGTTTCTTGAGTATAATGTGGTTGCTCCAATGTTGAATTCTTTTGAAATACCTCTCCATTAACTGAATAGAAAAGAAAAAATCTCAATAAAAGCTAAAAGCAATATGATTGTAACCAAAAAAAAATTATGAACTTTGAATAATTAATATTATCAAAATTAAGAGACTAAAAAATTATATATATACATATACACACACTTATATATTCTACTATATATTTTTTAAACAACAAATTCTTTATAAACATAATTATTAATACCGAATCAATAATTTTTTTTGAAATTAAATTTTATAATTCTGTATGCTTACATTGAAATTTAGAGTAGTGCAAAGATATTAACATATATGATAAAAGTATATTTGCACAAATTTGTGTGTAGATATATTTTGATATACGTCACGTGCTTTCCTACATCCTACTTACATATATGCTAAATTTGGATTAGAATAACATTTGAAGGTATTAATAAACTAATTTTACATTGAAGTTCAAAGTAGGGCAAATATATTTGCACAAATTCTTTACCGAAAAGTATAAGAGTATGATAAAAGAGGGGAACAACTTCAATACTTTGATATTAGCATCCTACTTTCAATCAACCCCCTTTCATGTTTTGGATCGGTATGCTCACATTCAATCCCTTCCTCTGAATTTACACCACTTGTGGCAATTAGGGTGTGTAATACCAAATCAAAAATATAAAACTAATTTTGCGCAAATTTTTTATCTCAATTTATATGGTATTCTAATCAATATTCAAATTATATTTAACATTTATGATTTATCAAATACAAATTTAAGAGAAAACAAAATAAAAAAACTATTATAAAAGAATTTAATATTCTAACTTGTTGTTCAAGAAATTAATACATGAAAATAAAATTATTTCTATTTAAAATTTGGGTTTGAAATAAATTATATATACCTCAACTGTTAATTCTTTCTTCTACTTCGCTCTTGGATGCAAATAATCAAGAAAGTAAATTTTGAGACTAATTTTGTTGAGTGATTTGATCTTAAACTCTATTCTCTCTCAAATCTCTTTTTTAACTATTGTGTGCTTTGTTTTTTTTTTCTTTTTCCCTCCCCTTTTAATGTTGAAAAGTGACAGACAATCTAAGGTTTCTTTAGTTTTTTTTATTTTTATAGTATATTTATTATTTTTTTTAAGTTGTATATTGACCCCCAAAATTAATTTTCAGTGAGGTCAATTTTAATATTTTTCTTAATTTATATATATAATATTTATTTTAAAAAATTCAGTGTGTGGCTACGCCCTTGGGATGCGGTAACTGCTCGGAACAAGGGAAGATGTGTGTGTGGAAGATGACTAACTCATCAAACCCTCAAACTTTGTGCCGTGATCACAGAGGCCAAGGTAATCGTTCTGTCTTTCCTTTTCCTTTTTTACCCCTTATTTATGTTTGGATAGTTATTAGTAAAAAAAAATGTAAAATTGAAAAAATATAAAAAAGCAATGGCTACATGTTTTTTTTTTTGGTTGAATTGTTTTTTTAATAGTACAATTTCATTCAAAATTACAATCATAATCAGATAGTATATTCAATGAATCGGTAACTTGATGAACTAGTAAATACAAAGAACAATAATAAATTACAAATACAATAACAAATTAAACATCAAACCCATATTTTATGGGACTCGAACCTGAGACCTCAAAAGTTTCAAGGCTTCTTCTTTGCCATTGAGCCAAGGCCTCATCGGCTTTTTGTTTGAATTATTAAAATTAATAAAAATGGAAAAAAAAAGTAAATGAGTTTTAGCATCTACTCTTTGGTTAAAGAGTAAAACAAAAAAAAATGATTCATTATAATATATCTTTCAAATATATTATATTTGAAAGATATATTATATTCAATGTACTTACAAAGTATTTAAACAACAATACTCGAAAATAAAAAGAAGGTAAATTTTTGAAATAATAATAAAATCATATTTGTAATCTAAGTGGAAATTAAAAAAAATCGATGAGTAAGTTAGAAGATAAATAATTACATTACTTATTTAAAAAAAAAGAGTATAAATGTTATTTTACAATTAAAAGTTTTTTTACTCATCTCTTTCGCTGGTATTTCTCGCAAATTAGGGTAAAAACGAGACATTTGAGGGAAATAGAGGAAATCTCAATCCTTCTCTTTCCTTTCTTAATTCTTATTCATACCTATTATAAGACTTGAGTTCGAATCCAGTCAACCCCACATCAGTTATAGAATATTTTCCTTGTAACAAAAAAAATGTATCATTATTTTCTGAGTTATATATGATGTACTGACAGTGTATGGCTTCTATACACTGTCAATTAATCATAAGATGATACTTGATAAATGAGCAAAGTCTAAAAGTATATAAGCCCTTAAAAATAAATTTAAAAACTTTGTTAATATTTATTTTTAAAGATCTCCATATAATGTGTTATCTTATGATTGACTGATAGTGTATAGAAGTTATACACTATCAGCGCATTATATATATTCTTTTTTTTTTTGGTTACATTATTGGTACCTAAAACTTTTAGAATCAACCTAATATAAGTTATTCTTTTTTCAAAAAAAAAAAAAGAATTTGAATCTCTTTTGTTTAACTTTTTTTGAATAAAAAAGTAGTATACTATTGGAGAGGTACAAAATTAGCTATAGAATTTTCTTGACAAAATAATATTCAAGTTGTAGTCTTGGAGATTAAACGAGAGATGAGATTCAAATTGTGGGACTGTTTAACTATGGAAAGATATATTTGTAAGCCAACAAATTAGATTTTATACATGCATACATCCATCCATACATACATATATATAAGATTGATTTACATTTTTGTATTTTCAATAAAATCTCCATTTATTCCAAAAAATATATATATGTTTATAATCATAATCCTAAGTTGTGAGAAGAAGATCCAGGACCAAGACAACTGATGAGGTGGACTCTCAAAGTCACAAATGCATTTCATGTCCCAACCCAAAGGCCGTAACTAGATACTTAACACTTGTGGATGCGAAAGAATTTTGGACAATTTTTTTTGCTTTTCCTGACTCAACAGGTTTGTTTGTATTTGTGCAATGTCAGTATGAAATTGTTAACTTCCTGCCTTATTTAGAGCTAATTACTTAAGGTCCCACTTTAGTACCTGTAAATACACATAATCTCTTTACAATCCTAGATATCCACAACTAACTAAATATCACAGATATCATCTATATGACATTCATACCAACATCATGGTCATGCATACTTAACGATTTCATTAGTATTTAACTCAATTCCAATTCTACAGAGATGAATGCATCAAAATAAAATAAAACATTCTATAATCTTAGTTTACATCTCAACCTATAATATTGAATCAAAAACAACCTAAATAATAGTTAAGTATAAGAAGGATCATGCTATACCAAAAATAAGCAAGTAAGTCTCCTCGGAGAGTTGAGATGATATTTCAAGCTACAAAAGTGTTCTTGATGGATTTGAAATATTTCTCTAACACTGTGCTAAATCTGAAAAGGTTTAGAATAAATTTTAGAGAGTGAGAGTTTAGTAAATGTCTTAAATGCAATGTATGAATCCACACTTATGTGATCATCAAATAACTTTCCGATCATAATCGTTATGTATTTATGCAGATATCCTGCACTAATGGACTCTAACTCGATACCTATGAACAAAAGCAACCATACTTTACATTAGTCCAATATCAATTTCAACATGTACATTGATTACCCAACATCAATCCATGCCATATCAATCATATATCATTCATTTGAATATATAAATATATAAATACACACACATGAATGTATATACACACACATATGTATATATTTGGGTTGGATCATTTTGGGTTAAGGAAAAATTGAATCATTTCGGATTCGGATCATTTCAGGTTCGGATAAGGTCGGGTTTAGGTCAAAGAAAAATCGGTCTATTTCGGGTTTGGATCATTTCGGGTTCGGATAAGGTCGGGTTTGGGTCGTTGACTTTTTTAGTCAATTCGGGTTGGTGGATTTGGATTCGGGTTGATTGGACAGATTTATTGGATTAAGCTTTGGTCATCTTGATGTGATTTATCTGGTATGAAAATAAACTGAAACCATATTTCTAAGAATTACAAAACTCATGAAAATAAAATTTTCTTTTTACATGACCTATAGTACAATTGGGATTGAAATAATCAAAATATTTAATAATCTGTATGATAGTTTTCTTTATAATATATTTACCAATATTCATAAATTAATTACATTTTTTTCATTTTATTTTTATTATCTACAATAATTAATAACTTTTAAATCAAAGTGATTTAATAATCACTACTAAATATCATAAAACAGTGTTATATATCTCTTTAATTTATTTTGATTTTTTATAGAATAATTGGAGACATTAGTGTAGATGATATAGCTTCTGTACTCTATTATAGATTAGCCATTAAATAATTATACATTAGGTTCAAATGAATGCAATATAAAAGTGAATATTTAAATTTAACTAGATTAAAAAAAATATATAACACTCATATTATTGAAAAAAAATTATATTTTTACTATATTAAAATACTTTGATATTTAATTTTAACATTTAAATATTTATTGATAATACTAAATTTAAGTTTGAATCTTTTCAGGTTTGGATAAATTTGGATTCAGATCAATTTGGATTTGGGTTCAGATCAATTCGGGTTCGAGTTAATCTAAATTCAGATGAATTTGGGTTCGGATCAATTCGGATTCGGATCCGGTCGAGTTTAGATCAAGGTAAATTCGGATAAATTTGGTTTCGGATCAATTCGGATTCGGATCGGGTTGGATTTGGATTGTTGACTTTTTTAATCAAATCGGATCGGTCAAGTTTGGATTCGGATTAATTGGGTGAATTTTTCAGGTCAAGTCAATTTTTACCACCTCTACCTGTCAATGACAAGGTTCGCCAAGAGGCATTCATCTTTCACCATCAACTAATATAATAATAATAATAATAATAATAATAATAATAATAATAATAATAATAATAAAAATAAAAAAAATAAAATTGAGGAGAAGAGAATGGCTCATCAAACTCACTCTCGGTTCCATTCTATTCTCTTCAATTCATTCTTTATTATTATTATCATTATTTTTTGAGTTGATGATGAAAGATGAACTACCTTTTGGCAGACCTTGTCATTGACAGGGGATTTGGTGGGAAACTTCCCACCAAATTTTTTTTAAATTTTTTTATTATATATATATTATATAATATTTATATTTTATCTTTTAATCAATTATATATATTATGTATATTTCTTATTCTTCTTCCTTTGCATTTAATTATATGCATATATAAAATTTATATTTTAACTTTTAATCAATTATATACATCTTGTATATATATTTCTTATTCTTCTTCATTTACATTTAATTACATGTATATGTGTATATATGTGTATGTATACACATATGGCTATCCTTATACCCTACATATATTTATCTACATATGTATATTTATATGACTCTTTTATTCTCACAAGTATAGCTATAATTATATGTGTAGACGTATATACCTATGCTTGTACATATATATATATATTTATACATGTATATTAATTAATTAATTTATTTTGTATCACTTGTTCATACATATATATAATATTTAAATATATACACGAACATACGCATGTATGCATGTACGTTACATGCATTGGTCAGCGCTCGCGTATACGTAACTTATCTATACAATTTAAATACTCATTCCATATCGATTTAAGTTTATCGAATTAATGACTTATGTGTACATTTCACGTTATCCATGACTTTTATTCTCGCAAACTTCATTTCTATAAACTTGTACCATAATCATGCATTTGAAATCCCAAATTTATATTGTTGCATTATATTGACTTATGATTATACATTGGGTATATGATCAATTTACGAAAATTACGGTGTGAGACCTGATTTTATTACACTGTACACTATACTTTGTGAATTATTGATAGTGAAATTTAATTATTTAGTGAAAATTAAATAAAGACTGAATGAATTTCCACTCTCAACTTGGAGTTTTGGATTCATGAATTTTAGTATACTGTATAAAGTTGAAACAAATATGAAAAGATGAATTAAAGAGCATAGGATATGAGAAGAAAAAGAATAAAAAAAAATTATGCATGGAAGAGTTATTCCATGGCATAAAATATCAACAAAAATATTAATAAGAGAAAAGAAAATTTTTATTAAATGTGATGTATTGTGGTTGTATGGAATATACAAAGAAAAGAGAAACAAACTTAAATCATGTAGCAAAAAGGGTAGCTTCCACGCCATCTACATGGCTGCTGCATGTACACGGTTTGCTATGGATGGTGATACAATTTTTGATGAAAAAAATTGATAAATAATATTAGATGAAGAAGAGATTATTGATAAGCTAAAAGGCTGGAATTTTAGTGGCTTAAATAACTACCAAAGGAGGCAAAGAAAAGTCAAGAAGCCAAGGAAGATGGACAACACGCCAACAAAATTCTGCTGCATTTAGTGTTCGGCTGAAGAGAATTCAAAGGAAAGAAAAATGTAAATCTCATGGATAAAACAATATACAATAAAGACAAGCTAACATATAAAATAATGCCTAAAAGTTTATTGGATGAAATATGTAATGGTAGACAGAGAAGTCAACAAATGGTGCTGCAAAAGCGGACTTCCACGCCACTTTTGCTGCTATGGCACGTTACTTGCTGCCATGAAATTCATGGCTGAAAAATGTTTCAAAGAGAAAAATAAATAATAAAAAAATGGAAGAATTAACAAAGTAACAAGAGATTAAATTGTATTGGTTGGAATGTATATAAAAGAACCAAGAAAAGTCCACAAAAGGTGCAGAAAAAAAAAGTGGACTTCAACATCACTTTGTTGCTGCTCTCGTACCATTCCTGATCAGCCATAAAAAGGTTGATAAAAATATAAATTTTATAGTATAAAATATAAGGAAATATGGCTTAAAAGAGGGAATATTAAAGGTACTAGATAAGAAAATTTTTGTTGGTTGAAATACAAGCAAAGAAGAAGTGAAAATAACTTGACTGATCAGCCAAGAATTCACGCCACTTCTTGATTGCCATGTACCGATTTTTCTGTTGGAAACATTCAAAGAAATTGAGTTATATTTTATGAAATAGAAGGCAATATGAATAATACAAAGGAAAGAGAAGTTAAAATATATTATGTGTATAAATTTTTATTGGCTGAAGCTTTCAAAAAAGGAGAAGAAAAGAAGGTCAATCGGATAGCAACAAGAAACCCTCTCCACCGTTGCTTTATGCTGCAGAATTCAGCCATTTAATGCAATTTAAAGCAAGAAATGATGAAGAAAAATATGATAAGAAGCAAAGTGGCACAAGGTTATTGGTTACTATGAATAAATAGAAGAATAAAGAAACAAGAACTTCAGCAAAACTCATCTACCTTCACCGATTTCCCCTGCTTCCACGAGCACTCTTTTTGGCTATGCTATGTTCGGTCTTCACTCATTTCCTCCATGAAATCCCTAAGCACAATATTCTTTCTTTGCTAGTTAATTACCTAATCTTCTCCATAGACCTTATAAATATCTTAAAACCAATTAAGCATCAAGCAAGAGGCTGACTAGAAGGCAGAAACAATTCTGTTTTGGAAGAGGTGCCATTCGGTCAAGGTATGACTAGTTGATCCTATGGTTTCCTTGACGGTAATTGGTAGATTTATATGTTTATTAACATGAGAATCATGAATATGATCTTGTTTATGATTAGATCCTTTTAGAATTTGAGAATGGAACAAGTTAAGATCTTGATTTGGATTGAGAATAAATAAGAAATCATGCTAGAAATTCTATGAGGATGATAGTAATTAATAAACAAGATATGGACAAAATGAAAGGAAAGCTTAGGAAACTTAGATGGTGAAAGAACCAATTTTGACAATGGAAGAATGAGGTCGCGGTTGGACATGGAAAATAAGACATTAATGGTTACATGCAAGATTTAGTCAAGAATGGTTCATGTGGAAATACAATGACCAAGTGGAAACAATGAAATTAGGAGAAAAATATGGAAAAGTCAAGGAAAATGGCCTTAAAGTGAGGTTCGGCCATGACATTTGGAAAGGGAAATTATGCTGAAAATTTTAGATTTTGATAGGAAATAATTGTAAAAATTAAAAGAGGAGAAATGGTGAAATTAAAACCGAAAAAGGAGCTTAAATGAATAAGTTGAGTTTTAGTACCAGTATAATTTATACTGGTTGTGCTCATAACATGAAGTTAGTGGCTGCATTTTACGAATATTAGTGGCTTAAAAATAAGAAGAAGAATATTAATAATTTTTGGTGAAATTATTTTACAGCCCGAGTCGACGGAATTCGGTGAAAGTAACCGGGAAGCTTGACTTCATAAGACTGTAAGGGGGGAGTGTGTGAGTTGTAAGGATATAGTGAAATTGCATGTTTTATTTAGCTAAATTCTATGGAAATATTAGAAGCATGAATTCGGTTAAAACATGCAAATTCTGTGTTTGGAAGGTTGATTTATAAACTGTATGTTATATGCAGGAGGTTAGGAATCCACAGCTGTTATGCAGTAAGAAATATTCCTAAAATACTCTAAAATATGATAAAATATTTTAGAAGCATGAAATGATTTAAAGGAGAAATTTTAATATAATTTCCCTTAATTTTCCATAAATTGAAAATTATGAGAAAGTTATAAAATTAAATATTCATGCTTTATAATTTTATTAATTTGAGAATTTAATTATGTTTTACATAATTTTAAATATTCAAAATTGAATATTTATCTGTTTTCTCACCTGAGCATGAATATTTACCGACTGATTTACAGTATATAGAAATGAGAATAAATACCTTTTTGGAATTTATTATCTATTTAAATGATTTAGTTCATAAATATTTCCTTAAAGGTATTTTTGGGAAATATATCGATTTTGAGACTTTAGGCCTCGAGATTCATACTTTACTGTTATACTGTATTGTTCACATGGTTGATAGACCCGCCAAGTCATCAGCAGTCCCGGTGTCACCTGGCAAGTGTACACCGAGGGCACTCATAGACTATGGCCATAGATCTAAACTGTTTACTGTTACTGTGTTTTTTCGGGAACTATTATAGCATGACATGATTTAGGATGATGCCTAGTCTCAACCCACTGTTACTGAATACTGTTTACAGAATACGGTTTTTTTTAATACTGTTTACTGTACCTACTGATTTACCATTGTGCTGACACGTGTTTTTAAACTGTACTAATGTGAAAGGAAATAAATGGTTTCTTCCATTTATTTTTATGGAAAATGAGTACTAAATTATTTTATAAGAACAAAATTACAAATTACTCCCTATAGTCGCTCTGGGTTTTCGGGACAAGATAGGTATTTCAAAATACCTTTCATACTCCATCTGAATTTTCCAGCTGACTATAATATCCTTCCTTTTTACGATTAGTTCTCCAATAGGAAATTTATCGTTTTATAACATATAGATTCATTATATCGAGCAGCATACAACTCCTTTTACTGAGCACGTGGTTCGCTCACCCCTTCATTTTCACTCCACAAGTATTGGTTTGGATTGAGAGACGTACCATCCGGAGTTATCGGCTGCTAGTTCGGTTACCCGAGATAGCAGACTTTCGATATCGAAGGTATATTATTTTCTTTTATATATTCAGAAAAATTTGTACAGTACTACCTTAATTAGGAATATAATACAGGGAATGTAACTCTGATACGAAATAATGAAATATTCATGTTTCGGGAATTACACTGTGAATGGAAGTACTATTTAGTATGGTAATTATTATTTTACTTAAGCATCACGGACAGCCCAACCGGTAAAAGTGTGTGAAATATAAGTAAATATAGTGTAAAATTGTACACTCAAACCATTACATACAGTTATCACATTTCACCCATGCTATTAATTTCCAAGAATTTAAGTTTTTAACTCTATAAATAACAAGTTAGATAATTAAATAACAAGTTAGATAATTAATCATTTGATTTGATCTCTATTTTTGTGACTGAAACTTTGCTTAGCTTTTGACTTAAACATCAAATTGCACACGCAAAAACAAATCTCTATGACTATTTTTTTTTACAAAATTATTGACAGACATGTGGACATGAAAATAAAAATTTTACATAAAAATTTAGGCTGAATGCTCAATTTAAGATTAAACTTTTATGGGATTTCTCAATTCATGATACAATCTTTAATTTTGATCAATTAAGGACTAAACGTTTTCGAATTTGCTCAATTTAGGACTTCTCAACGAAATTGAAGTACATGCTCCGTTAAAAATAATAACGGCGTTAAATAAAGACACGTGGCAGAAGTTTAATAGGTCACGTGACACTGTATTTATATTTATTTTCTTTTAATAGGTAAAATTACTGGGGACACGTGGCAGCATTTAAGTGGGCCACCTGGCAGTGTATTTATATTTATTTTCTTTTAATATGTAAAAATATGTGAAACACGTGGCAACATTTAAGTGGGCCACGTGGCATCAATTGACATGTGACGACATTTTAATGGGTCATGTGGCAGTGTATTTATATTTATTTTCCTTTAATAGATAAAATACGTGAGACACATGACAATATTTTAGTAGGACACGTGGCATCCCACTCTCTTTAACGGCGCGAGTAACTCACACACATAAAAAAGTCCTAAATTGATCAAATTTAAAAACGTTTAGTCCTTAATTGATCAAAATTAAAGATTATATTCTGAATTAAAAAATCTCGTAAAAATTTAATCCTAAATTAAGCATTTAACCTAAAATTTTATTGCTATAAACTGACAACAACACTATTAATATGTAGATCCATCCAATTCTCAGATGTCGAAATCCACGGTAACTTACCTTTTATATATATATATATATATATATAATATATATATAATATATATATCGCTTTTCCGGGGGGACCGAGAAAAAGGGAAGGAGATATGGAGCCAGTGAGTGGCAACTGGTTCTTCGGTGCTATCAAAAACAGCCTTCTATGCGCTATCAGAGCCACTCGTCCCTTCTCCTTTCCTTTCAGTCAAGGTCTAGCCTCGCGTAGCTAATGAAAGGGAATACCTTAGAACAGAACCTACTATAAGCCCTGAGAGCCAGAAAGCAAACCCCCCTTACCAACCTCTTAACCTATAAAAAAAACCCTTTCTCCTTTTCATAATAATAAGGTAAGCATCAAAGCCCAGCAACTTGTTGGGAGTAAGGGCTGAAAAGAGCTCTTTGTATAGGTTGGGTTTGCTGGTTTCCGGGAACATTCGACTTGCAGTTATTTTAAAAAAAAATTTAATTTGACAAAGACGGCTTGCCCCAATTTCCACTATTCATCTTTTTTTTTTTTTATTTTTGGTACATCACTATTACCTTTCTTTTTCAACTTTTAGAAAGTCAAACGATTTTATAATTTTCTCTCGTAACTCACAAGTTACGGGTCCATTTTGGTGTGCTCTCAATTGGGCCAACTTTCCAAGTCAAATGTTCTCTCTTTTTCAACTTATTGAAATTTCTTTGATACGTGACTGCAAGACTAGCTTATTGCTCCATGGATCCTTGTTTTCCCATCAACCGGTTCAATTATTCCATGAGACCCTAGACCTTAAAATAATAAATTAATTGAATAAAGAAAGAAAGAAAAAAAAAAGAACAAAAACTTCAGAATAAAATGACTTGCTAGCAGTGTTCAGTCAATTCCAAGTCTCAATTTCTCTTCAGTTATACGGAAATTTCCTGATGACTATGGAGGTATGATTGGTAGACTAAAGAATTAGTTATACATCAACAAGTTAAACAAAATAATTAATAAATAAATAAATGATGTACATAGAAAATTTTAGAATATGATCATGACTAGCTAAGAATATCAAAAACATAAAAAAAAACCTTTAAAGAGAACTACGCAGTTGTACAATTGACAATATTGCGAATGAAAATATAAAATAGAATGGTTGAAAAGTATTGGCAAATATATTAATCAAAATGGATAATACGAAATTACACATGTTAAATTAACCCAATGAAAGCCCAATTATATTTTTACCTCTGGCAAAGCTCATATGTCAAAAGCCTAACAAACAATAAAAAGAGTAAATACCCTTAATTGGGCAATTTCTAGGAAGCTGCATATATGGCAATTTCAAGTTTAAAAGCTCATATAAAATGGTCAAGGTTTATGGCCGGTTGAATAAAAGAGATGGTTCCACTATTATGCTTCTTGTACTTGTTACTAACGTCTACGACTACGGCATCTGAAGAGCCGAATGGCGAATGCCGGGAATTAAGATGCAGCCGCCATGGACCATCCATCCGTTTCCCCTTCAAGCTTAAAGGTGTCCATCCCGATCACTGTGGCTACCGTGCTGGCTTTGATCTGTCTTGCAGCACAACTCATGAAACAGTGATTGAACTGCCTGTCTCCGTTAAGCTGGTTGTTTCAAAGATTGATTACAATTCACAAATGCTTCATTTGTATGACCCAACTAGCAGCCTTATAGAACGGCTTCGCTTCCTGAATCTATCTAATTCTCCATTTCATTTTATGTTCGAGAACTTCGAGTACCCAACCAATTATTCATTATTCAATTGTTCAAGAAAATTTCACCGGGGGGAGTGGTATGGTTACTCTGTCGTCCTCAGTGAAGCTGGCCATAACATTGTTGCTCTTTCTCCTAGCGAATACATAGATTACTCGCCTCCTCTGTTTTCTTGCACCAAGATGTATAACGTTTATTCAGTCCCAGATGGTATACTTGACAAAAACCATGATATTCAACTTAAATGGTCCTCACCAAAGTTGGCATGCGGTAACTGCTCGATGTGTGTGTGGAAGATGACCAACTCATCAAACCCTCAAACTTTGTGCCGTGATCACAGAGGCCAAGGTAATCGTTCTGTCTATCCTTTTCCTTTTTTACCCCTTATTTATGTTTGGATAGTTATTAGTAAGAAAATGTAAAATGGAAAAAATATAAAAAGGAATGGGTATATATTCTTTTTGTTTGGATTGTTAAAGTTAATAAAGAAAAAAATAAATGAGTCCTAGCATCCACTCTTTGGTTAAGGAGTGAAACAAAAAGAAATGATTCATTATAATATATATTTCAAAATAACCTTCTTTTTATAAAATAGCATATAATAATCTATATTGATTATTCATTTAATTAAAAATAAAATTTTAATATACACTAAGGTATTTTATTTTTTTATTGAAAAAAATTTATTTTTTTGTCTTCAATTTGGTTCAGATGATAATTGTTATATTATATTCAATGTACTTACAAAGTATTTAAACAGCAATACTCGAAAAGTAAAAAAAAATTCAGATTTTTGAAATAATAATAAAATCATATTTGTAATCTAAGTAGAAATTAAAACAATAAAAAATCAATGAGTAAGTTAGAAGATAAATGATTACACTGCTTATTTAAAAAGAAAAGAGTATAAATGTTATTTTGCAATTAAAAATTTTTTACTCATCTCTTTCGCTGGTATTTCTCACAAATTAGGGTAAAAACCAGACATTTGAGGGAAATGGAGGAATTCTCAACTCTTCTCTTTCCTTCATTATTTCTTAATTCTTATTCAAATAAGGAAAAATGAGAGAAAGGTTTCCATGTTACTATCTTTTACTTTTAAGTTTTCACCGAATATTTGAAGGATAAGAGATGCTGGAATCATATCTCAACTGCCAACATCTTTCACAGAAAAAATGTGTTGGATGAAACCATGATCCTTTCAATTTTTACATAGGAAGCTTGATTCAACCACTGTGTAAAGGACTGTGAAATGCCTAATTTGAATTTCTTATGTTGCTGAGTGATTTAGTTTATATAAGTAGAAATTTATCCATTTTTAATGAAGGATGTTTTTCCAAACTGTTGACTGATGATGAATTAATGTAATTACTTTGTTCGCAGGGCCATCAACAGGACAAATAGTCTCAGGTAAAAGTTATCCTTCTTAAATGCAAACTAGAACGATTAAGAGGAAGCGTTCTAAAATTGCTGAATATATCTATATGCAGGCGTAGTTCTCGGTTCGTGTTTCTTTGCAATAGTTGTTATGGCACTGTATGAAGCTTATGTGTCAGACAAATTGGAAAAGGAGAACCAAACAAGAATCAAACAATTTCTGGAAGATTACAAAGCTCTCAAGCCAACAAGATACTCTTATGCTGATATTAAGAGTATCACAAATCAATTCAACGAAGAATTGGGCCGAGGGGCTTATGGAACGGTGTTCAAAGGAAAGCTATCAAATGAGATTTTAGTAGCTGTTAAAGTCCTCAACCAAACTAAAGGAAACGGAGAAGAGTTCATTACTGAAGTCAAAACGATGGGAAGAATCCACCACATCAATGTGGTTCGCTTGGTAGGCTTCTGTGCCGATGGATTTAGACAAGCTCGTCTATGAATTTTTACCAAATGGTTCCTTGCAAAAGTTCATTGTTTCAGCAGACTCTAAAAGCGGATTTCTTGGTTGGGAAAAGCTACAGGATATTGCCCTTGGTATAGCCAAAGGAATTGAATATCTTCACCAAGGCTGTGATCAACGAATCCTTCATTTCGACATTAAACCTCACAATGTCTTGCTCGACCACAACTTCAATCCGAAAATATGTGATTTTGGTCTGGCCAAGTTGTGCTCCAAGGATCAAAGCGCAGTGTCCATGACAATAGCTCGGGGAACAATTGGTTACATTGCACCTGAGGTGGTCTCCAGGAATTTCGGTAACGTGTCTTACAAGTCGGATGTTTATAGCTTCGGAATGCTGTTGCTTGAAATGGTTGGAGGGACGGAAAACATTACCGGTAAACATCACAATGCTGTCGAAGCCTACTATCCTGAGTGGATCCATAATCTCTTAGAAGAAAGAGAAGATCTACGAATCGCGATCGAGGGAGAGGGCAATTCTAAAATCTCAAAGAAACTAGCAATTGTAGGACTCTGGTGCATCCAATGGCATCCTGTGGATTGTCCTCCGATGGAAGTGGCGGTTCAGATGTTGGAAGGGGAAGAAGAGAATCTCCCAATGCCACCAAATTCCTTCGACTTCACCGGCCCAAGAAGTAATGCTCGTATGTCCGAAAGACGTCGACACCAGCAAGAGCTGGAAGCAATTTCCGAAGTCCATCAAGAAATAGAAGAGGTCCCTGACTGAGAGAGACTGCCATTAGTACCTAGAAATGCAGGAGGGACTGGCGAATGTTTGGACTCGGAAAATTTGAGTCTGCTTTTCACAAAATAAACATTATATGCATAATATATATATACAAAGGCTATGTAATTGATTGATGATGATAATAAACATTAAAGGTGTGTTTGATAGTTGAAAAAGTGGAAGAATGGATTGGAAATAAGAGAATTACAAAAGAAGCTAGGAAAAGAAAAATCCCAATTGCTAACACTATTTAAACGAGTCTCCACTTTAGCTAGTTCATGAGCAGGCCTCATTAGCCTTTGTCCTCACGTTTACAAATTGACAAATAGTAACATCCTTTTAATTTCATAAAGTGAAAAAAATTAAATCTATAAGGTATTGTCACGTAAGGTTGAATAAAAAAGTAATGAAGCAAACATCATTAGGAATGAATTACATCATACATCTATGACTTTTAGGTAATATTTTAATTTCATTCACCATTTTCTAAATTCAATATTTGGATCATAATCTTTTAAAAATCTTTGATTAATTTATTTTCTGCAATTGTCATTCGTGACATATGATTAACATATATACCTATTCCACTTACTAAATTTACGAATTAAATTTTTCATTTCACTTTATGGTTTATATTCGATATTAGTGCAATCACTAAATGATTTTCACTAATCTTTTTTTTAATCCAACTTATTCTTTATTTCAAAGGTGAGTGATAAACTTTCATAGGCATGTGATGATCATTTTTTTTTAATTCCATCACACAATCCTGTCTAAAAATAGATCGAAAATATCCCCTTTTATAATGAGAGATTTCCCACGTAATCACCTGCAAAAGATAAGTATTTACTATATCCCAATTTCCATATCATATTGCATCCACTAACATTTATTCACATCTCTAAACTAATCAAGTTCCCAAATTGCACTTGGTCATCATATTATTCACAAAATAATCTAAAACGATTCTAAGTTACCTCCCAATATATAACCAGTAAACGTGTACTATGTATTGCATGATGTCTATATATGTAAACAAAAGAACATATAACTTTCGTATAACTCAAAATAATCAAGCTCGAAAGATGTAGACAAGTACCATAGCAAGGTACAGTCCTCGAGAGCCCATACGGATACTCTGGTAGCTAGAATCTAATTCAAATAATCTGTAGAGGGTGGAAATAAGGGGTGAGCAATCCATAACTCAGTAAATAGTTTAAGTAAATGCATGCTAGACTCATATCGATTTACATGCACGTGTATGCATGACCAGTAGAGAAGATGGCATGAACACGTGATACTAAGTCCTGATGTCAAAAGTACAAATACAGACTCATACTTCGAAGGTTGAGGCTATATGGGGTATTAATCAAAACGATACCTCAAACATCTCATTTCCTCGTGCCTCAACTCGATACCTAAAGACAATCACTTAAGACAACACTATACTACCAACAATAAACACAGCACCACAATTGACAATATACTTATCTCAAAGCAAATTACCATGTACTTTATTTCAGGAGATTCACCATGCATTTCATTTAGGACATAGTCACTATCCACTTTGTTTAAAACTATTATATTATGCACTTAGTTCGAAACATCATCACTATGCATTTAATTCAAAGCACAATCCCAATGCACTTATTTCAATATACAATCACAATGCACTTAGTTTGGTACACTATCACCATGCACTTAGTTAGATACACTATCACAATGTAACAAGATTCATGTGTTACCTAATATGCTACCTATTATACCCGATAAAGGAGTTCATGTCGTGTTACCTATTATACCCAGTAATGGGATTCTTGTCGTGTTACCTATTATACCCAATAACAAGGTTCATGTCTCATGTTACCCTATTATACCTGTTAACAGGGTTCATGTCTCCTGTTACCTATTATCACCGGTAATGGGGTTCATGTCATGTTACTTTTTATACCCGAAAACGGGGTTCATATCATGTCATCTATTATATTTTGTAACGGGATTCAAGTCTCGTGTTTCCTATTATACTCGGTAACAAGGTTCATATCTCGTGTTACCTATTATACTCGGTAACAGGGTACAGGTCGTGTTACCTAACGAAATTAATGCAAGTCATGCACATATAAACTTAATATTTCATATATAAAATGAGCAAAGTTTATAATTTCACTTATTTCTATTTGAA